>CM014086.1:8331583-8672091 GCA_004119915.2 Collichthys lucidus | reverse complement strand
TACACAAAACACACACACACACACACTCACTCTCTCCTCTCTCTCTCTCTCTCTCTCTCTCTATCCTCTCTCTCTTCTCCTCTCTCTCTCTCTCTCTCTCTCTCTCTCTCTCTCTCTCTCTCTCTCTCTCTCTCTCTCTCTCTCTCTCTCTCTAAAACATCTTACAGTGGTTCACATATAGACATCAACAACCTGGTGGTTAAGAGTGGAAAGTAAGAACCTCACACACACACACACACACACTGACACAGGGGCTCTATAAATTGAACACACACTCTGGAGCTTTCAGGAGAATAGCAGCAGCAGCAGCAGCAGCAGAAAACTGTTCAACGTTTCAAACTGATTACCGACAAAGGGCAAGCAGCCCCCCACCTCACCGCCACACACACACACCCCCTCACCCCACCCAACCCTCCTGCCTTTTTGTCTTTAAAGAAATTCCTCTTTTTAAAGAATGCCCGAGGAGAGAGCACCCCCTGTGTCCCAGCAGGAACTCTCTCTCCCTCTCTCTCTAACACACACACACACACACACACACACTACAGTCCAGGTAGAGAAGTGGTTGACAAACAGAGATAATGAAATTGCTTTGTGTGTGGAATCACTAAGTAGAGAGGTAAAGCGGGTGAAGAAGCTTAATTACGCTCTCTCTCTCTCTCTCGTACACACACACACACACACACACACACACACACACACACACACACACACACGCACACACACACACCTTCCAAAAGGAAGTGATCAGATAGGAGCTCTGATGAAGAGGCCTCCCAGGAAGAGAACTCGTGGTCGGGTGGGGACCCTCTCGCTGACTCATACACCCTCCCTCTCTTACCTCCTGCTCCTCCACTCTCGCTCGCGTCTTTTTCCAACCTCTCGCTCATGTTTTCCTCCTCGACTACCTCCCCAACCCCCCCGCACACACCCCTCACCAACACTTATTTTTCCCACATCCCTCCTCTTTCCCTCTCCTAGAAAAACTCCTCCTCTCTCCCCCGCTTTCCCCTGTCCTCATGCTCCCTCTTCCCCTCCTCATCGCTCTTACCTCTGCCCCTTTCACATACATACATACATACATACATACATACATACATACATACATACATACATACATACATACATACATGCAGCGTATGTGTCGTGTAGGAATATTCAGGAATAAATCATCAATCTTTCTGGGTTTTTCTTTAAATTATTATTATTTTTTAACACTGACCAAACTGTCTGTCATCAGCTTGTATAACACAAGTCCATTCTTCATCCTGGTCTGCTTGTTTGCATGTCACTATCCTAGCAGAAATATTCCCCATTTCAAAATAAAGATTTCAAACACGGTCGCAAACTATAATTCAGCGTGCTCAAATCTGAATATTTCCTAAACACCTTGAAGTAACATCAATATGTTCCATATAGCTTCAGGCTGAAAGCAGAGAGAGGGAGAGAGCAAATACAAAGGGAAGGGTGTTCTGCTTTCAATATGACAGCGTGCTCATGATATTGTCTGCTCTTTGTGCTTAATGACAGCTGTATTGTAAACACTGGGGGAAAGGCACTAGTGTATGCTCGTTAGTTCATGTACAAAAAGGCTTTTGTGGAACAATTAGCTTTTTTTTTTTAAATCATGTAAAAATGCAACTAGCTCCACACAATTAGAGAAAATCATTATCCAGAGGAGAGCTGACCGTTATAAACTGCAAACGTTTTCATCTCAACGCCTTTTTATTATCAAAACACCCACCTCAACGCTGAGCATTTGAAATATATTCACACAGACATCATGTGCATATGGCACCAGCCTGTCCTGTACCCTCTATAGGTTACAAACTGCTGACTTCTGCTCAGCTCTTTAGGCTGTCTCCCATCTCTTCTATAAACATCTCTTAGTCAGCAGGGAAATTAGGAGCCAGGAGGATGTAGATAGATGCAAGTGCATTCAAGACGATGGAGCCACAATATGAAGGTATCAATCAAAAACAGATAACTCAAACGCTGCAGCACGCACTCTGCCTGATTTCAACGCTCACATATCAAAAGATATGTCCACACGCACACAAATAAAAAAATGTAACCTGCATTATTTGATATGTGATGATCCATGAGTACAGAAAATAGAGCAAAGGTCAACATATAAGATGTCGAAATGTGCATTTTTTTTATCACTAAGTTCACTGCAGATTTTGTTTTTATATATAAATCTGCTAAACCTTTTTTTTAACCAGGCTTGAAATTGTCACAGTTAATTATACGTTTATAACGAGCAGAAACCAAAAGGTCAGAGACCATTTCAAAACATAAAAACAACAAATAAAACTGAGGCGAACGCAACAACAGAGAAACGTAAAAACACAGCCGTAGGAAAAAAAAGGACCTCATTTCATCAAGTGAAGCACAACAAACCACAGCACGCTGACAGCTCCCACTTTCTATTTTTACACTTTGAACAAACAGCATGTCAAAGTTATTGAGGTTCTGCAAGAAAGGCTTGATGAGGACGTGAATGAATGAAACCAGCTCTGCCTGATAATGATCACTGGGTCCATCTTCTTTTCTTTTTTTTTAATTCACCACATCACTTCTGACATCTGACCCCTAATATGCTCCCCCCCTCACTTCCCACCAGTCCACAATAAAGACACCTCCAGAGGAGGGTGTCAAATGAAATGGTTGGAAATGCCTCTGATCGTCCTCCCAGAGTATTTTAAAGCCAATTTATAGGGCCGTAAAAAAATAAAATAAATAAATAAAAGGGGGAGAGATTAAACAGAGGGAAAAGAGGAGCTGAAAGAAGGGAGGACTCCACTTCTCTCTTTGTTTGCTGCAGAATAAGTCGGAAAAACAAGGCCTCCAAAAAATGAACTCAATAAATCAAACAGTGCATGCGGTGCAGAGCAGGCCAGGCTCCCACATCACAAGTGTTACATGTGAAAGGCTGTTATGTTGAATTGAACTGCATGATGCATCAAGAAAAACAACCAACAACCTCAGAGCACACACACACCACCGTGCACATGTTTGACTTTTAATATTTCAAAATAATAATAATAATAATCTGACATGCTGCATATCAGTAAAAAAAACTCTGCTGTCCATTAGGGGCCAAGTGTGAAACTAACCGTGTCACAGCCACACGACATGTCTTCCCTTCACAGTGCAGGAGGAGGGGAGGGCAGAGCTGGACGCATGTGGCCCAAAGAGGAAACTTGGCGTGTTTTTTTTTTTTTCTCAAGCCCGTGGACAACGTGTGATTACACAGTAACGCGTTGGTTAATGCAAAACATCCGGATGATACAATGTAGCTCGAACTGGTGTTCAGGAGGAGAAATACAACAAAAAAAGAAAGAGAGAGAGAGAGGGGGCCTGCGGGTATCAGGGTGGGATTTGAAGTGACAGTGGAAATGTTGGGAGAAGAGGAGGGGAGGAGGAGGAGGGGGGTGAAACTAGTCCATCGTGGGTCGTTTTTTTTTTTTTTGCACGTTTTTAGAAACAGCAAACATCCGGATGAAGACGATGCGCAGCGCATCACAACACCACAAAGCATGAGGTGTTTGATTTGTCCGTGTGTGTGTGTGTGTGTGTTTCTCTCTCTCTCGACGTCAACTTACTTGGTGGACGAAAACATCCAGAGGGGGGTCGACGGGGCTCCCTTCACTGCTGGTCATTGAGATAAATCCGAAGCCCATCCGGACGTTGAACCATTTGCAGAAGCCAGATCCCGACAGGATCTGAGGTCGAGTCCGGTCCTCCTGCTCGGCGGTGGACTTGGCGGGGTCTTCTCCGCCACCTTTACCCGGCCCTCCTGAAACAAGGGGCGGCAGCAGTGGTTGTAGTAGTAGTAGTAGTAGTAAGTAGTAGTAGTGGGAGGGAAGCAAAGCACACAGGAAGCAAGTTAGAACATTTTTACAGACATTCACAACAGGATCTCCATGCGCGCACATTGGTTTATATAAGTTTAACGCACGCTGCTGCGTAAAAGTAGAAAACTTCTGGAAGAGGTAGAAGAAGAAGAAGCGTGGGGGGAATCCCCTCCACTCTGAAAACACGGGGGGCTATGTGAAGAGTCAGGGCCGGTGGAAATATCCTACAACTACTATTTATTTCGAGTGGCGCATGGTGCTGTGCAGTGGATCCAGTGTGCATCAAACATTTCCCCCCCTCAAGAAAAGTTACTCCGTGACAGATGGATCTCTCTCTCTCCCTCTCTCCCTCTCTCTCTCGGTTCGTCCACAGGCATGCTCGGTCCGAGAGGTTTCGTGCACCGTGTCGTGCCATCTAACACCAGCCCTAGTTGCTTGCGTGGAGTTGTTGTAGGCTTTTATATAAGGGGGCATCAAAAAAAAAAGGCAGGTGTACACATGGTTTCCTAAAACTATAGTGAGCCGAGGAAGCACACACACACACACACACACACACCACGCTGTAACAATGCATGTATGTTCCCGGTAGGTTGGATACGGTGCTCGGTAGGGGCGGTTCAGATCGGTTTCTTTCTCTTTTTAAAAAAAAAAAAAAGGTTTTTGGAACAACAATCACGTTGCACCTTGCCCCCCCCTCCACCCCCCCCTCTCTCTCTCACCACCACCACTACTACCTCCTCACCTCCTATCCTCCTTCACCTCCTCTACCACCCTCTTTTCTCGCGCGAGCGAGAGTAAAAGAGCAGAAAATAGGGACAACAACCAAAAAAAAAAAATTAAAATGAATAATAATAATTGCAGAATAACCTTCGGCCATGTTTCCCCGCGGACCCTCTGCGCCCAAGTTGCAATAGAGAAGCTTCCTCTGCGAAAACGGGCTGCGGTAGTCACCATTAATCCGACATCCTCGATCCCATCGGTCACCAATTTAGCTCGCATGGTACGGCGTGCTTTCTGCCTTTTGATATTTTTGTCATGTCTCTCTTTCTTCCCTTCAATCCCTTCCTCACTCACACCACCTCTGTACTGCTCCCTCTCTCTCTGCCTGCCTCCCTCCCTCTCTCTCTCCCTCTCTCTCTCCCTCTCCTTCGCTCTCATTCGCTCTCGAGCTGGCTGTGCCCGTTCCCGTAGTGAGAACACGTGACTTTGTCAATTACATGCTTTCTTGCTACTAATTTCTGCCCCTGTGACCAAGGGAAGGGAGTGGGTGGGTGGGTGGAAGAGGAGGGCGGTGGTGGTGTTGGTAGGTGTCGGGAATCGAACTCGCAACCAGCTGAAGTGACATAACATTCACCTCCAAAGCTGGGTTTAGATTGTGCTGTTGTTTGAGTGTATATCAAAGAGGAGGGGAGCTGCTGCTGTAGCCACATAAGGCTATTAGACTCTGAGATTAGATTAGATGGGATTCAATTCAGTTTTAATGATCCTATTGGTGTAGTCATAGCAGCAGGAAAAATCCAAACAAGCGAGAAATCAGAACCAAAAGCAAATGGTGAAGTTAGTCTAACGAAGGCCGGTTAACCCACAAGTCTGTATTAGTTAGTGCTCAGCCCTCACAGCCCCTTGTAAATACCATAGCAGTTGTGAAACCCGTCAGACATGAACACCACAGACAGAGATTTCCTTTCCCCCCTTTTTTTTTAAATTATCATCCATCTGTAGATGTCCCGAGACACATTTCATACCAGAATCAGCTCAACTATAGATGATTTGAAAGGTGACTTCCTGTGTTACCTACAAACAAAACATGGAAGCCTCAGAGCACTTTCTTCTCTTCTCTTCTCTTTGCCTTGTTTGACCCCAAACTATCACCTAACTCCAACCACGAGAGAACCCCACTTTTTTTAAAAGTCTGATTTCACTCCAACAGACTCCCTCGTCTTTGTTACAGAAATAACCACCAGCCACGCTCGCAGCCTTAAATCCCTTTAACCAAGACCTTTTTAAAGTAAAGTCATTTCTTTATGCTTTCCATGTTGTTTTTGAGCTCGTGTTCCACGTAACATACGACCAGTTACCTCCCAGCATCATAGTGGGCACCAGAGGAGAGAGCTGAACTCACAGCTTTGGAATGTGACTGGAAAACCCAGAAAAACAAACCTGGAAACTGATGTGTTCACTTCCTATGATCTGCAGTTGTCAGTAGGGGGAGAAAAAGAAAAAAAAAAAATCAATCCGCAGGGGGACGGACACTTTGAAGGAATACATGTGCAAAAGTACAATGAAATGGTGACTGTGTTGTGGAGCCTGCACACTGAGGAAGCTTCTTCCTCTCCTATGTTACAAAAAAATACAGACTGAGCAACTTGTGAGTTATTTTTTAGTTCAGCGTGTGATCAAATAAAGCAGAAAACTGTCAATATAGGTAAAACTTCAACAAAGTTTCATGAAGTCAAGAACTCTTTAATACACATAACTAGTTAGTTTGATACCTCACTGATTTATATTATAAATGTCTGCACTTCCAAAAACAAAATGTTTCAAATCTCTTCCACAAATGTTAAATGATCTCACTGCATATTTAAAGTCCTAAACATCCCCCACGATGGGGACAAACACCGCAGAGGAGAAACAGATCGAAGCGTGAACTGTGGTTACTCAAGGCCACGCGGCAGAAACAACAACAACACCAAATCTGCAGTGGAGCACGTTCATTGAGAAACTTCCCATCTTATCTCACGTCTACCCTGGTGGGATGTTTCTCAAGAGGTTATTCCCGGGTATGAGGAAAGAGGAAAAACACGTTGGAGGAATGAAACAACAACAAGCCCATCTCCACCCACTAGAGCTAAAGAGCCCACCCTCCGGAATTCACGAGCTTTACCCCTACCCCCAATCCATCCATCCCAGCCCCCGCGCTCAAAAAAAAAAAAAAAAAGCCTGTTTTTGAAGATGCTTGTAGAGGAGGCCTCCACCGTCGCCACAGAACATAGAATTACTGTTTGGGTCACAGGGTTGGATACCAGTGTCAGATGTTATCCACTCACTCATATCCTGACAGGACCTTTCTGATTAGGACGAGTCAGTGGAAATCACCGCGGTGCAGCTCACTCACACATGTGTGCAAGCTAATGACAAGGAATAATTTAGATATGGGTGTGCCTGTTAGTCAAAGGAAGCCACTGAAATACCAAAACAGAGATGAGCAGTGATTTTTAAGACACCTAAACTCGATGCGAACACCTTAACATGGCAGAGGAAAATCTACGTGATGTGGAATGAAGGGGAAACTGATGACAGATGTTTGATGAGCGGATGTTTTATAGAAGAAATGTCCTTAATTAAAATATAATAAACTAAAAAACACCCTTTGATTATATTCTACAGGATGTTTTCAAACTCTTTTTTTTACTAAAACCTAAAAGCTTCAACTTCTCTTATGGAGTTCTGTAAAGATTTTCTTTAATTTGCGTTGTTATTTTCACCCTCATTAGTACCAACTAAAGCTCTCACTTGTTTTCAGACTCAGACTTTTAACTTCACATCAGTGTGTGTGTGTGTGTGTCTGTCTCATATGGAGTTCTGTAAAAGGTTGACATGTATTTAACACAATCATAAATGTCCCCTATTTTCACATACAGTAAAAATACAACTTATTTTCTTTCCATGAGTTCAAATCAACACCAATTAAAAGCCAAATTTTTACTTTTAAAAAAGATTTCCTTTACTTTAGTCTGCACTTCCAAAAACAAAATGTTTACTTCTTGTAATCAACACTGAATAGAAATCACATATTATTACCTTTTTATTTGCTTTATTTGATTATCATAAACTATTTTTTGGACAAATACATTTTTTTAAAGTAATTTTTCATATTAAGTTCTGCAAAATGTTACCCTGAAACATAACTATGCTTTGGACTATTTTAAAGATGAACTAAAAACACAACTTCTTCAGTTTACATCAGTTGTTTTATCACATGAACACCAGCTGGAAGCCAAACATGATCTAGATTTGCCCTCATGTTTATGTATATAAACAGAAATAACAACTCTTTGTATGAAGCTCTACAAAAAACATCTTATTTTTAATGTTTGTAACTTAACAGCATGGGAGGTTGATCGTGGTGAGCATTAGATATTTACAGAGGAGGAGAAGAGAGGTTTGCAGCCTTTTCTCTCATGTTAAGTGTAATGTAAAAATAAAATGCCTGTGAGAAAATATCCACTTATGATTAAAACAACATCATACAAACAAAGGTACATTACATTTTCTAACTATAACTACAAATTTGCCATGACAACAGAAATGTCTTCAACGTTTCACTATATTTAAAGAAGAACACATTGTCATTAGACTTATATATAATATATAGTATATAGAGTGAAAATCATAGATTTATTTCTGTCTCCTGTGTTTTTTTACAGTCAGCAGTCACTTTTTACATCATAATCAAACTTGTGTGTCTCAGATAAAGTTTTTTGGGGTGGTTTAAGTTAAAAACTTTTAAAAAGAGAAAGCGAGAACAACATGCTTCCCCGTTTTTATTGATGTAAGTGATGATCTGCTGCATTGAACACCATCTGGACATCATGAATTATATTCTAAACTTCTAAACTGTTTTACACATTTTTACACTCACTCTTCAAACTAGCCAATCAAATCTTTGGAAAATGAACTCCTTCAGAAGGAGAGTGACTCCAGTTCAGTCTGATTTTTAAGCAGTTAGTTGTCTCGACCCAAAAAAACAGATAATTATGAGCGTTTAACCTCATGAGCAGAAGCAGATTCCTGAGCTGTTTGAATACCAACTCTTTCTGAGCAGACTTTGGACTCCCTCACCCTAGCTAACCCCACCCAACCCCCACTCCCCTCACCCTGTGTGTAGGCTCCCAGAGGAAATTTGCCTTTACCCTGCTGCTGTCAATGCAGTTCAAAGGGTTCATTCAGTTCGTCTCTCCCCTCTCTCTCTTCTCCTTTCTTTTTTAGTGAAGGGGTTATTTTTTTGTCGTTTACTTCATGCATTCCAGCCACCCAATCCTTCACTTTTTTATACCCTTTGCACAGGGAGTGTAAACAGTGTTGGCAAAGCAGGTCATCTCCTCTCAGAGTCATTTTTCAAGAGAGTGCAACAGAGAGAGAGAGAGAGGAAGGGTGGAACATGTGAAATCTTTTCCATGCAAAAAGCTGATAATTGTCTTAATTATTGAATTCATTTAAAACACTTTGACTTCACTTTGTTTTCATCCACACACTGGGGTTTGAGATTTCTGCCCTCTGTCTCTGCAACAAAAAAAAGAAAAGAAAGCCCTGCAGTTTATTTCTTTACATTTTATCAAACTTCTCTCTCAAGATTTCGTTAAGGGATATTTTCAATCAACGAAAAAAAATCACACAAAGTCACTCACAAAAAGCCTCGAGTGTGCCATGTGCTCCATACACCTCACCACAAAACTCAACCCCCACCACAAAAAACTTGTAGCAAAACATTTTCTCGCCTCATCGAACAGAAAATAAGCCGATTTAAAATCATATTTAATACTCGTGCCCGTTGAATAAATGTTAATAAAGGTCACTTTCAATCCGACACGGGTTTTTTTAAGAGTAAACTGTTTTGTTACCTCCTCTGGATCCTGGATCATTTTCCACTTGAATTTTTTAATTTTTTTTGGAAGAAAAATGAACTTTTTAGTTTTGAAGCTGTCAAATCACGTCTTGTTAACTACTTATTATTAAATATTATTATTTTCAATCCGACACAGCTTTTCACAACAGGCTGAAAATATCTGAATGAAATATCGGTGACGTCAGAGGGGGGAAGGTTTGGAGGAGTTGTAGCGCCTTGTGGAGCCGGTTGCGCCAAACATTGCGCACAATGGGACAAAAAAAATATGTGTTTACGCCTCTCTCCAAGCCACCGGTTTCCCTTTGCGCCTTTTTAAAATTTGTTCCATCGGATTCTGCGGGTCAGTATATATATTTTTTAATTTATTTGCTTCCACTTTTTTAAAACCCTTTTTAAAGTTTCCCATCATTTGATGATCACAGATGTAGCATGAGAAAAAGCTTGTAAGCAAAAATGATCGATGCATTTCCTGATCGGAAGGCCCGTGTTTATATTCTTACTGAGAGTTTGAGATGGTTCAGGAGTGATCTTGCAGTGATTGGTCAGGTTTTGTGTCTTTGTTTGTTTCTTGCTTGTTTTCCTTATAAGGACTTTTGATTTTAAATCATTGGATTGAGTTTTGGCGCAGGTGCGCGCGTCTTTAACTTTATAACTTTTGTTGATTTTTCTGTGCTAAAAGAACAGATGCATCATCTTTTTGTCATGATCCTAAAAAGCCGGTCACTTCAGGTCAATAAGAGGCAGCTTGTGCAGCTTCACAGAGGTGAGCTACAGCCGCACAATCAGTCTGAATGTTTTTTTTGTTTGTTTTTGGTGCCAAATTTAAGCTGAAGAAAAAAAGAACATTTCCCAAAAAAGTGACTCACCTGTAAGAGAGGGAGCGGACATCCTCCTGTTTTTTTTCCTCCCCCCACCTCTGAGAATGAATGAGATGGCACAGGCGGATCAAACGTTTCTTCCCGGTGTGCCTCTTTTTTTTAGATGGAGGTGGATGAATGTGGAGCACAAGTTACAGCTGAGCCTGTTGGACGTGAAGCTCGCAGGGACGCTCTAGTTTGAATTACATGTTTAAGCAGACTTTAACCCGGCGCTATGAAGCCAAGCGACTGAAATCAAAGAGATTTTCCATGGATGAATATTTTATAGTGACACTGTAACATAAGCTGCGGGCAGCATGGGGAGGCAGGCAGATTTGTTTTTGTTTTTTGGAAACGCGTCAGAGTGAAGCAACAGATTGCTCAGAAGCTGTTGTTGTTGCACATCTGGAAGATCATCTCCTAAATGATTTTTTTTTTCCATAGTCAATTAATGTTTGTCTGTCAATCTGCTGCTCCTCTACGTTTTGTATCAGTAAGGCTTCCTGAAGCTCAAGTAGAGGATCATTTTTCGATCATGACACATGATTTCTTTTATTTTTTTAAATTTAAAAACCCAATCTTCTGACTCTCTTATGTCTCTATCATGGCCCTTCAAACCATGTGGCACTCATGGCCTCCCCCACCCCCATTCTTTCTGTCTTTCTCTCTTGTTGATAAAGATCCATACCTCACATCCCCCACCCAGCTAGTTTACAAGCAGTATTCACCTACTCAAAGCCATGAAGGAAAGTCTAATCCTTTGAAACATGCCAATGAGTCTTTTTATCCGAGTAGCCAAAAAAAAAAAACAGATAAATAAAACAGTCACATACGAGGTCTTATTCTGTAACACAGGCCTGATAATATAAAATATTCTACCTTAAACCTTCACCACTGATCTGACATCTGCTCCTCACTCACTCAGCCTTGTGTCTCCACTGAGCAGCACCACTAAACTGTTCCCAGACCAGTGATTGGGAGCTGATACCCCCAAAGAACTGAACTGCTGGGATGGATGTGAAATGAATAGCGCCACCCATCGGTCCCTTTACAAACCCTCACCTCCATCAGACAGACAGACAGACAGACAGACAGACAGACAGACAGACAGACAGACAGACAGACAGATAGATAGATAGATAGATAGATAGATAGATAGATAGATAGATAGATAGATAGATAATCCTTGTTTACTAAATACATTTCCTCTACAGAAATAGTATATTATAGTATATTATATTATTATAGATACAGAGGTTTCATTGCAAAACTTTCATGTGTTGTTTATGTGTTATATTAAATCTTAGACATACAGTACATGTATGATTCAAACATGCAGGAGTCTGAACATTGGCAGAAAGGTGTATTCAAAAATGTAAACACACTATAACTCTCATAATAAAAGATTAACTTTTAACATACTGCAGAATATCAAAAAGCTCGGCTTCCTCTTTTTCTTACACAACCAAACAGACTTCTGTTTATTAGGCAGTAAAGAGCCATGTGAGGGGGTTTCCATGTTGCTTCTTTGTACAAAAATCCCTGTTAAATCAAGACGGTGTGCAGATTTTAGCTACAGAAAGCAAAGTAACTAAAGAGGTTCATCTCTCCCTGTGTTTAAAGTCTGTTTGTTGTGTCTGATTTGCTCCCATGCTACAGGATCAGATTGTTTTCAGACTAGTTCAAACTTCAGATCTTTTCTTTTTTTTCTCCCACTTTTCAAACTTGTAGTGTGAAAAATAACTTTTTATTTATTTTTTTTAATTTTATTTTATTACTTTTTTATCACTTTTATTAATTATCCATTATTTAAAATCTAGTTTTCCAACTCTTTGCTTATGTTCATAACCCTGTTATACTAACAACTCTTTGGTTAAGTTGGTTAAGTTTAATGTAAAAAAAACAGTTTGTGATTATTGTTGACTATTATTGTTAAATTAACAAATGAAGGTTTATAACATTTATGTAACTTGTAGCCATGACAACAGCTGTTTTTGTGTTCTCTATATATGCTCTTCCGCCGAGTAATATAGTTCCACGGGGAGTGGCTGAGCTTCGATTTCCGGTCGGCGCATTAATATTTCAGTGCGGTCACAGGTGTGTGCTCATTGGATATTTTAGAACGTCTTCAAGCGTGTCAGCCAATCAGAGATCAGGACCCGGTCCCAGCAGTTTTCACGACAACACGGTGTGTGGACAGAAGTTGATGGGTGCGCGTATTAAAACAGTTTCCGGTCTGTTTAAACTTTATAATTTACATGTTTAATATATCCAGCCCATCACAGCTGCTCTGTCTGCCTTTGTTCACACTCTGTCAGGATAAGTCCGACACACGTGAAGCGCCCTCTGGTGGCTCGTCGGTGCCTCGCGCATGCGTACGCGCACGCGCATGCATGCATACATTACCTAAGGCTGCATACATTATATGTTTTTGGTTGTGAGATGATTGAAGGGAGGGTTGTGATTTATTTATTTTTATTTATTTATTTTGCTGATGATGTTTGTTCTGACTAAGGAAGTGGTCAGACTCCACATGGAATCATAAATATTATACGTGTTGTGATCAGACCTCATCCAATCTGATGAGTATTTGCATTGAAATTAATTAAATTATTTACTGCAGTTCATATTTAGGAGGATGTAAGTCACGTGCATGGACTCTGTGTTTTTCAAAACCTGCAAAGACTTTAATTCACTCACTGAAACATGAGTTATGAATGTGTTCTTTTTAATCAGTTCTTTAATTTTACATTTTAACTGCACATGCTTCTTTAGTCTCCCTTTCAATCTCTCTGAGAGCTGTCGAGTAAATCCCAAAGACAAAAGTTGGAGAAGAAGTGGATTCATGTGTATGTAGAGCTGCAAAGTTCAAGATGAGAAGATCATTTAAATTTGTAAGTGTTTAACATGTAGTGTAAGTGTAGTGTGTAAAGGAAACTTTTCCCTAATAAATAAATATTTAATTTGTTTGTTTAAAGGCCTCATTCAGAGGTTTCTGATTTGAGTTTTCAGGATTTCTCTTTTTTAGTTTCAGCTTCTTACAAAACTTATATGCGTGTATGTATATCTATTTTATATATAGAAAATAACTACAACTAAGATTTACGTGTTATTAAAGAGGCTATTCTCTCACACTGTGTTTAGCTGCAAAGTTTGTTTGTTGTTCAAAATGAATTGATTGATTGGACTTTGTGTAACTAAAGAATTTTAATGTTTTCATTTAAAAAAAAGAAGAAGAAATAAAAAAATAGCAAATCTCAAAATGTTTTAGTTTCATCCAGATGTTTAGAATCTAAATAAAATTAGAAAGTTGAAATGCTACATTTCACTATTTAAGTGCCGTGATTTAAATTTCCTTAAAAATATCAAAGAGGAAAAAAAAGATTTGTGCACATTTCACTTTTCTTGGTCTGAATGAAGAATAACTTCTCCTAGTTATCTTATTGTAACAGTCGTCATTGTCATGATTTCATTTTGTTTTATTGCTGATCAAATGAATGAATACATTTATCATTTATCAAACTGAGCTGGCTGTGTAAAAAAAAAGACAGTTTTTACATTTAATGTGAACATTTATATTCAAATAAAAGAAGATACGTATTTGTGTTGATGGTAAGAATCTAAGGATGTTTTTCTCCAAAGAGCTTTTGAGTCACAACAACTTCAGCGACACAAAGAAATCAATTTATCACGAGCTGACAGATTTTAGTTTACAGTTTTATCTGCTCACTTCTCTTCTCAAAGTTCATGTTTGTCCACATGCTGAGGCCTAACAGTCAAAACAGTGTGTTTTGATAGAATTATGTCTCGATAAAAGGAGAGATAACAGAGAGAAAATGTGACTTTTAAATAGATTTAAATGCTAAATAAAAACTATTTGTCTTTTTGTGATTATTTTTGTTTAACAAGATTTCCTTGTGTGTGTGACAGGATTTTATTTGATTTTAATGTTTCATTTATATAATAAATAATAAACAATGAAATGAAAAGCAGATAAATTAAAACTGTTTGTTTTGTTTCTATTTTTTAATTATTTCTTTTAGTTGAATTTAATTTTCCTTTTTTTTTAAAAGAGTTTGTAGGAAGAGATCTCAGGTTGAAAACATGAAATCTGTGCAGTCTTCTAGGAGGTATCTGTACTTTAAAAAAAAAAAAAAAATCCTCCATAAACATGAAAGTAAAAGCTGTTGAACACAAACATGTATGTTGAGTAATCCACATGGGGCCCTCTGTCAGACCACCCTCATTTTCTGCTCCTGCTTGCACGTGTAGCTCCTTTTTCAGAGTGACTGCCCCCTGGTGGACACGGACAGAGCTGCACTCTTGGTTACTAATATGTGTCGGATGAATCAAATACCGTTTCTAAAAGCTTTGCAGCAGCTTTAAAGTAAAAAAATAAAATAATCACTGGTTGTGCTTCCATCCATTTTCTGTAATCCTCATCACGGTCACAGGGGGCTGGACTCGATGCCGGCTGACACTGGGTCAGAGGTGGAACACCCTGAACAAATCAGCAGTTCATCACACGGCTCACGTTGTTTTTTTACACTTAAATCTACCATTTCTATGCATTTCAGCTCTTCAATAACTCATTATTCCAATAAACCACAGCCGGCTTAACGACTTGTTTCGAACAATGACTGATCTATCATTTTTATAAAGAACAAACCGACACGACGAGTCGCTGTTTAAAAAGTTGTTTATTGTAATTGTGGCATTGTGTTTTGTTCCCTTTTAAAAAGGTAAACAACCAGCACATGTCAAGAGGTAGAAATCATTTATCAGTCTGAAAGAAATGTGGGGACTGACTTTTAAACACACACTCACTTACATTCACACACACTGCAGTGTTTTTTTTTTTTTTTGCAGCTTTCCACACACTCACACGCGTCCCACATCCACAGCAATACTGTCGACTGTAACGGCTTTGCCAGACTTGTGCATGCTGATATCATTCGACGTCGCGCAGCCTCCGTTCTGAGCGCAAACTAAAAATAAATAATATGCATCGTGTTGAAGCACCCAGAGGACTCGATCTTCAAATACATTTTTTTTGTTGCCACTTTGACCTCATGACTGTATCTGCTGATTGAATGATTACTGTAACCGTGAAGATTTCTCCTCTCTGTGCACACCCGGCACTGATAATATAGTCCTTTAACTCGTTAGGAGTAAAAAAACATGGCCTGCAAAGGAGAGGGTACGTTAGCTGTGAGTGCTGCATGTTGGCTTATATACTGTGTGCAGGGGGAGAGCGAGGGGAGGAAAACAAACAAACAAAAGAGTTATGGTAGCTGTGTAAACACGAGTTAAAAGATCCTCTAAGTCTTTGTGTAACGTTAGAAAGAACGTGTGAACAGTTGGACTTTTCAAAAGATTTGAGAAAAAACAAAAACAAACACACACACACCCACGCAAACACACACACACCATTTAAAGCCGGGAGCAGGTTATTTGACCCAGGAGATGTTGAGACAGCGAGCGATAAAGGCGTAGGTGTCGGCCACCTCCTGGATGACCTTGCTGGTGGGCTTGCCGGCGCCGTGACCTGACTTTGTGTCCACGAGGATGAACAGAGGGTTCGTCTGCTTGGGGCTGCGGCCGACGATGTGCTGCAGGGTGGCGATGTACTTGAGGGAGTGCAAAGGCACCACTCGGTCATCGTGGTCCCCTGTCAACAGGAGCACGGCGGGGTACTGGACCCCGTTGCCCTCTGGGATGCGGATGTTGTGCAGCGGGGAGTATCTGGCAGAGAGGAGCGAGGAGACAGAGTATGAGCGCAAGTGTAGAGAAAGCATTTATGCTGGTTTCGGCTGATTCTATAAATTAACTGATTCATCATTTTATATGTAAAATGGCAGAAATAAAACGCGAGAAATTTCCCGAGCCCACGGCGGTGCCTTAAAATACTTTTGAAAATAGACAAAATATTCCTCAAAATATTCAGTTTACTCATTTATGACAAAGAAAAGCAGCCAGGTCAAAGAATGTGTGGCATTTGTGCTTGACTGATTTATCAAATATCAAAAAAAGTTGCCTATTAATACTGCCTCAAGCTACAAATGAATAAATCATTTATTATGTGGGAGTTTTTTCTGGTGAAATCAGTCGGTGTGGTTCATTTTTTTGATCGTTACTCCTGCGTCTTGTCTCTTCACGGTTCGGCTCCGGCGTCACAGTTTTAGTCACTGCTTTTAATTTGCTCGTTAAATCAAGACTGCTGCAATTAGATATGCAAATGAGCGTATTTATAGCAGAGGGCGAGCAATACAATAAAAAACCACCACCACTGTGATAAAAAAAATACTTTTATGAAATAAAGAGGGGGAAAAAAAAGCAGAGGCACTATTTGACAGATCAAATACTATGTGTCAGGGTCTTTAATAAAAAAAACAAAATTAAAAAGGTGCAGGTAATATTTGCAGCATTCAAACTAATTTAAGATAAAAACCAAAATTTATGTCAGTGCTGAGACGAGGAAAACGGGAATGAAACACGATCGACAGGACTACAAACATGTACTGTGTGTGTGTTCTGGTCACTGAGCACGTACTTGATGAGCCAATCAAACTGCTCTTTGTCTTCAGAACATCCGAAGTCCGTGGTCCAGGCGTGACCGATGGTGAACTTGTGGAATTTGAGCATGTCCATGACGCCCACCTGAGCCACAGCGCAGCCGAACAGCTCGGGCCGCTGGTTCACGCAGGCGGCTGAGAGAGAGAGAGAGAGAGAGAGAGAGAGAGAGAGAGAGAGAGGAAACACGCGGTGAGGGGTCACGGAGCGTGCAGCTGAACCGTGACGCTTCATCTGAAACGGATCTTCCTCTGCATTGTTGTTCTTACATACCTACGAGCAGGCCACCGTTGGAGCCTCCGTTTATAGTCAGCTTGGAGGGAGAAGTGTATCCCTCCTTGATGAGATACTCAGCTGCGCACTGGAAGTCGGTGAAGCAGTTCTGCTTGTTGGCCAACATGCCGGCTAAAAAAAAGGAAAGACACAAAGGTGTGTAAGTTGTCGATAAATATAAAAAGACCACGCGGCTCGACCAGTGCGCGTCTCACCTTTGTGCCAGGTCTCCCCGTACTCTCCTCCTCCTCGGATGTTGGCGACAGCCAGGACACCCCCCAGATGTCTGACAAAGATGAGCCTGGAGACGCTGTAGCTCGGCGTGATGGAGATGTTAAAACCGCCGTAGCCGTACAGGAAACCCGGATGGGAGCCGTCTAGTTTGATGCCCTTCTTGTGAACGATGAACATGGGGATCTGAGTGCCGTCCTTGGAGGGATAAAAGATCTGGCACAAAACACGCAGAAAAATAAAAAACAGGACTGGAAACGGAGCCAGGGACGACAGGGGACATGGGGATATGTTTGACACAGATGGGGAGCAGTGAATCTGATATTAAAACACACAAATGATCTTTTATCTGTGCTCGTCCTGCTGCCGACGAGGATTTAACGTGTTATTGGTTTTGCTCAAGGACAATGAAGCTATTCTTGAACCTTCATCTGTCCTTGTGTGAGTCAGACGAGAGAGAGAGAGAGAGCGAGGGCAGAGGAACTCACAGAAAATTGTGTCCTCTGTGGCATGCTTATTTTCACAGTGTTATTTTTGTGCTCGCTGTCCTCGGTAGGAATAGAACAATAAATCTCTGGGAGACACTGAAACATCCAGGAACTCGACTGGCTTCATTTAAAAAAAGAAAATGTCAGAATGAAAACCGGTTTGAAAAAAAAAGTGGAGAAATAAATATACATATGACTTCTGTCTGTTTATTTATTTATTATTTTTAAAAACCTCACAGTCACACTTTAACACTCCGAGTTGTTCTCAGCTGATTTCTCTCCTGACAGTTTGATTAATACTCGTTACACGTCGGGTCGGTACTGAGAGAACTGGGTCAAGGTCGGGCAGAGGATTAATAAATGTCCACACATATGTTCTTACCAGAGGGTATATACCTGCAATGTATCGCTGACACTTCATTACATAAGCAGTGTTGTTGCAAGTGTAATCTAAGTATCCTTAAATATCCTGAGATGAAACTTTAGGTTCAGTAAACTTAGTGGACTTTTTTTGACAGACAAGAGGGTTAAAAAAAACAAACAATTTAATAGTATAATATTAATAAAAATGATACAGGTACGCCCTGAACAGAGATGTATAAAGTACTGGGGTAATGGAGTGGAGTAGAAGTACAAGTACAAGTGCTATATCAAAAAACTGACTTGAGTAGAAGTTGAAGTGTTCTTTAAACACCATACTTAAGAGAAAGTACAAAAGTATTCAAAATGTTTTGTACTTAAGTATTGCAGGTAGAAGTATGTAAAAAAAAAAAGTACTGAAAGTACAAGTAAAAGTACTGTTGTTTATATAATTTCAACAATACAATGGTAGAGTTCTGTGATTTCCCATGGTCTGTGAATGCGTCTGAATGAATGCGAGAGTGAGGGAGCGGGGCAGCAGGTGAGAGAGCGCACCTGGGTGAGTCAGGTGTATGAGCGAGGTTGATGTGAGACCGGGACTGTTCAGTTGGTTTTTTGGCTGGTTACGGCCGACAGTCACTGAGTCCTGGAACCAAACCGTTCAGCAATAAATGCAGGTTTGTTCGATAACGCCTCGTCATTCATCGCGTGTCCGGCTGGACGCTACAATAGTAACGAGTAACGATTCAGCACATGAAAAATGTATCGGAGTAAAAGTATTAAATTCGACAAAAATATGTAGTGCGGTAAAAATGGTAAGTTGGGGGAAAAAATAATACTCCAAAAAAGTACAGATACTGCATTTTAGTACTTAAGTAGTACTTCATTACCATATATCTCTGGCCCTGAACAACCTGAGTGGTTTTAATTTAACATAACTTGAGTGTATCCTTTGAATATACAGGCACACTGAGGTAAATGAAGCATGATTTCAGTTTTTGTTCGTGGCAGAGAGAAGTGACGAGGAGAAGAGGATACTCAGTGTATCAAAATGCTTCTATGTTTACCAATCCACGCTGTTTACTGTACTGGAAATCACGGATATTGTGCACAGTCTATTTAATAACTGTAGTTACCTGGGTGGTCTGGTAGTCAGAGGGGTTGAAGCCCTTGACGGTGACTTCTCTGAAGATGTGCGGCTGCAGCGGCTCCTTCGTCAGGTCACAGTGGTAAATGATGGCTGGATGCAGCAGAAGAAAAACTCATTTGTTCTGCAGTCTTTAAATCGCTTTGGCAATGTGTGGGGAAATGATTTTTCTATACTACCTATCCAGAAATGAAGTTACAGCAACATAAACTATCCACACTTTACACGATAAATTTATCAAAGTGACCCGAGCGGTTACATCGTCGTACCTGGGGAGAGGAAGGAGGTGAAATAGTAGAAGATCTCAGAGTCCCTCTTCCGTCCTGTGAAACCCACCACGGAGCCGACGTCAAGAGGGAAGGTCCTCAGCTCTTCCCCCGAGCTCAGGCGGTACATTTTCAACACGTTCTTCACGTCGTGGAGGAAACACACAAACAGGAAGCTGGAGTACGTACAGGTGGCGAACACTGCAGGGGGGAGACGACAGATAAGACGCTTTAACAAACAGTCCTGATATCGTAATAATAAAAACATGTCACGAGTGTTTCGGCAGCTTACCGATAACGTCCTTGTCATGTTGAGGGATGAGCTCCTTCCAGTTGCTCTGAGCTGGAGAGGCGAAGTCGATGTTGATCAGGCGGTAACGCGGAGCGTCCAGGTTGGTTTTGAATGTGAACAGCGTGCCCTCGTTGGTCACGTACTCGTACTCAGCGTCAAAGTTGTCGATTAGTTTCACCCACGGCAAAAGTCCTGAACAAAATAAAAGCTTTAAAACATGTACAGAAAAAAGTGACAGTATAAATTTAAACAAAAAAAATTAATTCCTCTATTTTGTGGAAATAAAGTAAGATTAAATTTACAGTTCTCAGTTTTTAAAATAAAAACACCAGACTTACATCACAGCTGTGTTTGGACTTACCACGTAATGGTAAATATTAAGTGTAACGTACCTGTAATACCCTGAGGAGTGGTCTCGAGGTCACAGTACCACAGTCTGTTGACGGGATCACAACCTTCCCTGATGGACAGCAGCACGTAGCGCCCATCATCTGACACCTGCAGCATACACACGATCACTAAACTCCTTCTGAACACCAGTGAACACGTTCACTCTTCCTCAGTCAGATGTTAGTAAGTAAAATAACTCTGCAAGCACACCTCAGCTCCACTCATCCACTTGGGATGATCGGGGAACTCGGCGCACAGCACGTCCTCAGACTGCGGAGTCCCCAGAACGTGGAAGTACAGCTTCTGGTGCAGGTTGGTGGAGGTCTCAGTGCCTGGAAGACAAAACATTTTTATTTCATTAACGCCCTCTAGTGGTGGCAAAGAACAAGTGAGGCAGATACAAGTTTTAAGAGCAGAGGAAGTTGAATCTATCAGACTGAAGGGGATCCATTTTTATCTTCAGTTATTGAGCTTTACCAATTAGTTAGTTTCTCTTTTGAATCCTGAAAGATCGTTCTGGCAGCTCGAGCAAACTTTAGTATTTGTCTGAACGCAGCCTGACGCTGTCTTGACCTCACCGTCGCTCTTGCCCTCCTGGTCGGGGTAGGAGTTGTAGAAAAGTCCCTTCCCGTCGTGAGTCCAGGACATGCAGCTAAACTTGACTCGCTCCAGGCGGTCCTCCAGCGGCTCGGCGTCTTCAACCCGCAGGAAGCGGATCTCCACCCAGTCTGACCCGCTGGCACTGGTGCCATACGCCAAGTACTCCCCGTCCTCAGAGAACGCGTAGCCTTGAAGACATAAGAAGCAGGACATTAACAAAGACATCAGAGGATGTGGATGCTATAAACAGCATGAAGACTCAAAATTCTGTCAAGAGATTTTTCTGGCAATCTGTCCTGGCACATTTACACATCGCAGTGAAATGTAGTAAATAAATAATACAATTACTATTCAAAAAGCAAAGAGTGCAATTTTCAGAAATGTAAAAGATGCCCAGTAATAAAAACACAGTGCCAGTCTGTTGTCACAACAGTCTTAGTTGATACCTCGCAGGGCAACGGTCCCATCATCAGAAAATGTGTTTGGATCCAAGAAGACTGTGGGCTCAGCGTCCAGGTTCTCCTGCACGTACATCACACTCTGGTTCTGGAGGCCTGTGTTGTAGAAGTGGAAGTACCTGAAAGAGAGAAGAGGAACTGCTCAGGCACAGAGAGTCTTCTTAAAAATCAAATCTGGAATATTAATCCTACCTACTGAGGCCATCAAGGCAAATCAGGATTCTCTTTATAACTCTGATTAAAAAACATCCAGCGTGCAGGATTTCTTAGCATCTATCAGGAATACTAACTGAATAGCCCTTGTCTCACTCCCTTTCCAAGCTATAGTAGCTGCAAAACCTGTGAAAGCCCGTATCTGCCTGGAAGAGGACCCGCTCCCTCTGTGAATATAAAAAGTTCATTCTAAAAAAGGTAACGAAAACACAGATATTCCTTTTTTGTAGGTGAATTATTATATTCCATTTCTGTCAACAAGTTCCACTGGATGTTGCACACCAGACCTTTAAAAACCTGAAACCCACCCACGAGTCTGTCTGTTACGGGCTCGCCTCACCTGCTCCCCCTCTTGAAGGGACAGCTGTACTTGGGGTAGTCGTACAGCTCGGTCATGCGCTCCTTGAACAGGTCTCGCACCTCGCAGCGCTCTAGGAAGGGCAACGTCAGCTGGTTCTGAGCGGTGACGAACGCCTGGTGGAAGAAGACACAACACAAGACACGCACGTTTTTAGGAGGTGGTCACTTCCAAGAATGTTTTTTGATTTATCTCGAATAGTTTTGCTGAGGAAAAAAAGCCGGGACACGTGTTTTTACATCATCATCATCAGGTATAGATATTTCTGTCTGTTTCATTTCTGTGGGGTTTATTTGATTCTACTTCTGTAGTGTATATTACACTTTCTGCTGCTGTAACAAGTGAACTTCCCCGTTGTGGGATAAATAAAGTATAATCTAATCCTCCTCTTTAGTAAACAGACTTCTGGTGATATCGACACAGCTTTAGGCAGGTGGTGTGCTGGACTTCCTCATGAGTAATAATAATAAAACATTTTTCTGGATACTTAAAGACACTGTACCTCTCCCAGCACTGGAAGACCTACACAGATCCCATTGTCTTAAGAAAGCCCAGAACATCATAACAGCATATTTAGTATTTATTTTGATTTTAGCATATGTTTAATTTTATTTATTTTAGTACATTTTTAATGTCTCAGGTACTTTTATTCTTATTTATTCTAGTTATTTTAATACTCACTAGTCACTTTAATGCTAGGATTTTATTGCACTGACTGACTAGAAGCACTTTCAAGCCCGTTGTACCTGTGACAATGACAATAAAGATCTATTGTATTCTGTATCTGTACATAAAAGAACATCAAAGCAGCAGAAAACAGGACACTAAAAACACTTCAGACTAAGCGAAGCATTAAAAGCAAAATGTGTGTTTTTGTAAGTGATTTGAAGTCAGCACAGTCACGGATATGTTTGGGGGAGAGAGAGGAGGGCAGCTACAGAGAAGAAGGCTCCGTCTCCCTCAGGTTCGGTGCTTGGTCCTGGAGGGTGGTGGTGGAGATCAGATGATCTGCTAGGATGGATTGTGGCGATGGAGCAAGTCAGTGAGGTAAGGAAAGAGTCTGATTATGGAGGAGGAGGAGGAGGAGGAGGGGTTTTGAACAGGGAGCCAGTGGAGGTGCTGGAGGACAGGATGTGGTCACAGGTGTAGGTGAGCAACACTCTGTGCACGCTGTATCAGGTGTGCAGACACACTCACCTGTGTCTTTTCACTGTCAGGGTCCTCCAGCCAGCTGTATGGATCTGCCACCCTGTTGCCATGGTAGGTATCCACCTGAGGACAGGTGAAGCAGGTGTTGGTTTAAAATGTCAAACTAGCTCACTAGGTGTGGCTAAAAACAAAGCTAACAATCTAAGCACCGTTTTATAACAAAGCGTCATGTTAGTTTTTAAGTCATGAATAACTGGTGACGGCTGCTTGTCAACAACAACAACAACAAAAATCAGTGCTAAGCTAACTAGCGTGCTAACAAAGCAGGCGTCCGTTTCAATGAATGAAACAGCGATGATTAAGCATCCCGGCTTGTTAGCACGCTAGGCTAAAGTCAGCTAGCCGCCGTTTTTTTTTTGTTTCTTTTTTACTCACAACTGCGTCGTCGCGGCAGGCCTGCGGGTACTGGAAAGACATGTTGGAGGTGAGTTTTCGGGGATGGCGTATGAGAAAACGCTGCCTCAGAGAGTGAAACAGTGGCTTTGATAAGAAGCAGAAGACTCCCTGCACCCTGTGCAACATCAACTCCAGGCTACACACTCACACACACAGCCAACGAGAGCTTTGAAGAGAGAGCAGCCGCTTTTCTACCGCGACATCTACCGGCACGAAGTGAGAACTGCACCCATAAACTGTAATTACAGGGGCGGGAAAACCATGGGACACTTCCAAGGGCCCACGACTGACAGGAACCCCCCTCAAAAAAAATAGGTAAACACCAATATAAAATGATTAAACCATCATCATTGAGTAAATATATTTCAAATATAATAATGAAATTAATTATCTCTTTGTTTTAACGTGTTTTGGACAGTAAAAGTTAAATAAAAATGGCCTTTAGTACGGAAGCCCTAAAGTACGGAAGCACATTGCTGCCACCCTTCAAAAAATAATTTGGCTCAGTATCACGGAATTACGTGAAAAGTTTCATGTTAATACGTGATATTTATCACGTTATAACGTGAAATTATCACGTTATTTCGTGATATGAAATTATCACGTTATTTCGTGATATGAAATTATCACGTTATTTCGTGATAGGCATTTATTTAGGTAAACACCAATATAAAATTATTAAACCATCATCATTGAGTGATTATATTTCCAATATAATAATGAAATAAATTATTTCATGATGTGGTATTTTCACGTTATAACGTGAAAGCATTAGGTTATTTCATGATATAAAATTATCTCGTTATTTCGTGATAAGCATTTATCACGGTATTTTATAATATAGTGATATTTTCACGTTATAACATGAAAACATCAAGTATGGTTTCACTTGAGATCAGATCAATAAGAAACGATGCAACTTCAAGAGGGTCGGATTCATTCTTTCTTCGGTACCACCCCACGTACTTCAAAATCCTTCGGCGAGTACGCATACTGACAACAATGTCATCTACAGTGCTCAACAACTGTAGTATGTCACCATGTCTCAAAAGATTGAATTCAGTTATGTAGACGAGCCATAGTCAGTTTGGGACGCGTGTTGGTAACTTGTGAAATCAAGTGAAACCATACTTGATGTTTTCACGTTATAACGTGAAAATATCAAGTATGGTTTACCATATCATTATGGTGGCTTTTAATCTTGCATCAAACAGACTCTACTTCCTGAGGAAGCTGAGATCCTTCAACATGTGCAGCAAGATGCTGGAGATCTTTTACCAGTCTGTTCTTGCCAGTGCTATCTATCTATCTATCTATCTATCTATCTATCTATCTATCTATCTATCTATCTATCTATCTATCTATCTATCTATCTATCTATCTATCTATCTATCTATCTATCTATCTATCTATCTATCTATCTGTCTGTCTGTCTGTCTGTCTGTCTGTCTGTCTGTCTGTCTGTCTGTCTGTCTGTCTGTCTGTCTGTCTGTCTGTCTGTCTGTCTGTCTGTCTGTCTGTCTGTCTGTCTGTCTGTCTGTCTGTCTGTCTGTCTGTCTGTCTATCTATCTATCTATCTATCTATCTATATATACACTAATATTGAACTACAAGACACAAAACAGTTTTGACCAACCCAAAATTCCTGGTGGCGCCCCTGTGTGTGAATACCAACTATTTCAACCAGACTGCCTGCTGGAGGTCCCTGTGGGAATACTTTAGCAAATCATTTTCACAAATCTTTTTGGACTGTCTCTCTGTGGCTTCATTTTGGAGAGAGATTAATTATTAATTTTTTGATTAAAAGTGGTTGAATCTCAGAATGACACTTTGGTTTCTTTCGTGTCATGCAAAGAAAACTGTGAAGTTCGAAATAGAGTTGTTGCACTTTTGGGTAAAGGTTATCCGGGTCCACTGGGAATCTCCATCACCGCTCTTATCTGTGTGACAGGGGTGGATAAAGGTCAACCCTTCACTCTTCTTTCTTTCTTGCTCATCATCCTCTTCCTTCCTCTCCTTACTTAAGCAATCAATCTGGATTTGACCATCATTATCACCGGCACCTACTCTTGCACAATGACTGATAGTATGAGATAAGGCACACTGAGGCAGCAGTAACTTGAGAGATATCAGTGGATTCACGTGAAATATGTGTTTCCAGCAGTAGTCCATGTTATTGAGCGGTTAAGTACAGAGGCCGTCTCGCTGAATGTGTTGTGTTATTAGTTCGTGACGCCACATTGTGACTGCAAGTCATTCTACAGCTATGCAGATAAGAGGCTCGAGACATGCTTAATTACACATTTCAGTCATAAAGGAAACACATTGTTTGGATACCACTGCTGATCATACAGTCAGATGTCCTCCAGGAGATTCCAGAGTGATACTTTCGGATTTGGTCTGAAGTGTGTCAGAACTGTCACGCCGTGGGGCCCGATTGTAGACAAAGACAAGAACGTTCTCGACTACTGACATCCTGTCATGCATGAATGGATGGTGAAAGTGTTGAAAAACATAAGCGGAGTGCAAGATAGAAGGAAGAAAATATAGTTTTGGGTGTCACCTGGTGTCACTACTGTTATCAGGTCATTACATCCTTTCTCTGCTCCCGGGGAAAGAGAGATTTTGGTCTCTTCTGATGGACTTTTGGTATCGGAAATGTTTGTAGGTGGAAGTTCTGGGTCAAAGGATGGTTTCTTCCCCGCCCCCATCCCCTTCCCTTCCAACTCCATTCTTCTTCTCTTCCTTAAGCTGGAGTCAGGAATACCCCTCTATGCGAAAGGGGGATCTCTTCCTGTTTGCCTATGTCAGGATCAGATATGGGTCACAGAACTATTGTCCTCTGACGCCTCTGTTTCCCTAACAAACCCGAGCGAGAAGAACACTGACACTTTGAATGAGCGTGTTTGTGTTTGCATTGAAATATGGACTTTTTATGCTCATGGAGTGGGCGGGTTTTTTTTGGATCCGTGTGTTTGACATAGAATTGGGCTCGGATGGAAGTGGCCATGCATGAATTAGACCTTCTTGTTCCCCTGTTTTCCTCCATTGTCCAGAGTCAACAGTGATCTGTCCAGCGTAGTTGGAAGCACCTGTCTCTGTTGTGGCAGACAAAGGAAGATGACCACCTGTTGTGTTTCACTGCGAAGGGTTACCACAAGGTTAACTGGTCCATAAATCTTCATGGCCTCACTTTGAGTGGCTCCTGTGAAGAAGTGCATTTTGTTGGAGGTGTTTCGCATCTGATGGATTAGGTAAAGCAGGAAGGAAGCTGTTGATCATGCCAGTCAATGGAGGTGACTTTATACAACCAGTATTCTACCCATGAAAACCACCGAGGAGGTATCCTCATTCACAGAGGTGCAAACAAAACAGCTAATGATAAAACAGGGTATGATATCTAAGCTTAAAGCAGATTATTACTAAGAAAAGTCATGTATAGGAAAATGATACGTCTACTGATTACATTCATTTTCATTACTGGCCTGTTATGTGAGAAAGTGTCACAATATGCAGCTTATAGTGTCGGGTTTTCTCAGACTTCAGAGGGTATTTATTTATCCGGTTACATTTCAGATTCAGTTGCACCTAACCTGCATGTAGCTAAAAAAGATTTCTCAGGTTGGGACAGAGAGGCAACAATAAAGGTTGCAATAAAGCACAGAGAAAAGAAAATTCCTTGTACAGTATGTGAAAACCTGCTCGCCACTAAAAGTTTATATTTCTGATTCTGAACTGTGTCATCTGCATGAAGATTACGTTTTCAGAAAAGGGACAGTATTGTGTGTCTAACTTAAGGACAATATTTGAATATCAAGCCTTTAGTAATATTAAAAATATCAGAATGAACATCAAACGTCTTGGTAGTTTTCAAACCACAGGCAACGGGCAGAATGAAAACCAAAACCAGGGAAGCTTTGTAAAGTATGAAATGCTTTATACTTTAAATTCTAACGTCATGAGTTTCACATACCGCGATGAACAGATAAGTCCGTCAATCAATGGCCTCTTTTACAGTACGTGCACAGAGAAATGCTTTCTTGTAAGCCGATGCACATTCACATAACTTGATAAGTTGCCAGCATCCTGATATCAAACAAGCCTTTTATACTTTCACTTCTGTTTTTTCACTGTTCACTGATCACTCACTCAAGATTCTGGGTCCATTTTGAGGCTGATGATGATAAGCCATGACAGTAACAGGACCCTGATTCACTTTTCTTTCTTTTCTTTTTTATTTCTTCTTTTTTTAAATATTTTTAAAAGTCTACTCTAGATCTAGAAGACATCAACCAATGAATGCTTACTTAACAAAAAATAGCATAACTTATTACACTTTATTACACTTTATAATATCTTATTTACTTGATAATGGCATTCTGTGTATTTTGTATACTACTGTCACTTCTGGTTGGTCTTTTTGTGGCTTTGTCTTGTACAGGTAGCAAGGTGTTTGTGGGTTTCTCAGTCAGTTTACCTCTTTGGACTGAAATATCACCCCAACTGTTGGATGGATTGCTATGAAATGTTGTACAGACATTCATGGTCCCCAGTGGATGAAAATGACACCAGGGATTCCTTGACATTTCCTCTGGTGCCATCATCAGGTCAGAATTTCCTCACTAATTTGGTTCAAATACAAGATACAAGGTACAAATACCTGCAATGATCCCCATTTTCACTCCAAACTAAGATGATAAACATGGTAAACAAGGATGAATGGTGTTGTTTGTAGTAGGGATTGTAAAGAGACAATATGTTGTAAATACACGCTCTTCCATGTCTAAAACTTTCTTCAGCAGACTAGTAAAGAACATTTGAAACATCTTCTGATGCCTTTTGAAAAGGAATATCCTGTTTTTGGTTTGTTTACAGCAACAGGGAGACCAAGTTTCATATCATGTGGTTCTTACACCTTTAATTTCTAATCACATCTGTCATCGACGAGGGACGTTCTTTCTGTGCTCTCTCACCAGACCTCAGCAAAAATCTACTGCCAGAGTCAAGTCACAGTCCTTCAACTTAATAACAGTAGTCCGAAGGGATCCAAGCGCGACAAAACAATACATAAGCAATAATAAGGATGCGTTTAAATACAGAGATCACAGGGGACAGCTTCCTGCCTCTTTCTCTCATTCGGCTGTCATTAGCCAGGGCCTGGATAATCTCTGCTCTGTCCTGTCCTGTGTGTGATGTGGTGGAGGGTCAGTCCAACCTGGGCCCCTTCAGATGTCCTCAGACAACAGGATGTTATTGAGGAGGGAAATTACAGCACGCACGGAAGAAGGATGTGATCGGTGCACAAATTATAGGAAATGCTTTATGCGTTTGTCATCGGGCATATATACAGTATGCGTGCTCGCCACGGTGGTTCACATTCGAGGCTGTGTCAGTTTAATTGATACCCAGGTTAAGGCGAAATACAGTGACTAATATCACGTGTTGATTATCGACAAAAGGGCAGCCATTAATTTTTTATTTGATCTGTGCAAACACGTCCAGTGTTGTCCAGCGGTGACTTCATTTCCGTCTGTTTCAGGGTGACTGCCACATTTAACAAAGGCCTGACAGTATTCAGACATACAGTCATGGATTCTTTCAACAGGAAGAAAAAACATGATAAGAGCGACAATAAGACTGAGTCAATCACCCCGAGGAAGAGGGAAGTTTTTTTCATTGTTTGTAGTGATCATGTTGAAAAGGGAAAGAGAGCACTCGGGTTACCTAAAGCCAACTTGGTGAAAGAGCCGAGGATAAAAGGACAGTTTTAGAACAACACCACTTTCAGGAGTCGAGTGTCTTTGATTGCTTGTGCGTGCACCGTGGCATATTTATACTAACAGTAAACCAACGGCATAAGTAACCCGAGGGACGAGGAAAGTTGATGTCATTGTCTGAAAACAGATCTTTATCTTTCAGTCGAAGCAATGTGCATCTCTGCCTGCGTTTTCGTCCTCGTCAAACTCGTCAGTGCACTCTTTCCCTCTGCAGTCCAATCTCAAGTCTTGCCAAAGTCTTGCAGACACAAACACTCTCACCGCAGACATCTGGAGAGACGTCCCTGTCTTAATGAGTTAGGCAAGAGTGAGCTGAGTGGGAGAACAAAGACGAGATCTAATGACACTCTGACCTCAGTCGGAGGTTTGTGATCACTGAGGTAAAGTCCGTACTCACCTGAGAAAAAGGGGCCGTTTCCCCTTGTCATTACACAAACACACACCAGCAATGTGTGTCCATCATCTCCACACGTCTCCACTCTTCGTGTCCTTTTCTCTGCTTTGTCTTTGAACCTCACTTGCTTTGTTTTCTGGGTTTGTCCCAAAAGAGGGAGCTCGGGAGAAAATGAATGTATCGCTTGCGTGCAGATGGAGATTACTCTTTTAAAAGCAAAACAAATATGTGTGCGTGCATGCCCTGTAATTTCGCTGTTGACATGTGCACTTACAGTGGGGATATGGGACCCTGGTAATGACTGGGCCAGGTAACGCTGGAGACAGGTGGAGGACAGTGCTGTCTGACTTGTTCTATAATAGAGAGAGTGTGTGTCTGTGCGTGAGTGCGTAAGACACAGGCGGAGATGTGCAGACAGACACAGTGGCACCTGGTGATGTCATTGATGTTGTCACTGAATGGTAGCAAAGTTCCCCTTTTTATAATGGACACCATTCCTGAGCAGTCAACTCAAACCATTCAAACAGACTGTATTGTACTCCCATTGTGAGCTTGCTCAAGGAGGAAATCACAATATTGTACGAGACACACGGCACATGAATGCAACACCTCATATTAGAGGCCATATTCAGACCAAATCAGGCGCCGGTCCTCTTCATTCGTTTGAGTAGAGGCAGTCCAATTAGTCTGGAGAGCATGGCCGCAGGATGTCGAAGAAACCGCGGCAGAGCTGTAGCGACAAAGATGAAACAGAACCGACTATTGGGGGAACGCAATCCAATTACCCATCACTCCGAGAGCAGCTGTGGTCGAGTGAGCTAGAGAGTGAAGTGGGTGGCAGTGAGACAGCTGGTTAATCTGAGAAATAAACGTTGTTTCCAACTCATCATCCAACTCCCAACGTCTAACCTACAATGGCAAACTATACCTCCGTCCATCTCGTATCTTTTTTTAGCTATCATGTTTGATGCATACTGCTTTGCTAAACAGGTTTCACTTCATTCTCCGCCTGATAAGGTTTATTTAAGGACCGGAAGGGATCGGTGTCATTCACACAGGACACGGACGCACGCAGTAAGGAATTCGTATGCATGAATAAGCATATACACAGGCATATTGCATCAGCTCACGGAAAGGGGGGGGTCACAGTCTGGCTCCCTGTATGTCTTTATTTGGTATGTCAGAGAGGAAGTTGTGTGTCTGTGTCTATGTGTGCGTGTGTGTGTGCATGAGAGAAAGAGTTATAGGAAACTCTACCCCGTGCCAGAGTGTGACAGCATGGCTCAGGTTCACCTCTGTTTGTTCAGTGGCTATCCAGAAATATGGCAGGAATCAGAGAAGAGAAAGCTACCCACAAGGCTGACGGAGCTGAATCGGGCTGCCCCTGAGAAACACAGACATACCTGTATATATATTTATGTATTTATAATTTATTAAGTCACCATTTTGCACTTAATAGTAGCAGTTTCTTCTCCTACTTCCGCTGGATGGAACATCTTAAGCTCTGCAGGATATGCAAAAGAGAACGTTTGTTTGAGTGCGTACGAGTTTGTGTGCATCCTTCCCGGATGATGTGTCTCACTGGTGGTCATTATTACAGCCTGGGTTAGTAATCAAGAGGAAGACAAAACAATGCGAGGAGCCTTTTAATACAGGCAGGTGTGGCTCCTCGGGGTCTTACACTTCCTCAGCCGTGCAGCTACTCGTCAATCTGGTCGTCAGTAGAAAACCTTCTAACTAAGGACGTTACGTTTTTTAGGTTTGGTAAAAAAAAAAAGCAGAAAGAAAAAAGTACTGCATGTCTTTAAATCTGACCTCTTTGCGCGGACAGTTTTAAAGTGCGGAGTCACTGCGGTATTTGTTATTAAAGGTCAGTTAAAAGGAATAGCAGAAAGGTTACATCAGTATTAGTAATTTGTTGAGTATGACTGATAAACAAAAGCTGATAGAACTGAAAGAAATGGGGGAGGTGGGGGCGAGAGGAAACACTTCACTTGAGATCGAGTACCCAGAAGGGATGTTTTTCTCTTTACAGTATGATGAAATCAAGGGAGAGTTGAGCTCTCGCAAGATGGTGGTTTAGATTAGTGACTAATCTGTCTGTGCTTTTAAACACGAACGGGGGCTTTTTGTTTCTGCTCGTAGATTATTCAATGAAATGAACGTTTATTAAAAAAAATCAAAATCACATAGAAAACAAACAGTAAAAATCAAAACGTTGTCAAACAGGGATTATTACAATGGATGATAAGGCACCCGATGGTCAGAGCGTCTCATACAGGGTGTACTTAAGCGCAATTTTTGCATACTAGCATTTTATGCCACTAATATTATACTTTTTGGTTATATGTTATGATACAGCACTTAACTGCTAATATAAAGTATCTAAATTGGCTCCACTTTGATTCATTACAACATTAAAAAAGCTCAGAATAATAAACAGAATTATATAATATTCCAAACTAATATAAATATCAGTGCATAATGAGTACGTCTGTACTTTTACTTAAGTCACATTTAGCATTTTTAGAACATCTCTACTTTCCACTTCCACTTCAGAAAAGGATCCGAGTACGTCTTGACCACTGATCTTATCCAAATGATGACGACGGCTTGCACAGCACACGCAATAAAAACATAGACAGACATTCTTCCACGTTACGTGGATTGTCACATTTGATATCAAGCGGAACAGCTTACGTAACGGTGAGAGATGATAAACAGCTACAAATACCTACGAGTGACGTAGAAATCAATGCAATAATGTCCCCATTGATGCTCATTATAACTGATTACAGCAAGCAGGGTCAGTCAACAGCTGCTCACCCAGTTGATCCAGCTTGTAGTTCGTGAACATGCCAGAGAAATGACAACAACAAATGTTCCAGACTGGAACGTGTTTCAATTACACCGCAGATTCCTCTCGGTCTGACACCCGTATTGGTTGTATGTTAATACTTTCTTTGCCGCTGCTTCCAGGTTGTCTGTGCACAATTCATCTTCACACAAATCACAAATCCACCAATAATATTTATCAATTAAAAGGGCTGATGCCTTAATGTGATTCACCTAATGTAAAACCCGAAAACAATATATCCAAGCAGACTAACTTGATTACTATTGCTGGCATTAGATTAGAATTATACGGCTCTCTCTGGACACCAACCTCGATGTATGCATGCAGGCACATCCTTGCTTTATCATCAGCGTTGGACATTATCTATCATTTACACATGACAGGCATGACATGTGGGTCAGCTGAGTACAGTGATAGTGTTTTCTCCTCATCTCCGTGGGTGGTTTTGTCAGGATTTCGAAAAGACATCTGTTGTGAAGTGCAGTAGCATTCCTCTTAGCCCTGAAACCATGATAATAACCCATGGCCTGTCAACAGGAGATCATCCACCAGGTGAGTGGAGATGGTTGGTGGACTAGGTGGGTGGTGTCTGTGCTGCAGTGCTGACATTTATTCACATTTGCATCTGAAAATGGGAAACAGGATGGAAAAAGAAGACGGAGAAAGGGCGAACTACATCTCTGTTTTTTCCAGTTTGAAACACGTTCATTAAGTTCATATTTCTCCCGTCGTGTCAATAAAGCCTTTCTGAACTCAGACAAAGTGTCAGAAGAGTGGCAGAAAGGCATGTGAATATGAGTGATTTCTCAACCGCGAGCTGGATAGAGTGCAGCATGCTAAAGGAAATCACCCGAAGTAACATGAAATGGACGAGGAGGCAGGCAGGGCTGACAGGCTGATAACAGCACAGCATGGCAGGGGGGAAAAAGTGAGGGTGACATGGGAGAGAGTAGAGGTCTGCGACAACAAGATAGAGTATGAAACATTTCTCCTTGAGTCAAGCCATAAAACTTTAGAAAAAAAGGCAGAGGTGGAGGCCGCGTCAAACATTTCAGCCGTAATGGGTTATAAAATGGCTTCATTCTCAGCCATCTATGCCAAAGACCATTGTCCTCGTCCATGGGGGAGGTGACAGAGAAGGAGTGGTCGCCTTTAGTCCCGCTGCGAGAAATGACCCAAGGCAGGTACAGACTCAAGCATGGAAATTACAGGGCTTTAAGATACCTACGCCATTTACTGAGGCCCCAAAGGCACCCTTAATGTGTGCACAAGCAGCTCTCTTTATTATAGTTCATGGACATTGTTGAGTAACTGTATCTTCCTCTACCTTCTATTGTAAAATGCAACGTTTCCAGTAAATTGTTAAAGCAAACATTCAAACGCAGTGGATTATAGAGGTCTGTGGGTCATTCCGTGTTACGGGGACGTTATCTCCGCTCAAGAAAATACTTCATGTACTTTTGAAATGTGCCGAGTGACGCATAAGAAAATGGGCTTCACGGTATCGGTGTGATGTCAGCAATCTCAGACACAGGTAGCTCTGGTAAACCTGGTCAAACCAAAACTATTTGTATGACTGGAAAGCAGTAAGAGTAAGCGAGGAAATATGTGTGCTTGCTTTTTCTTGAATTTTGGTTACGGTAGCAAGAAGAAATAGCACCTATATTATATTATTTTACAAATAAGTTGAATTCATAAGCACACTGTTAATCAGTACACTTGTTGTTTTTCAGTCTTACTTGGTCTGGTATGACCGGTAGCTTATAGAGGCTAATAGTAGCTATTTTTAAGAATGAACACAGTCGACGTAAAGACACAATTAATCTCAAAAGAGATAATCAGATGGAAATTTGCCCGGGTTGTCGAGACGTGCCGCGGAAACAGGTCAGCTCGCGTTGAGGATGTTTCACCGTCACTCATTTCATGAATGTACAGATGTGAGAGGGGAAGAGAGATGGAAAGATGTACAAATAAAAAAAGGAAATAGAGCCTCTGGTGGCGCAAATCAACTTTACCCATTGACAGTACAACTCAGCATTTAGTGCGACGCTGTAATGTGTCTATGGTGACCTTCATATACATGTACATCTTTTCTGTCACTTTCTTATTTGCTACCTTAAAAAAACATACCAACATATTAATCTCTTTGCCATTGACAGTCAGTGAGCTGTTCTTCTTGTTTGTCCAACATACTTAAATCACTCAACCTTACTCTTCTCTATGGACTGTTATTTTCATGTCTACATAAGCCTGCTCATCATCCTGTCATTCTAAGAATGTCATATCATATCAGGTAGTCACCGACCAACAAGCCACATATACTATACGCCCACGCTCCAGAACATCCGCCCACATACTATGCCACACATAACCAAAGTTCAATCTTAGACCTCTGAACAACTCATACGAGAAGTCCTGTTGTCATTCTGTAAATCGCTCACACAGTGTCTGAGTAATTGATGTAGTACGAGAGAAGGTTCAGATAGAGAGGCAGTGCAAGAGGAAAAGGAGGAGGTGGAGGAGAGGAGAGCCGAACAGAAGGCGATGAATGAGATGACTGAAGGCGCGGAGCGAAATAGCGAAGAGAGAAGTGGATTTTAAATTACACGGTGGATCATGTCAGCAGCCATAATTAGTAGCTTGGTCAGGTGTGATGAGTGGGGCAGGAAGTATGAAAAAGGAGGACAACAGCACAGAAACGAAGAGGTGTCTATGTGGAACAGAATCTACTTGACACATGGCAAGGCGATTTATAATAACTTCCCTGAAGTGGAGAAAGTGAATGAGAGCAGTGTGCATTGCAAACGTATATGCGCGAATGGAAATAAGCTCAGAGGCGTGCATGCGGGGTTGTTGTTGTTCACAGTATGTCGCGTGTCAAGCGCGTGGATGACGAGTCTAAAAATTCAGACAATTCTTAAGCCGGGTGGCAGCCTGCCAAATCAAACGTTGCCTTTGGAGAAAAGAACAAGGGGAGAGCAGAGTGGGGTGAATGTCGGGCTACAGATAAACTTACAGCGTGACACGAGTATAACACATTGTGGATCTCACCCCCACTGAGCAAGTACAGAAGGACAGCTGGACGCAAGTCTGCTGAAAGGGAAAACACAGGATACGACTGTTCCTGTATGCAGCATTCACAGTATTCAAGTCATTTTATTTATTATTATAATTTTAAGCGAGGGCACGGTTTCAGTAGCTGAGCATTATAAACATGTTTTTTTTTTTAGATTATTTCTTTGGCCTTTTATGCCTTTATTGATAGTACTGCTAAAGATAGACAGGAAGCAGAGAGAAGGGGAGTGACACGCAGTAAATTAGCCGTCCGATGCGGGATTCAAACCGGGGCCAGCTGCAGTGGGGACTATAACCTCTACACACGGGGCGGCCGCTTAACCCACTACGCTACCGACCACCCCATAAACATGTTTTTTTAAATAAAATAATGAATTCATGTGAATAAGAGTTAGATTTAGATGAAAATACGAGGTACGTGTTTGGGGGGCAGTAATACAAAGTGTAAGATTTCATGTGTGTGTTCAAGCAAAAGTATATTCTATTATTCTATTATTATCTACTATTTTGTTGTTTATCAAGCAAAAAAGGACAAAAAATGAATATTATAGGTGATAAAATGTGAGAATTAACTGCTTTTCTTGGTCTGACATTATAGTAAATTAAACATTTTGGGTCTCAGACCATCCTTGTCCTCTAGGATACTGTTTTACTTTATCAACCAAACAATTAATTGAGAAAATGAACAGATTAAACAATAAAGAGAGTTGATTTACAACAGACAAAGTTTTTCATCACCCCCCCTCGCCCCCTTACATGTTCCAAGATTACACACTTATCGTTGTATTCCAAGTAAATACTCTGACGAAAAAAAGATCATATCAATTTGGGTTAGTTTCACACAATTCTCATGCTCTGACGCTGAACGTTAGGAGGTATCTGTATCGGTTAGTCGAGCATGCAACACTCATAGAGAGAGTGGAAATATTTCAGTGTGCAGCTGTTGCTGTGATGAACAAGTAGGATATTGAATGTCTTCATATTCAAGACGTGTCACTTTACAGTAGCAGCATTTTAGTCTTTTTTAAAACTTGACCAACTGATCGTGACACAGGAAACGAGAGGAAACACACATTTTTTTTTAAAAGCACTGTTATGGAAGGTGTCAAGATCAGGAAATGTTACTCCAGCAACTGTAATTATCTATGTGGTTTACGATAAACACGGTTTAACCCTGTACACAGGGTAAGCACAGTCAGATATTTCAAGCTTTAACTGAATTGATTCGAAACAAGCACCACAATGACCTCATCTCCTCCGTGCTGCGTCCTTGACTTCCCAACACAACACAGGTATGTCTAATGATGAAGAAGGAGTGGGCGACTGTCAGAAAATGAAGATGTATTTGTCTGATCCGGACATAGCTGTGTGACAGCCAGTGAGTGCAACCCCCCCCCATCACCACCACCCCTGGAGAAAGCCTCTCACACCCTGGGGCAAAAGAATGACACACACACACACACACACACACACACACACACACACACACACATACACACACAAACACTCTCCAAGGAGGAGTCATGGGGCAAAGGGGAGGAGGGGGAGGAGAGTGTCTCAAACACACACACCTTCCTTCCTCCAATGCAAGGAGAGTCACACGCTGAACCAGTGTTCAGTCGCGCACTGTGTCAGTCACACACAGGTACACAGCAGGAGAAGAGACAGAGAACAGCCACTGGTTGCTCACTCACACTCAAGCTTTCAAGGAGGACACTGACAGTCTGCCCTATGTGTGGCTCCTCTCAAGGCTTCACAGTAAGTATGCAACATCATTTTTTTAAAAATCATCTAACGAATAAAAGACTGTTCTGATGATTTAGAATTTTCTTTTGTATTAATTTAATCTTTGCATCCTGCGAAATCTAATGTCAAAGTAAGGCGTGGAGGTGCTTTCGAGAGTCAGCCCGTTATGTGTACACAGCTGTGTGCCTTTGACTCATGTCTCGGATGTTTCAGAGTATATTTTATGCTGTGTCACTGGGTTCGATGGTTTCAGAGTGAGCTGTCGCACTTGTGACAGTCATTCCGAGTCAGCTGTGGTGACACACTTCAGAGAAAGACAGGGTGAAACAACGACCCTCTCGCTGCACTTTTATTTGCATTGCCTCCCTGAGAATAAGTCGATATATATTATGTAACTGCGTGCACTATTCCAAATATATGTCATATAACTGTGTGACTTTAAAAAAATGATGTAAAACTTTTTGTTTAATTGTTTGTGATTTAAGTGTTTTATGTCAAACAAGTTTTGAGTTGGTCTCACCTCTGGTCGTATCATGAACGCCTACCCAAATATTACCACCCACCTTATCTATCGCTATCACAGAGGCAAATGATGACCCTAAAAAAGGAAGTTCTCAGGGGGTCTATCTCAGCATTGTCTTTCAATCACAAGTCTTCCTCTTTTTCACCATTTTATCTCATCAGTCAAGGCACTCAGCTCATCTTTCGTCAGGGCTGAGGTGCATGACAACAATCTTTCTGAGAAGCGAGGCGACAGACAGAAAGAGAGTCTGAGCCTGGCTGAGAGCCAAGTCTCAGTCGGTTCAGAGGAAGTCTGGTCGATTCACTAGGAGCGCTGATTTCCTCGTGAAAGTGGTCCTGCTCTGGGACTGACGTGCACAGGAACCTCCCTTATAGCCCAGGGGGTTGTGATTCGGAGAGTCACAGGATGTATGGGACAGCGGGGGCAACGGGGCAACAAGCACGAAGGTTCCACTTTGAAGTTTGTTTGTCCGGCAGTAGCTGCCGATGGGAAAGTTAGATTATAGGATGGACCACCACTCCTCCTTCTTAACATCCACTTGCTGCTGGCACATTTCACACTCTGGAATCTAATTTTAGCTCCATTCAAAACTTGACTTCCTGTGATACTTTAGCTGTTATTTGTATTGTCTTTGTTTTTTCCCCCTTAACTTGTGACATGAAAAGGAAAAAGGCTCTCCCTCGTAGCCATCTATTTTTTTCTTCACAACATGTTTCTCTCTTTTTCTCTAGGCCTCCTCCTCTCGTTGCACCACAGCCATGTTAACCTCAGAAAGATCACTGCAAAGCTCTGGGATCATCACAGCAGCGATGCCCGACACGCAGGATATAGACATGACATCATGGAGTGAGGCAGACTTTGAGGAGAAATGTACTTATATCGTTAAGGACCAACCTCTGGAGGAAGAGCCTCAAAGCAGCAGCAGCAGGACACGAGCTGAGAGATCTTTACCCAGAAACCTGGCGCTGAAACGGAGCCACGGCTCCTCAGAGGTAGGCAGCAAAGAAAGCAGAGCTTCCTTGTGTGTGTGTTATTCAAATGGTCTCTGGTTTTAAGGTTACCATCCAGGAAAACCATGCAAAAAATAAGTCCCTAATATATCTAAGAGGTATGTAAGCATGTACAATAGCTGTTTATGTTTTGTGTGGCCGCCGACTCTTGCAGCTCTCTTGCGTCACTTCAACATCCTCCCATCCACTCATCCATCCTCAAGCGGGAAGTACTTGACATGTTGTTGTCTAATTTCAGCCTTTCCTCTCTCCGCTCTGTATGTGTTGAGGCAAAGACAGGGAGAAGGCAAGCCCCTCAGCACTCAGCCTCGGGTCTCTATGATTAGTAGCTACCTTAGATTCCCAACCCCTTTGTCCTAGCACACAATTACACCGTAAAGCAGAGTACCAGCACCGGGACCCACCTTAAGAGTAACACCATAAACAATCTTCTGGATTAAGTGTGTGGCAGTTACAGGGATTTAAATTAGAGAATAGTTTATGCAAGAGAAAGGAAATCACGGGTAATGCATGATAAAGGATTAACCCGGTGGACTATTCATGAAAAGGAAACTTTAGGTTTGCAAGATACGGGTTGAGTCTTTGTAGATGAGTGATGGTAGTCAAGCAAGATCAGAGGAAGTAGCCTAGGCGTCTGCAGCGAAATACCTGTACTACCACTTTGACCTTCTAAAAAAGGTCTGTCTAGAGTCTGGTTGACACCAAAGAGCAGGATACGTTACAGTAATGTGTGACACAAGGGCACCGCGAATGGAGCCGTCAGACAAAGCCAATGAAAGGCGGAGTAAAACTAGCTGGATAAAGTAAAGATAAACTCCATGGGTAAAGCATGCAGCGGTTGATACAGCTACACACACACCACGCTGGTATTGCTCCGAGATGAAAGAGACTACATTACCATTGCTTTAGGGGATTTGAACACAGAGCTCAAGGTGCTGTTGACTGGTTCGGGGTGTGCCTGTGACACCTTATACTCTCTTCCACACCCTGGAGGCTTGAGACAGAGGAGTGAGTTTCACACCTGGAGGTAGCCGAACAAGAGTAGTGGTGAAATTTTAATATGGTGGAGAAACTAAAGATAACTTGGGCTTTCGGCTTATGAAATATTCAGCGTGTGAAGGAAAGGAAACATACTGTCACAGACAAATTCTCAGGAAGGTTTGTGATATATATATATAATAAAAACATCAAATTGTTTGAGATATTAAGTTATCCGTTCCAGTGAAGTTATCTAATCCTTTTTTATTTATTTAAGGGGACAAGCAGTGGGTGGAAAGTCAGATAAAGCGGACTGTATTCTCAAGAATCTCATCCCTCTAATTATGTTTTTCAACTGGAGTGCATCCGGCAGTTTGCTCAAGCTTCCAATTTGTCTGTTGTTTGATTTCATGTCCTTCTTGTTGAACAGGTGCTCGGGGTGACCAGTAAAGAGATGATTCCTAAGGGGACACGTTTTGGTCCTCTTGTGGGAGAAAGCTACACCGACGAGACGCTACCGAAAGACGCAGACAGGAAGTACTTCTGGAGGGTGAGTATGTTGCATGTGGATTTGTGTGCTTGCATTTGAAATTCATCTGTGTGTGTGTTTTCAAAAAACCGTTTCCACTTCACATCCTGTATCTCCATCTGGGGACGCTGCTGCTATGGCTGTGGCATGGCACAAGTTAGCATTTGTGGTCAGTGCCTGACATCCTGTGAAAGTGTGACTCTGCCTGCCAAATGGTGGAGTATCTTTTAAATGGCGCTAACATCGGATGGGTTCAAAATCTGCATGCACTGCTTGTCAGTTCTCTGCATGGCTTGTCTGAGGTCACACACACACAGCTGTTTGGTTTCAGTGACGCAGCGCTTCTCCTCTCTCTCCGCTTCTCTCGGCAGTGGTATCGCTGCCAGTAAGTACAACATACCATGTCCGCACTTCTCCAGTCTCACAAACTCTCACACTGACTAAGCAAGGAAGTGGCTTTTGAGCCTGAGAACGGCTACGTTACAAATCAGTAGCATCAGGACTTCCATTCCACACGAAAAGAAGCCTGTGTGTTCTACGGTTTACAGTCAGCAACCTTGAAAAATTATGCAAACCCAACCAAAACTTGCACCAGCCATAACACAGACGATCCCGTTTCAGCCATGACTCAACTGAAAGTGCAGCTTCAAAGAGCAGATAGCATGAAGTTGACAGACCCAAAGAGAGGGAAGGCAGAGTGTTTAAATGAACTGCTTTCTAAAAGGTCAGCAGATGTGATGATTCCACCGCTGAGTCGATAGATGAGCGTATTCGTGGGCGAGGTAGAATACTCAATACTACTTTGTAGTCATTCAGTGAAATTTTAAGCCACAATCATAAAGCAGCAACGATCTCAGCTGGAAGAAAGCGCAGTATTTACCATAAAGACACCGTGAAACCAGTGACATCACGGTTTCAGAATCAGACCATGTCTCGATTGTTGATTTGTCACCGTGAACTGAATTATGCCTTCGTCTTTGTTCTCACACCGTCAGGTCTTCTTGGAGGGGCATTTGAACCACATCCTGGATGGTTTGAACGAGGAGCGGAGTAACTGGATGCGTTATGTCAACCCGGCGTGCACTGTGGAGGAGCAGAACCTGGTCGCTTGCCAGAATGGTTTGGAAATCTACTTCTACACCATCAAACCACTTCAGCTGGGCCAGGAGCTTCTTGTGTGGTACTGCCCTGAGTTTGCCCAGCGATGTAACTACCCTCCTCTGGGCCAACTAGCTATTGACAGTATTGGTAAGTTTGTGAGTTAATTCACAAAGGTGCGAGGACTGAGTTGAGAGAGAAACTATTCTTGCGCCCACGCATCGAGACAAATCTGTCATGTACTGTCATTGTAAAGTAAGACTCCAAATCAAAGCACCGGCCGACTGACGCACCCTTTGTGTGGGTGTTTAAGAAGTTACTCAGACACACCCACAGCCCTTTTGTTAAAGCAGGACACAAAGCAAGGAGAGTAGAGTCCTGAAAGCAGAGAGGGTCTGTCTCCAGGTATAGCCATAGTACCTGAGTAAGGTGAGACCGATTTCAGGACTTTAGGCAATGTTTCAGTTTCCCTTTTTTTCAAGAAAAAAAGCTGCACACAGAAACACAGCTGGCAGCTTCTTTCACACACACAAAGCGTTTGGCTTTTCATTCACGGACACAAAGAGTGCACATGCTAGCGGAGAGAGCGCATGCAAACACAGAAATACTCATCTACACGCACGCTCACAGACAACGGGCTGCCCGAGGTGCTGACAGCATCCTGGCACGACTCCCCTTATTTATTTGCCTCTTTAAGGAGGAAGAGAGGTGGGAAGCGCTCCAGCGACTACTTGAACTTCCTGACAAGGCGACCCGCTGACAGATTGATATCTCACTGAGTGTCGGCCGTTTGTTTGTTGAGGGCTGGCCTCTCAGGAGAGGGGGAAGGGGAACGGAGGGGGGGAACTCGCAGTAGGTGAGGGTTGCTCACTGGTCGTGTGGGTTGATATTAATCGTGTGCAAGACTAGGTGAAATGTACATACGTACTTCTGTATTTTTTCTGTTTCTGTGAGTCATTCAAGCACAATCTTGTGATTTTCTCTATATAAAGTTTACTCTGATTTAATCTGGGTTTACCCCGCTGCTCATCGAGCTCCACCGGATACCTGTTGCAGCCCGCATTAAATTCAAATCTCTAATGCTCACCTACAAAGTTGTCTCCGGTTCTGAAACCTACCCACCTGAACGCCCTTGTACAGGCATATTTTACCTCACGACCGTTGCGCTCCTCCAATAATCGACGCCTGGCTCTGCCACCTGTTCGCTCAAGGCAATCCAAACTTTTTCCGTTTGTTGTTCCCCGTTGGTGGAACGCAATATCAGTTCCTACCAAAGCACGGGCGTCCCTCTCTGCCTTTAAAAATCTCCTGAAGACCCATCTCTTCAGAGATTACCTTCTCTCCTTGCACTACCTACAACTGGACATGAGAAAGTTACCCCCTTTTAAGAATTGTCAAAGCGCCTATTGTTGCACTAACGCTTTCTTATTGCACTGTACCTTTATTGTAAGTCGCTTTGGATAGAAGCGTCTGCTAAATGACTAAATGTAAATGTTTTAGGATTATTTATGTCTTTCAGATTAAAAGCACTATTTTATCTCGTGTATCTTGTCCTGCTTGTGGTGGAAAATACTTACATCTGGCCAACACTCTAATGCAAGTAACATATTGTCCTCACTAAGTCCATGTTATCTGTATCCTGATCAGACACCTATTGTTTCACATGTGGTGTCCACTTTCATAGAGAGCCAGGGCAAGTCTGGGAGACAGACTAAATGCAGGTCTTCTAAACTTTAACCCATAAAGTCGAACTAAAAGTAAAGTTGAACAAGGAACTGTGCATGATCACATTAATACCATGGGTGTATGTGTCACTTATGCTTACTGTATTTCTAAAAATGATTTCGCCTGACTCTGATGTCATTTCTGTCTCACAGAACAGAGTCAAGCTCAGGAGAAGACAACAGGGAAACTGGGACACAGCGTCTCTGAAATCCTAAAAGACGAGCCTTCCAAATCCCTGATGACCTGCCCCAGACGTTTGGACAGTCCTTTGTCTCAGACCAACTTCTCAGCGGTTTTCCCCTTATGTCCACATGTTGTGTACCCAATGCAGCCCCACTCAGAATCCATCCACGGCCATAGATATGCAACTCTACCACCTCTGCCATCCTGTAACCCTCCAGCTGCAAAAAGGCCAGCTCTAAGCAGTCCTGTCCCTTCCAATTTGCACTTCACCTTTCAGCACAATCAAGGCCCTGTTATAGCCAAACCTTACCAAGAGCCCTCGGTGCCCGATCGAGTTCATCCCGCTCTGAGGCATGCTCCCTATCTAATGCCTCACTACTCACTTGGCCTTAACAGCGTTCTACCTCACTCCTACCCGTACTACAGTGATCGACTGAAGCCTCACCTAACACTCTCATCCCATTTACTGCCTTTCGACGGCTATGCACACTTCCTTCATCCTCTGGCCAACGCACACAAAGACTTGACACTTGCACTATCCAGCACAAAACAAGACCTCATTCTTTCACAGACCAGTGAAAACAAAGACAATAAGGACCTCGTATCAAAAAGGACAAACTACCTCAGGATCCCCTCAGACGACCTCAGAGATTTCAAACACTCTCCTCCCTGCAATGTCAAGGCAGACCTCACTATACCTGCCACCTCCAGTGCCTCATCCATGGCCACATCGCTCCGCAAAGCGGTGCCCTCTCTTGCACCCGGAGGCTGCTCACCACCGGTGGGCATGGCTGCTTTTTCAGACTGCCTCCCTTCCAAACCCACCTCCGCCACTCAGAGCAGTACAGAGGATGCAATGGACCTCAGGAAGACCAAACGAGGTGGGCAGACTATCGGCTACAAGACCCTGTCTTACCCCCTCACAAGGCAGAACGGAAAGATCCGGTATGACTGCAACATTTGCGGGAAGGTTTTCGGTCAGCTGTCTAACCTCAAGGTTAGTTCCTCCTTCATCATATTAGTAAAGCAGGGTTTGGAAAACAGCCACTTGCTTCATGCAGTTACTGTAAAATGACTTGCATAATATGTAAAGGAACTGAGAATTTAGCAGCTACCACTGTTTATTGAAATGTAAATACTTAAATCTCTGACGTGCTGTCCTCAGGTCCATCTGCGAGTGCACAGTGGAGAGCGTCCCTTCAGGTGTCAGACCTGCAATAAAAACTTCACTCAGCTGGCCCACCTGCAGAAACACTACCTGGTTCACACAGGAGAGAAGCCTCATGAATGCAAGGTATGGTTACAGTGGATAAAGAAATGGTTACCACATAGTACCACTCAAACGTCCTGGTTTATTTTGTGTAGTAACTGTGACTCCTTTTCTCTGTTTCGACACAGGTGTGCCATAAGCGATTCAGCAGCACCAGCAACTTGAAGACCCACCAGAGGCTACACTCAGGTGAGAGGCCTTACCAGTGCAAACTGTGCCCGGCACGCTTCACACAATTCGTCCACCTGAAGCTCCACAAACGCCTCCACACTGGAGAACGACCCCACAGGTGCCCTAGCTGCCCCTGTGCCTATCTCCACTACTGTAGCCTCCAGGTGCACCTTCAAGGCTTCTGCCCTCTCTCCCCCTCTGCCTCCCACAGACACTCGCCGGAGGAGCTACACCGAGTCAACTCAGAGATCGAGAGGTTTGACATGAGCGAAGCGGCAGAGCAGCTGGAAGCCATGGCTGCAGAGGCCGAGATGGACAAGGGGAACGTTATTGACATAATAAAGAGGATGGAGACTCAGGGTGGCGCCAGAGAGCGGACTGAGTTTAGCATCTACAAAGCAAAGGAGTGTTCTGCCGTTCAGCTGCATCATGGCAGCCCTCTACCTCTGCATCCAACCAGCATCAAGCTGGAGTCAGGCTGTATATCAGAGCCCTAAAACAGCCTTGCTAATCCAGCCATATAATCCTTACAGGTCAACTCAGCAGCTGTCTGTTACTGCCCTATTTGAAGTAAAGCCTTATCTCAATCATGGATTGCCTAGCCTATACTTTACAGAGACTGTAGCGTGTGAAGAATCAAGTCTTTACCAGCATGGCCTGGGACCAATGACTAAGTTGATTTAATGTATACATCTTTGTTAATTTATTCTGTTGCTAATATTAATCTGAAATGTATATATATATAAAAATCTGTGACATTTTCCGCTATTTGTTTTGTATCTCTGGAACATCTTCATAGAATAACAACTAAATATGTGATTATGCGTACGACAAGTCTGTCTTCATTTGTGGTTTGACTGCGTGAGACTGAGTCTTCTTGTTTTTGTGTGTGTGCTACAATTACTCCATGACTATGTATCGTAAAGTGCGAAACCTCAGTTTGTGTGTGTTATGTGTAACAAACTTACCTTCGCGCGTGTGTGTTGTGTGCTGGGTAATAGTGACGTAGAGAAACATCCTGTTATGCGTCTTGGAATAATCATCATCAAAGAATGTCAACAACAACAATTTTGTACAAGCACTTCAAACATGTTAGTTTCAGTATTAATCAGCTGACTAGAAAATAAACCCACGACAGATTCAGACTCTAAGTTAGATTTTATATATATATAAGCTGACTGTCAAAATAATCAAACTGACATGATGACAGTGCACACACAAACATAATAATACAATACACTGAGGAGGCCAGACGTGCTCTGTGACTTTTCTGTGCAGTAGCCTTGTGTTATCCTCAGATTACAACTTAAAAAGGGTGTCAGGTGGCTCATTGTTCAAAGTGGCCACCAAATGATGGGACTTACATGCAAAAGGAGAGAGCATGCATCTTCAATGATGATGACACACTGCTGATCAGGACACAGCCTGCCTGCCTACCAGCTGCTGTGGAGCTGACCACATAGATACAGAAGAATGGCTGGATCAATATATTATTGATTATGCCACATTATTGCTGGATAATTCTTGAAAAAATAACTGACCTTGACCTGCATGTGAGGAACCTGATCAATAAGCCATCTATCAATAGGAAATAAGCATTAAAACATTAGGGCGTTCATGATCAGAGGCTGGAGGGAGGCGCGCTGGGTACAGTAACAGTACCGGAGCGCGCTCGGTAAACCGATGCCCCTTTAAACCCGAGCGGTGACGTCATATATTTTTGACGGGGGGCAGGCAGCGGGAGAAGAAAGGAGCGGACGTACCCGGGCTTGAAGGATGCCCAGGATAATGTCACCGCCGCGTTATTCGCTCTCTCACATATCCCTATCATGATAAACGCTGTCGGGGCTGTCGCCCGCAGGATGCCGTCGGCGGCCCGGCGGAGCGGATGCTGGACAGCGTGGTGCCAGGCGGTGCTGTTCGGCGCGTCGGCGCTGGTTATTGTGGCCGAACGGACCGCACGTAAGTGGGCTGTGAGAATTCCAACCTTTCCGCGAGCGTGGGTGTTAGTTTGGCTGAGTGGATATGCAAACAAGGGAGGTGTGATGTTTTATTATTGTGTAGTATTTTTTTTCATTTTGCTGGATTTAATGAATGAAACACTGTTGCACAGCCGTGATGCTTCGTGCTGGAGCTGGAGCTGGAGCCAGCCTCGGTTCAGGTCAGAAACACAATTCAGATGGTGATGCTATAGAGCTCAGTCGTTACTGCTGAATTGGCAAACCATTGCTCAGCTGGGTTGCCCAAACTGGGGGCCCCCCTAGGACCTGGATCAGGGGTCATTCAGCTGGGGTCACATTTAAACCTCCACAGCAACAGACTGTCCTTGAAACAGACAGGGATCACCTTTTAGATTTCTCTAAAAACAACAAAAACATGATCAAATAGGTTATTCATGGTATTATAACTAAAATACTGAAATGAATGCACATCTGGAATCCACTGTAAAGGTCTGATTATTCCCTGACTAAGCAGATCAATGGGGCAAGGGCAGGACACAAGAGATGACAAGGTGACTGGAAGTGTACAAAGTGTGACTTTGCCTTCAGCGGGGGATAAAAATACTGTGCACTACTGCTGCACTGACTCCACAGCCTGTCACAGGAAAACATGAAGCATTAGTTTAAAAAATGATCAATGTGGTGAGAGGTGCTTCATCGTTGTTTTACACTGCATGAGAAGTCTCGTGTAAGTAAGTAAAGGTAGAATAATTGCAGGTTGTGATGAAGCCAGGAGTCAGGCTGTGGTCTCTGCTCGGTGGAAGTGTGTATCATCTCATTAGAGCAACTTCCTCCTAAATTAAAGGACACACTCGCACAAGGTGCTCTTTAAATTTCTCAAGGACTCTGCTGGCCTCTGCAGATCTCGACTAATCCCCTACACTGAAAACACAAACGTATCCTCGCATGAAAATGCTCACACCGTCTTACATCTGTGTGTCTGTATTTGCTATCTGTGTGTCAGTGTTCTACTGTGTAGGGTTTTACCTTTGGAATGAGGAGACGCAGTGGGCGGGCCTCACTCTCGGCCTCTTTATACCGGGGACAGCAGTTCAACTGCTGAGCATGAAATGGTACTGTGATGACGGCGATGACAGGCGATGCTACCTGTCTGTCATACACATACTGCACTTGGGCATCTTCAGGAGGTAAGATCCGTGCGACGCCGGCTATCATCTGACACGATATTGTATCATTATAGGATATATAAAGAGGAACACAGGAAGAATTCTATTAATATCAATATGTCATTGAAGCCTTCACCAGGAGGTTACTGTGTATCACATCTCTGGTATCTGTCTCTGTCCCCCTCTTCTGGCAGGTTATGGGACTGCATAAAGGCTGTGCTGCGCAGGCAGGACTCGGTCGCTGAGCTGGGGGCCGCTGTCATGCAGCAGGCAGATGTTGCTGCTCTTTGGCTGCTGGAGGCCCTCGTCCTCACGCTGCCTCAGAGCCTGCTGCAGGCGTATGTTGTGGTGTCCACTGACGTGGGCATCATGTCTCCAGGTAAACGGATCGTATTGGCTCTACACCTGCATGTAAATTGTTCAAGATAGCATCTCAATAAGAGTTTTTTTTTCCATACTTCCTCAGTGGGCTATTGCTCTGGTTTCTGTTTGCTGTCTGTTTCCTGGGCCCTGGTATTGTACAGCAGAGCCTGTTGTCAGATACGACCAGGCCACCTGGCGTTGCCTCCGGCGGCCCTGCTGTGCCAGCTGGTGTGGAGGGCGGGCATGTTGGCTGCAAGGGTGACTTGCCTCATGGTCTTTGCCAGGGTCTTTAATTGGTGGGTCTGTGGAGTGGCAGGTGAGCGATTTGTGGCTTTTGTGTAGCTGACACTTAAGCATGAAACCCTTTTAAAGGAAGCCAAAGAATAAAATGATATTGTGATGTAATCCAAGTAGAGATTCATATGTTCCTCATGATTCATAATTTATACATATCAAAACATGAGCTCATTCAAGTACACTTGTGCACTAGTGTTGTAATCATCCTCAGTGATGCAGCGTGTCCTCTTAATCCACTTGTTTTCACCTTCTTCTCTGCATCACTGTGGCACACTGCCTATGGATCCCCTATTGCATTGTATCTCTTAGTCTATTTTTATGTTGGCCTCCAGGTTTCCACTGGCTCACGGCCTCCTTCTGGCTGGTATCGCAGCAACCAGACATCTGCACCGGCCCCTGGTGTTGGCGTGCCTTTAACGGCATCATGGGGCTCGTCCACATCTTCCTCTTCCTCAACGTCAAAGACGGACCGTCGCGCTTCCGCATGGCCAGTTTTTATGCAGTAAGACCTTTTGGTGAAATTGAACGTTTCTCGTCTTGTTTTTCTCTTACTTGATTCCGGTGCTTGTTTTCAGCACGCCGTTTTGTATTCCATGTAGAGCACTGCCTCATCGAGCTGCACACACAGACAGATATATATACAGACACACACACACTCACAGGCACAGGGTTTGCATAGTCATCCTCACCTCTGCGTCCTCAGCTTACAGTGACGTAAAGCTGTCTGCAGACAGACTGATGTCGTGACCTTCTCTCCTCCTTCAGTTCATGCTCATAGAGAACGCCACTCTGTTGCTGGCTGCCTCCGACTTCCTTAGCGAAGCATCATGGGACAGCATGACCCTTCCCGCCACTGTGCTGTGCAGCTTTCTCCTCGGTGAGTTACCCTCTCTATCTGCGTTGGAACAGATTTGTCTCTGATATTAGACAAATGTGAAAATGTTAAACAGTTTCTGCAGCATCTGAGTAATACAACCACAGTGATTCAAACGAGTTATTCTGGGTAGGACTACTCAGCTCTCTGAATCACTGTACTGTCTATGCAAGTGCTACTTGAGAAAAAATAGCACAAACGTAACCGGTGATGTGGCGCAAGTTTAACAACTTGACAAAGATCTGACGTGCAAGATATTCATATGCAGGATATTGTGCTATTTCCGTCTTTTTTGATATAGTTGAAGGTGACAGTAAATAAACAGTGAGGTAGAGGATGCTGTAGGACAGGATTAAAGACATCAGAGAGAATATCATAGAAGGAAAAACAAGTGAGAAGGTCTGTGTGTGTGTGTGTGTATATATATATATATATATATATATATATATATATATTCCTTCAAAATGGGCTGTGTTTATGTTTGACTATGGTGACTTTCAAAACAGGAATTAATTTTCTGTTCATGTTTCCCAGGTGCTACCTCTCTTGTCATATACTACCGATTCCTTCACCCCAAGTCAACAGAGATCTCCCAGGGTCCGAACCATAACCACGTGGGCAGCACGTGTATAGAACGAGGCGAATCCTCCTTCTCCATCGGGGACAAAAGCCTGCCAGCTCCCTACATGCCAAACCACGGCAGCTTCTCTCTCTCAGGTGTGGCTGGTTCTCTGCTGGAGCACCCCGGGACCTGCGGCGTCCGAGCTAACAGCTCCTGCCCTTGCTACCACCACCACTGGCTCCTAATCCGGCTGGCTCTGAAAACAGGAGACCTGAGTAAGATCAACAGAGCGTATGGGGCAGGCGGAGCAGCAGCAATACTGGACATGGAGGAGTACAACCAAGGGTTTAAGAGCAACGAGGGTATGACTATCACAGCACCGGGCAGCTGCGAGGCCATCTCCACCTCGGAGTCTCAGGGGAAAGGCCTGGCACCCCTGTCAGACTGCAAAGACGAGTTCCAAAGCGTGAGCGAGCCCACGTCGAGCGAACAGCCCGAAGAGGAGGAGGATGACAGTCTGGATATGGAGAGCCCGCTGGAGACACCCACATCAGATTTCAAACGTAGTTCACCCGAGGGCAAATCTGTGTTTGGAGACAGCCCGGAGCCGTATTTCTGCCCTACAGAGTCAAGTTCAACCTTATATTTCAGCGCCGATCCTCAGTCTCCCAGCAGTGCCAGTAACCCCCGTTTGGACCGGGACACTGGGGTTCGGGAACATGGGGTGCGCCTTAGCTCAATCCCCAGCGATCCAGCTCTTCACAGAGATATACGTGGGATCATGGGCCGGGTTGGACCACGCTGTACCTCCACTCCTAAATTGGACTCCGGAGTGATGGACACCTCTAATATCCCTCACCTCACAGGTCCCAGAAGGCAGCTTATAATGTCCCGAAGAGACGAGGAGGAAACCTTCTAGCTTTCTCAAGACAGAATCAGGGAAAGAGCATCAGCAACTTAAGCTTTTTCATCTACTCAGTGCTGTAGGATGAGAAGGCTGGCAGAAATTTCACCTCTATATGTCTATATACAGTATCTAATACACTGTGGGGGCCTGGTATAACGCTAAGCTAAGCCCGTGCTCTTCACAAATCATAAGCTATTTTCTAAAAGCATCGCTTTGCCCAAATGCTCGACACACAGAGGTGAAACCTTCAGCAGTGTTTTCATCACACATAATAAAGAGGCTAATCAAGGAGCTAATTAGCCACTAATTAGTTAGTGTGTGGGGTCACGCACAGATTCTACCTGACACTTAATTAACTAAAGCCTCAAGAATCATACTGTGCAAAAATAAATATTGATTCTGCCAGATTGTAATTACATATTTAAAGACATAGCCATGAGTTATATCAGAACATCATAAGAAATATGCAGCTGTTTCATTATCTCGGGCAACTGATGATCTCTATATTATATACTAACACTGCTGTCATTCACGTTATTAATTACTTGCCAGCAGTGACGAGAATAAAAGGGAGGGGTGTGACCTCTGAATCTTCAGCGTAAGCCAGAGCTTTGTTGGCTTCTTAAAAAGCACAAATATCTTCTGTAACATATGTGTGTTGCTGTGATTTATTTGTTTATTTTTTGTTATTCCCATAAAGAAGAAGAAAAAAAAAACCCTCAGACAATAACACACTGTATCTTTTTGTATAATCACGTCGACCGGCATTGCTTCGAGCAGGGCTAGTGTGTATCAAACCTGGCGAAAACTGTGTTTGACGTTTTAACTTTATTTACATGTTGACCATGTAATTGCTAAAAAAAAATTAAATTTGGGGCGGTGTGTGTGTGTGTGTGTGTGTGTGGGAAGGTGGGTGGGGGGGATCACGTCTCAGGCACTGACTTTAAAAAAAGGCTTTTAACCGTCTATTGTGTAACAAAAATGAAAAGATGCTTATGGAGGTTCTTGTAGTGACTTTTTTATGTGCTCTCGAGTGATATTTCTAGGGGGGACAAATGCATTTTTTTTTGTTTTTTTTGCTCATTAATGAATTTACTCTTGTGTAAAAAAAAACTTGCAAATCAGTAAAATGATGCTGGGTTTTCTGTCGTCGCCCAGGTGACTGCCTATAATATGATATCCTGAACTGTGAAGGCCACTGGTGGCTTTTAAAATAAGCAATAAACAGCCTACATATTAGGGGTGACTGGAGTGTGCAAAGTGTTTGTAAATTATTTGACGTTTGCATGTAAAGGATTTCATGATTTTTTGATTTGATGTTTGCATGTGAAGGATTTCATGTTTTTTTTGTTGAAATACTCCTTTTTTGACGTCAGACCTGAACACACTTGTGTAAAAAAAGAAGGTATTTACGACGCTCGCCCTTTAAGACGGTGGCGCATGCGCAGGCGAGCGAGAAAGTTAACTCCTGAACTTCGTAGTCAGAAATTTTTCTGATTTATAAAATAGCAGGGAAAACAGCTTTGGGTTGACATGGCATTTCGCCGAAGAAACAAGAGTTACCCTTTCTTCAGCCAGGAGTTCCTAATTCAAAACCACGCGGACATCGTGTTCAGTTTGGTGATTTTCATTTTGATTGGGTTGATGTTTGAGGTGAGATGAACTCCAGATTCTCTCTTTTTTTCCTCTCTTTCTCTTTCTCCCCTCGTCTGCACTCAGCTGTTTTTTAAGATGGCAAAAAAAAGCCTGCTGCTCTTGCACATTCAGAGATGTAATTGAATATCCAGTCCGGTTGAATTTTTCTTTTAGCTTTGCAAAAAAAGATAGAAAAGATTTTTTTTTTTGAAAAAGGAAATGTTTGCAACTTTTGACACATCCTTCAGTCGGTGTGATGAGTTTGGCGGATATGGTGGCTGCTTTTTTTTTAAACAAGTTTTGCTGAACTCGCAGTTAAAGGTAACACATGATTATTAAACCGAGCAGGCTGTAAACTGCAGCTTTACAGCTTTTTTTATTGCCAGCGTGACTTAAAGTTTTCGGTGCATACTTTAATTCCTAAAGGACTTAATCCGGAATGTGTTGTGAACGCGTCCCCTTTAAAAACAACATAATTGTTGTCATTATCATAACGACTGTATCTGTTTGCTTAAATCCACTTTTTTGTTATTTGTTTTTACCCTCTTTGACACACAGTCTTGTTCCAGTTTGCAGTCCGCTTCAACACAGTTTTCACAGAGAACCCGCTTAACACAGGAGGTAGAGCGTTTTCAGCCTTCAAAATAAAAGCGTCGCTATGGTTCACGCCGCATTCCGCCACGCGTCAGACGTCGAGTGGGCTTTTATTTTGAAAACGCGCGTTAGTTTGCGCCTCCAGCTTGACGGTGGTAGTTAACTGCCACGTCTCAATCTTTGACCCACTGCTTCTGGCTGCTGGAGGCTCATCTGAACCATTTCTCTTAACCTGAGGACGTTTCACCAGCTTGACATGCAGTGACACAGTTCAATAGATGTCTCATTAAGCCAGCTCAACAGCCCGACAAACAGGGCTCCACTGGCACGAGCATTAAGCAAAGTTTCAATCCGGAAAACCGCTTGTGATCACACAGCTGGCCGAGATAAAAAAAAACAGCAGGGGATTTCCTTCATATTTCTAGTTTCGGGGAAAAAAGAGGAACTGTGCTATATGCTGGTTATGAATGTGACATTTTTTGGTGTTGACATGGTCCTCGGAGCGCAAGGAATGAATGGTGACTTGATGCACTGGTGTCCAAACTATGGCCAGGGGGACTAACTGGGGTCCCTTAAAGGGGGACATCCTGACCCCAGAGTCAGGATGACTCCTCATGCATGAAGTTGAGACAAAATCCCACCATGCTCTTCTGATATTTGCAGGTTTTTATTAGCTAGATTATTAAGAAAAATATGACAATTTTTATGTTTCAGGTTCTTTTCTGCCTTTACTCTTTGATTATATTGTTTAATGTTGGATATCTTTAGGTTTTGGACTGTTGGTCAAACTAAACAAGCAATTAAAAACTAAAGGATTAATCCGTTAATCAAAATCTGACGCTTGATTGTGAGATACTGGATTCAGGCCTTTGGAACGTACTCAAATAAAACCATCTGAAAAAATCACCATTTGACTGAACTGGTCACAGTTAACCATATAATAAATAATAATTTTAAAAAAACTTTTGGGAAGCGCCAATCTGATTTATGTGTTCCTGTGGATTCTTGATATAAACTGACGGGAAGCTCTGTTCGCTCAATGCAAGCCTTGTCATGCCAGACAGATTTTCCAGCAGCTCTGCTTAAGGAATTTAGCTCCCAGCGAGGCGGTTATGATACCACAGGATAGGACTGACTGACAGTATTATAAACAACATTATATATTCCGAAAAGAAAGGATCCTCGCTCGCTCTCTGTCCACAAACACCTGTCCCAAACCTCTCGAGGCTGCGTTCGCAGGACGCTGAAATATGTTTCTAATTAACCAATCTTGTCTAATTTTCCAGGCGACAGCCAAGACGGCCATACTGTTCATTCAGCCTCAGTACAATGTCACCACGCTATCACCAGGTACGCAGCGCACTTGAGGATTTTCTAATGAAATGCTCATTTGAATTCACAAGTCTGTGTTCTAACCACAGTTTACGCGGTTTCACTTCTGCTGCCGCTCTTCCTGCATGTTTCATCTTTTATATCACCGCCATTAAACGGTGACTACAGTGCACCAGGATGTTTAACACACCTCCGTGCTGTGTGTGTGTGTGTGTTTGACCCCTCCTGTGTGTGCTTAGAGGGAGAGGTGACGTTTTACCATTACGGATGGAAGGACTGTGCCACCATCCTCTTCTATTTCTTCATCGCCATCATCCTTCATGCAGTGGTGCAGGAGTATCTTCTGGATGTAAGTAACTGTGGCACAATGCATCAGTCACATCTCCCTGCTGTGCACAGACGTTAGACGTTAAAAGGCAAGAGAAGGCGGCAAATATTGCAAACAGCTCCCTGGTCACCAAAATAGGCAGCACAGAAACACATTATCAGACTTTCCAAGTAATTTGGTATAATTGGAGGGAATTTCCGTGAAAGAACTGCATGATTTAAACCCAAGTAAACATGCAATTATCCATTTTAAATCAGAAAGGTGTTTGAATCATTTCTGCACAATCAGCCGACCTAACTCGGTCTGACTGAAAGTTTTCAATCAATTAATTTCGAAAGAAATAATTGCAAGTGAAACAAATTCAACACTCTCTATTTTCAGTACCAATTTAAATGTTTGTTTTCAATTAACTTTTAGGAAATTATTCATAGATTCTGGGCCCATAAAAGTTTTTAAAATTAAATTATCAAAATGAATTAAATCAAATGTCAAAGTGACATTTAGGAATATATTCTGTGAAGATGTTTACTTCAGCGGCATTTACTTCATCCACTTTGTAGGACTCAAACTGACATTTTAACCAAAACAGTTTGAAACACACAACATCAAAAACCAAAAAAAATAAACTCCGCCGGGAGTTTGTCAGACCGACAGCAGGCTCCAGTTGTCTTAGGGATAGAGATAGAGATAGTTATGGAGACAGGAAGAGAGAGCAGCATTTAATCCACCTGAAAGTATGAGCCCTTGTGTCATTGTTTAGAAATAGGCCAGCGTGGAGGAATGATGTTTTATTATAGCGCCGTCACCACGGTTTCCAAAGCGTCTTGAAAGGAATACTTCTTCACGGGAGGGTTTTTCGGCAGCAGCAGCCATAAATAGTATCTCCTGTCTTTTCCCGTCCTAGTTATTTGTATAACCGTGACACTTCCTTGTGCATGACAATGAGCAGTCAACATGCCACCCATTTTGACTGCATTCACATGATCTGTTGTATTGTTCCCGTTGGCAGAAAGTGAACCGCCGTCTCCACCTCTCCAAGAGCAAGAATACCAAGTTTAATGAGTCAGGTCAACTGTGTGTGTTTCACTTGGTGTCGAGCGTGTGGAGTTTTTACATCCTCATAACAGTGAGTGATATTTTTAAATCCTGCAGTGCTCAATAACAACTCCCCTTTTTTGGGAAATGACGCATGCATTCTTAGAAATCATACAAAATAAAAACAGTTTAAAGTTTTTTTTCTCTGATTTCTTCACACAGGAGGGATATCTCCTGCATCCCAGCAGCCTTTGGGAGAACTATCCCCATGTACACCTCAGGTATGACTGCAGTGTAACACTCTAACATGGGTAGTATGGCTACAAGAACCTATATTATGTTATAGGTTTAATCTGAGTAGAAGACCTGATTAACAATCAATATACACTGCATGTTTTTTTTTTTTAAAGGCTCAAAAATTTCTAAATCCCAAGTCGACATCCGGACGTCTCGTGTTTTCCAGCCAATAATCCAAAAACCATCAGGCTGAAAGCAGTGATTTTTTTTTTTTTGAGCATTTTTGTTTTTAGCTCTACAATTTTCCACACGACTGCATTTCATGAAGTGCTGACAGATCCTTGAGTCACTTTCAGAGACACAGTTAGGTGGTTTGTTGCTTTTTATGTCTGAGATAGTGCTGAGATATATCTGATGTACTAAAATACCACAACTATCTACAACTGGTATTTAGCTCAAAATGACCTTTTCAGAGAATTTAAGTTAGTTTTAGTTTAGTTTAGTTTTGCCTGTGGGCTCCAATTTAGACCATCTGCCCTACCCTTTAAGTTAGCATTGTTACAATTTGATTTAATACAGTTTGAGTAAGAATTTGCACATATACGCTTAATATCAACATAAATATCATTTGGTATTAAAACTAGATTTTGACAAAAATGCAGGACCCTTACCAGCTCGGATACTATTGTATTTTTGCGGCATATACTTCAGAACAAGTATGAAATGAATCAAAGCACTACAAACAAATGTCGACTCAGCTCGGTCCTGTGTTGGTTGGTTGGTAATCCAGTTTAGCGTCTGTGTTTTGTAACCGTACACACAGATCTAAAACCTCAACATGCAAACTAACCAGCCGTGTTACATACTTTTGGACTTTAACATTTATAGTCCGCCCGTGCTCCAGTTTGTGCAGCCACCTGTTTTCAGGAAACATCCGTGTCATGGTTTCCTCTCTCAGGTGACGCAGCAGTACTTTGCTGGTTTTCTTGGCTGCGTCCGCACTTAACCAAATGTCCTCAAGGTTTATTTTTCTTAACAGTTGCATAGTCAAACAAATCAAAGCAGGAATGTATCACCGTGGCAGCAGCAGTACGCAGCACTCACCCTCCTGCTCTCGTACTTTCCCTCCGTCTCTCTCTGTATTCCTGATCCAGGTTTCAGGTGAAGTTTTTCTACCTCACTCAGCTGGCCTACTGGCTCCATGCCTTGCCAGAGCTCTACTTCCAGAAAGTACGCAAGGTCAGTAAGAAGGCCCTGGGAACCAGAGGAGTACTGAAGCGTGATTAGAAAAGCTTTGTGTGTGTTAGCTTGTGTATGTTCTGCATGTATGTGCATCTGACAAATGATGAGAGAGAACGAAAACAACTCCTGGAACTTTTCTAAATAAAAGTCTGCTTGTTTTTCAGGAGGAGATTTCTCGTCAGCTTCAGTACATCTGCCTGTATCTGCTGCACATCTCCGCAGCCTATTTGCTAAAGTAAGCACCCAGTGGAAGGACCTTTTTTCTGAAAAGCAAATTCAAAGGCTTGTCAAGGAAACGAAACCTCTCTGAAGTTTTTAAACCTGCGGTGTGGAACTTTTTTGTCTCCCCCTTATGGCAGCGAGAGCAAATACACAAACACCGCTGACGTGTATCTATGACATGCACCTACATAGGCTTCACCGTGCTATAGTCTACTCCAGCATTACAAGTCGTGATTGCTTCAATCATGACTGGTACGCCAGGAATGTTCACACTGACCCCAGATTTAAATACTGTGGTATGCTGGAATCACAGGGAGGTTTACCTGGTGCTGATAGGCTTAATCAGCATTGTGTGAACTTGTTAAAAAGGGCTTGAATGTAACAAAGTTCATGTAAAAGTCCCACATTAAAGGTTTAAGCTTGAAACTCCTTAAATCAGTTAGTGCTCTTGAAGTGTATTTCTCCATAGCAGCATATTTCACCGCTTTACTGCTACTGATATGTTGTATAAAATACTATTTATGCTTAGATGTCGTCAATGACAATTTATAAATGTATGTATTATTTCTTTTGTGGCATAATCCATCCCCTGCCTCTCTTATTTTCCTGTGTAGTATGAGTCGTGTGGGCCTGGTACTACTCTTCCTGCAGTACGTGTCAGAACTGGGCTTCCACATCGCCAGACTCTTTTACTTCACTGATGAGAACCATCAGAAAATGTGAGTAACCTCACTGGGTTCAAATTGTTTTTGTCGTTTGCGTCATCTCCTTTTTCTACCGAGGACACATTTTCACTGTGTGTGGCGTTTCAGGTTCGACATGTGGGCAGTCAGCTTTGTGTTTACACGGATGGTCACTCTGACCCTGATGTTCCTGGCTGTCGGCTTTGGTTTGGGTCGTGCGGAGAACCAGGGGCTGGACTTGGAGATGGGCAACTTCAACACTGTACTGATAAGGTGATGGCCCGTGTTCCACATCTGCGTGTAATGATTTATTTTGTAGCACTGCTTTTACTGCTGTGTAATCAAAACACACTATGCCTATAACAACCCGTTTCAAGATGTTGACCTTATATTGTTTTATTCTTTTACAACATGAAGTAGGAGAATTTGACACTGATTTTTCAGAAAATTATATTTTAAATTTTTTTAAATTGGGGTTGACATTTAAAAATTTGATGTACGATACTTTTATTATCTATTTGCATCTATTATGTCTGAATGCACAGTCATTTTACTTCACTATATTTAGACTTGATGGCTTATTGTTCTTATCCACCCCCACACATCTAAGGACAAAGGTGACAGAAATATCACATACTTTAAACACAGAAACAAACAGTGGTTGCAAACAGGCCAACCAAACTAAAGTAAACATTGCTAGAAAGCGATGTCGGGTCCATTTTCTCTTGCGCACAGTTTCTCACTAATCTTCTTACCTTTTGTGCCCCGTCAAGGATGACCGTTCTGCTGCTGGTATGTTTGACCCAATCTTGGCTACTCTGGAAGTTTATCCGCTTCCAGCTGAGGCGCTGGAGGGAGTTCAGACACGAACAGGCTGTTCGCAAGAAGGCTGCCACAAAACAAGCCCTACGGCCAGCGAAGAGAGACTCACGTGAGTGTAGATATCCGCTCGGACACACTTTTAGGAGTGTGACTTGATTTTTTTTTGTCTTGATCACGATGAATGTCTGATATGCGTCTGTCCTGTCTCTCCTGCTAGTCGGCCACCATGAAAACGGAGTTCTTAAAGCTGAGAACGGAGCCTCTCCTCGGACCAAAAAACTCAAATCCCCCTAAGACGGCGCACTGACTGGCCTGAACAGTGGCCTTAGCTTTTGGCTAAGGTTTCTCATCAGCACAACAAGAAAAACTGGCGGCCATTGGCCACCAAGCCTCTTGTTGAGTATGTCCTGAGATGTTACAGGGACTCAGTCACTACAGACTTAGGCTTGAATGCTGGAAAACGAAATCCAAGGAAATCCCTCGAGCCCGATAGACATTTACTCCTCATCATATCAGTATTTTTTATACACCCACGCAGCCTGCTATCCCACCCTAAAGGAGCACCATTGTACGCAGAGCGTTCTGAAATGTAAAGTGAACGCAGTATGCGGCCCGCGCGTTACCGTGCGTGTCGGCGTTGAATGTGTCGATGCATATCCTCATACACAAAGTACTGTATTGGTTGTATTGTGACGTCGCAGCTGTTTTTCAGCTCTTCTCGATTGAGCCGGCTTTGCTCGTTTTCTTCTCTGGTCTGTTGGAGCGGAAAAGCGTTACTGATGATTACGGTCTGATATGAGCTTACTGTATGCTGGCCTTTAACATTAACCCTTCACTGTGTCAGTGGAGGGATTTTTTGGCCAACCAATGGGCTCCTCCTTATGATTCATGTCTGTTTAAAATCCTACATTTGTCACTGGTCACTTAACAGATAAGCATCAAGTATGTATGTTGGATATTACCGCATGCCATTCCATGTTTTTGTTTTGTTTTTTTCTTTTAATTGTTTTGTTAATTACTTTATTAAATAATGCAATTTTCTGAAATAACAGTGTGGACTGTGACTGTGGAGTTTTCATTTTATACACTTGACACATCTGTGCATTTCATAACATGGTAACAGCAGCGTGTTCTGGTTGTTCTGCATGGGTTGATGCAGATGGGAATCATCCAAGGGTGTCACCTCTCAATGATTTGTTTTTATGTGGCTGATGGGAAACACCATTTCAGAGACTAAATGTTTTTGCTTGGTTGCTCGTCTCTAACAAAACCTTTTTGAAATAGCCAATCCGATTTTAGAGTAGGCCTGTGCAAACGTTTGCCTAAAATAATAAGGGTATTTTCAGTCACCGGTACGAATCAGAAGCTGTCACATTCAAACAGATCAGTTTTACTGCAGCGGGTTCAGTGTTTATTCATTATATACATTCTGCTAAGGCTTTAAATCATACTCTTGTGGTAGTGGACAGTCTTCCCTGACATCATGGAGATGGCTCTGCCACATCATCACCTGATAAAGAATGTGAAAAAAAAAGAATAAGAATAATTTGTGGTCGATGTGCAAGATTTAAAGAAACTAACACCTACTGGATGAGCTGTATTATTGACAGATAATTCAAGTGAATTGATTCATACCATTTTGCTCAGCTGGCTGGTTGTTTGTGGCTACTACACCCAGCTTCTGACGCAAAGACTCGAGTGTCTCAGAAGGGATCTGGCTCGAGATGGACTCAAGGTACTTCAGCACATGGAGGTCGGCATCGATCAACACAAAGCGGTGGCTGAAAACTAAAAAAAACAGATCGAAAAGGGAAGAAAAAGATTTTATGATCTATTAATCCCAGGCTGAAAAAAAAAGTTACAGCTTAATCTATCTAGAAATAAAAGGGTTTTTGGAGAAAAGATGTCATGAATATTCATTTTTGGAATCCAAGATATATTAATACCAAAACAAAGTTTTAAATGGAGATTGTTACCCTCTATAGTGGCTCCAATAGCAAAGTCCGCAGGTGAGTAGAACTCAGGATTGTCCGGTGAGGAGCCCGGCTTCGGGACCTGCGTCTTTTCCAGGAACTTGCCGCCGATGATGCCAGAGTTGCGAGAGGGCTTTTCATAAATATTTATCATGTCGTTGGACAGGTGGTAGGACAGAATGAAACGTCTGCTCTCATCTTTGGGATCCTGGGAGTCCTGGAATGTCAGTAACACAGGACGGCTTAAGCAAGGACAGAAATGATCTGTTTTGTTGTCGGTGGCATGATTTGAATCCAGGGTTGGGCTCATGGTTGCAATGTAGAATGACCAAGAAGGTTTATCTTAGTAATGGCTTGGACTGTTGCAGTTTGGTGACTTTGTAACTATTTATAACCAACCATTAGTCATTCAGAAGTGGCACAAACATGTTTACTCACCAGCCGTGCACAGTAGCGCAGCACTTGGTCATTTTGTAGCATCTTTAACACGTTCTTTTTGGGAGGCTCGGGAATTAAATGCAAACAATTCTGGAGAGAGTCTTCGAGTGAACCAAAGCCATTGTAGGGAGGAAGTTCCTGTAAACACAGTCAAAAGAGATCATAACATAAAGTCACAAGACCTCAATATAGAAGAGTGTTAGTTTTGTAAAGAAAAAAAAAAAGTTTCTCACCTTCTTCGTCTCTTGAAGCGTGTCAGTCTGCTTTGAGACGTCTAGGGGTTTCATCTCCACGTCGGGGTGGTTCTTCTGGTAATACTCTTTAGTGAAGCTGTCGCAGTCGTACAGCAGGAAGCGACGGCTCAGCAACTTCATGGTTTGACCCAGCTGGAAGTCTTTGGGGGAGTAGTACTCATCCACTTCCTTTTTTGAAACCTCCAGCACACAGCTGGGAAACATCTCTGAAAAGAAATAAGAAGAGCGCTGTTGTGTAGCAGTTGATTAAGAATAAGAATCACAATGTTTATATTTGTCGTAGTATTCTATTATTAATCTCTTTCATGTTGTCTCATGTCACAGACAGCGTTGCATCTCACCAGGCTTGATTTTCTTGGGCAGCTTCTGCCTGCGCATCACGATAGGGAAAGGATCTCGGCCACTGTTGGGTTTATGGACCTCTCTGATCTCCACTGTGTCATCCACGAGGAAATACTGGATGGTAACAGGCCTGGTCTCCCCGAACATGGAGTCAGTGTCGTCCCACAGGGCGTAGAAACGCAGCACCTGACCAAGAAGAGGTTAAAAGCATGAAACTAGAATCGGTGTGCCAATACTGGCATCAATAACAATGACGTAACAAGATCAACTATTCCAAAAGTTACTTAATTTCAAGTTCACTCAGAAGAGTTCACACACAAATTGGCTCACAATCAAGTTAAAGTGACACGAATTTCACCAAAAATAAAATAAGACAGTTTTAGTTAAAGGTTTGGTGACCTAGTTATTGCAACAGATGCATAATGCCGACCTTGGTGGTCATCTTTTGAGAGGTGTGTCTCATATTTACTTAATTCTTCCAAGTGCTGTCTACTATGAGTTGAATAGAACATTGTAAAAACAACACAAGAAGATCAGAGTTGTTATTGTACTCCTGCTCGATCCAGATCTGGGTTTGTAATGGTCACCCGGTTTATTTAGAATGGAGGGAATTTTCGTTACCTTACGATCCATGGTGAGAAAGCGCTGCCTGATGTCCCAATCGGAGGGTGTCGTGTAGGTAGGCGGAGGGTTTTTGTGACATTTTCTGTAAGGATCCACAGGCATGGGCTCGGGCTCATTCAGAACAATGCCCTCACTTTCCATGAATTCCTATAAGATGAGAGAGACACACAGACAGACTATGTTTACGATAGCAGATCCAGAAAAACAATAAAGATACACACAGGATTCACACAGGTGAGTTCTGTACCTTGGTAAAAGCGTCACACTGCGTGATGTGGTACTTGACTCTGTACACCTCCAGGTCCATGCCAAGGTTGAGGTCTTTCCACTGGTAATGATCTCCTTGTTCATTCTTGGGCAGACGCTGGCGTTTGAGTCGTTTCCCCTGAGGTATCCCAGAGTTCTCCACCCTGGGCTCGATGATGCACATGCTGTCATCCTCGAGGTAGTAGTAGATGACCACGGGCCGCATGCGGTAGTGTTCCTCAGGGGAGTGCAGGATGTTTTCCTCAAAGTATGCATAGAAGCGTAGCACCTACGAGACAAGAAGGCGGTGAAGGAGAAACACGACCACTTCAAACACTAATCCTACACCTCTAGGCGTTATTGTACCTTCTTGTCGAGGGCCACATGAGCTGGGATGAATTCCTCCACTAGGCTCTGGTCATCGGAGCCATAAGTAATGTCTGGTGTCTCAAGGGACAGCTCATTGATCTCCTGCTGGATCAGCTGCTCTGATAAAAGGGGATCCTGTCCGATACCCACAGTGGGACGACGGGGCAGAGCGTAGCCATTCTTATAGCTCAACGTCTGGGGGCGATGGAAGGATGATTTCTGTGGAGGAAGATGATTACATTAACAGAAATATAGATTTAAGGGTATTAAGTGGATTCAGTATTATACTCAAGGACACATTATATAACACAACACTACAGAAAGTGTGAGATATAGAGGTGGACAAAATAATAGAAACAGCTGCTGTACAACTAAAACCTGGAACAGTGAATTTCAGCTCATATATTTTAATGAGGATGAATTTAAGACTTCAATTCAAGCCATTTAATTCCTCCTTAAAAACGTTTTGTTCTAATGTTGCTCGACTATTAAAGCCTTACGTTATTTACTTAAGCTAGTAATAGTTAGTTACTTTCAACTTTAACCAACGTTACTTTCTTACCGTTACATCCCGGAAAGTGTATCCTGGTAAAAATGGTTGTCCATGGCTATTCCAGTTCCAAGACATTGCTGTTTTTTTTTCTTCTTCTTTAAAAACCGTACACCTCTACAAGATGTCAAACTGTTTTATTTCCGTAATTTAATTAGGTTTTTCGCTCGCGTGTGAAAAAGCTACACCGCAGCTCCACCGTGGTAAGTTTGTGGTATCCATGGTAACGGCACGACAGTAACACTTTGTAAAAAAAAATAAAAAATAAATATTTAATAGAACTACAGCTGAATGAAACAAATAGTGAAAAAAATAAAGTCCGGATGTAGTAGGAAATTAATTAATTACATATATTTAAAATATAATAAGGGTAAAGTACCATCATATCCTCCATAATATCTTTTTTGTTTGTTTAATAAATGCGAATATAATCAATTTAATTTAATTTGTAAGTAAAATATCTGAAAATTATTAGCCATAGCTGTAAATAACTTTTTATTATTCAAACGCCCTTAAACAAACTGAAGTGCTCTAACTTTACCTGCAGGGGGCGCGCAACACCAATAAATCTCTCCGATCAGGTCAGCATCAGCATACAGTCTTGTGAGTTCATGATGACTTTATTCTAGTGTTTGCTCTCTATATTTGTAGTATTATATCATTATGACTATAGAGAAGTTGTTTTTCTGTGTTGTGCACATGTCAAGTAATATTTAAAATATTATCTCAGAAGAAAAGTGTGCAACAATTCAACAAAACAGTGGACAAGTTATTTTTGAACACAGTTTATTCCAAGCAGAGGACTCATATTTTGGTCTCACTTTACCAGCTATTGGCACATTGTAATCCCATTCAAACTGAAACACATTTAAAACTGTTTTTATTAAAAAACTATATAGAGCGGCAGTCTTTATGTGGATGACCCAAATATGTCCTGTGTTAAACTCTCAGTTAAACTCTCAGTCAGAAAAATACCAAGCTTTTATTTTTATTTTTTTCTTCTGAAAACTAAGAATCAATTCTGCGCTTGAATCCAGGGGCAGCACGAGCAGAACTGGATTATCGATAGCTTATTTTATTAAACTGGCAACATGACTGAAGAGACGTGGTTTGTACATCATCCACTGTGAACCTTTTTTCAGTGCTGGTTCCTTCTCCAGATGGCGGTGAGCAGCGATTACCACGAGCATCTGCTTTAGCACTGGTATCTTTGAAAGAGTGGCACAGTTGACACAAGAATACATATATATATATAAATTTGAAATATCCAATTGATAAATCATTTGCCCAGTTATTGGGTTACACACCAGCTGCACTCTAGTAACCTCATAGCTAGAAAAGGCACTGCACTGTGAATTAAACATACTGTATCAAAAATAAGGTTAAATCACTAAACCTCTTTGAGGCCTTCTTTATATGATATTTCTAAAATTCCTTTCTTTAAATGCTGACATAGCTGTTTAAATGGGCTGATCCCCTTCTTAGGAAGCAAATACATCAACCGAAAAACACAGAAACACTAGGATTGCATCCCTGAGGTGCCAGACAACCTTCGCCAAGTATAAAAATATCTCATAATAAACCATACTTGAAAACAGAAACACACACACGACATCAATAAACTATTAAATATTATAAAATAGATTTCATAAGGGTTGAGATAAATCCCCCCCCCAAAAAAATATCTTTTGGTTTTATAAAGTTCAAAAGGCAGCGTGGTTATTCACTGTGGAAAGATTGTCTTACACTGTCCGAGTACACTTCAGTCTGCTTTATGCTTCCCCTCTGTAAAAGTCCACACTTGAATACTGGAGGGTGCCGAGCATAAAGAGTGTCCGAGTGTCACAGTCCTTTGCAGCTGCCTCACGTTCAGCATAAAACAGACCCATCTGAGACCTTGGTCCTTCAGTCACCATGAAGTCTCTACAGGCCTATGTGTGTCTAAAGGCAGCTAACCCATAAATCCCCACTTCAAAAAGGCCTGCTGAGGTCACGGGCAAGGCAGTGTAGCCTTTCACCCTCTTGTTTCCGGGCAGAAAGAGGGGGCTAAGAGGTGGCTTACCATGCAGAGTGGGAGCTTATTCTCGTACCGAATGGGGTACAGCTTATGATACCCAGAGGAATATGCAAACCAGCATAGAGGGTCGACTTTCTTCGTGCAGTCTGCGATACCTCCCACTGCTCTCAACAGAGGGAGTTGCTTTTTGCAAGGGCCATGTCCCTATTCCAACCCAAGTGCGTTCTAAATTTTGTTCAAGTCAAGCTTTCTATATAAAAAAAAAGCCCCCTTAGGAGTCCTCAGTAATACCGGTTGAGGCTCCGTGTCCCAGGGATGTCAGGTTGCCCGTTCATCCAGATCTCTCGGATGATCCGCTCCCTCTCCTCGAGCCTCTGCGCCCTTTCCAGCTCTTCCGCCGACGTGAACACGTTCATGTTAAGCGTGCGTTCGAACCGCCTGTGCCTCCGCGCCGACAGGTCCGAGGTGGTGTCCCAGTCCGAGTCCGAGTCGCTGGAATCGGAGGACGAGTCGGCGGGGCGCGCTCGTTTCTTGGCGGGAGGCCTCTGGCGGGGCTGGCAATCGGTGCGACAGGAGATCTGGACCACCAGGGCGAAGAGCGTGAGGAAGAGGCCCAAACACACGCCGCAGACGAAGAAGAGCGCTGCCCTCTCTGGGTGGTCTGTTATGGAGGAGGAAGAACAAAGGAGTTGATTTCTTACAGAAAATGTCAAACATTTACCAGAATCTTTGTGATCGATGCTGGGTCTCTTTTATTTTCCTCTGACCAGTTCAGCCTGTTATATTTTTTATAAATATCTCACTTAATGGCTCTCTCGTTGTAATGAACATTGGCTGCAGACTTCCAGCTTGGTCCCTTGGTTTAGCCAAAATGTCTCATAAATTCTGGTAACCCTTCTTTGTACTTTACTCCTTTATTCCCTTTGTCTTCAGAGACGTATTTTTACATCTTAATGTTGATTAATGTGTCCCAACACGTCACGCTCCAAGCTGGACAAGACTGAACTGCTCCTCCTCTTCTTCCTCTCTTCTTTCATCACTGACAGACCAAAGTGACGCCTCTTCCATCCGTCTCAGTCACTGCCTGTGGCAGATAGTTGCTCTGCTGCTATTACCCAGATATAAACTGTAACTCAGCCCGAGACCTTTCTTTTCATTTCTACTGAGGTTTTCAAACCATCAGACAACTGTTCCAAAAAGAAAAAGGGAATAAACTATAATTATTAATAAGACGTGTTTAGTTGAAGTTCACTTTTAAAAGGTAAAACATTATTTTGATTGGTGTAATATTCCTTAATAAAAAGCGTTCTATAAATGCGCATCATAAAATTTTATGGCAGCTTACACATGTGAGAAAACAACAAGTTCAAAGCTGAGTTCATTTACATTACACGTTACAGCATATGTTGAAGCCATAACACTGATCCCTGCTTTACTTATATAATATTCATGTGAGTAACATAATCCTTTAAGAAATCTCAAATGATTATGATGATGATGCAATGATGATGTCAGAGGGTGTTACTTTATATGTAGACGTCACCTGAGCACAGGTAAGGGGGGTGTGTTTTGAGAGCGGAAGGGCAAACAATTTTCAACCGCATTTTAGTCTACGCAGTTTTTTTCTGTTTAATACGAGTTTGATTTATGTTGCCGTCACTCAATAACAGGAAGGTATATTGTGACACTACGAAAGAGTGCGCGTTGATTTACTGACCGCTCCTACAGCATATGTTTATTTGACTGTATGACTTCTGCAGTGGGTCGAGATAAAACAGGAAGTATCCGAACAACGACCCGATGCAGTGTGTGTGTTCCAGCAGCTGGCTGGTGCAGGTGACTGACAGTGTGTGCAGTGTGTCTGGCCGATATCTCTGCACAACATCTGCATTCCTCCGGCCCACATACACCTTTCATTCCCAGGAAAAAGGAAATGGGGGGGGGGGGGTATTACCCGAAAGATACGTGTGCCACACACATTCACCACACATGAAACTCTCTCGGGGAAGTAATCTTGAGCTGTTACGGCCCTTTAAGCATCAGGATCCGGTCCTATTCTCAACTAATGATGATAAGGTAACACATTTTCACGAATGTCGCACTACCTGATATGTAAGTGTAGGCTGCCAGCGCGTTGCTGATGAGGGCCATGTTGGTGGAGGTGGAGTTGATAATGGGATTCATGTCTGGAGGCCGCAGTGGACTTTCTCCTCCTCCTCCTCCTCCTCCTCCTCTTCCCCCTCCTCCTCCTCCGGTTTCAGAAAACTTCTCCTCGTTGGGGTTTGTCTCCCTAATCTTCTTCCTATCTGCAAAAGGACGACAGAGCCGGAGAGTTTAGTTTCACAACAAGGAGGCGGAAAGTGGGTTAATGTAGCGTGTTGAGTTCTTTATTTAGACCCAGATGTCTGAGATTAAAAACAGGCAATGACACAAAAGGAGTGGGTTCATTACAACGTGTACAGTCAGACTATGACAGCACTGTTTGGGTCATTTACAGTAAAAAATAAGAGCATATTGCCTCTGAGGTATTGTGACTACAGCCTTCAGATCGCTGAGTCATCTGCTGTCTCACAGCGGTTTTCGATTTTTTAGTAAATCCGCTTCTGTAAAAAAAAAGATGGATCACACATAAAGACACACACGTTCCCGGAGATTTGTGTGATTCAGAAGATAACACAACATCCGGCTGCTGTCAAATTCATTCTGACTCAGGTCATTAAAAAACAGAGAGAGAGAGAGAAGCACATGGGAAACGTTTGTACTTTGGCAACATTTCAAAAAGCTCCCCCTTCGAAATCTCAGAAAACAATCTATTTATAGATGGGAACAACCGTTTCCTCCTCTGGATCTTCATCACTGTGCAACTTTCTTTCTGCGTGTGTTTACATGCTGGCAAAAGAGTGGAGGAGTCGAGCTCGGAGAGCAGAGTGACTTGATCGTTTGCAGAGCACAGCCACCTCTAGTTAACCTGACGTGGGTTTAGGTGGGTCAGTGTACTGTAACTTTAGCTCCGTGAATAAGTGATGCCTCACCGAAAAAACGAAAAATAACCCTTAAAATAAGACTGCCAGAGCAAACAGAGAATATTTAGTTCGGTGCGCATAAGCCTCGCCTCTGTGTGCATGTGTGCACAGTCATATTTACATGCTTGATTCTTTGTCAGTGTAGGTGAACTGTCACACACACACGATGACCTCTAATTGCACGGGCTTTAAGGTGTGTCAGGCTTCTCTTTATCTGATAAATGCAGTTTAGACTGGAATTGCTCACTGAGGAGGTAAATGTTTCCACCTGGACCTACTGCTGCGGTGCACACACATCGGCTAACATTCGAACAATAGACCACAATCTCTCTCTCTCTCTCTCTAACACACATAAAAATAGACAGATGAATCGTCAACAGAAAACACTCAGTGTGCTTGAAAATACAGAATACATAATGATTGTGATGCAGTAAATGCTGTTTTGACTAACGTGATGAATTCAGGTAAAATCATTTCTATGATGTGACATAACATTTTAGACATTTTAACTGTAATAAATCCCGCATCTTAGTTTAAACAAGTGATCTGCAGTATTTTATGTTTCCACCATCATCAATAAAGGTGTGTTTAGAATAGACATAAGAGGAACTGGGTAGTTATGACCGAATATATATATATATATATATCATGGATGGAAGAAAATTCCAGGAAAAAAGACTGCACCATAGTCGCTAAATAATCTCTAGGAATTACAGTGCAGAAATGCCAGAGCAACAAGCAGTTTGGACCGAAGACGGAGACAATAAAAAGTCGGAATCTTGTGGTTTCTGACTTTAACCTTTTGTAACGGGCGGGTCAGTTTGACCAAATTATCCTTTCCGGCCAGTGATGGAATTCACAAAGTTTCGATTTAAATTCTAGAAAAAAAGATCCCAAAGTCAACAATACGAATATGTTAAATTAAGCAGTAGCAGTTGTGAAGTTGTCCATTTGGTATAATGATGCTTCTATAAAAGTGGTCATTGATCTTGGACATGAATAATTTACTCAGTGTAAGCGTCACATAACTGTAATGAACTGTCTTCCAGAATTACAAACACTGAGAAATGTATGAAAGTTTACAGAAAGGTTAGTTTGAATAAGGAATTAATTGCAGAACTCCCTGCTGAGAGTTGGATAGGAAGATAGATATCACTCTCATATTTGCATGATAAACTGTTTGTGTACTGGACTTTTTCTTGGATGGGCGGATAGTGACCCTGCAGAGTCTCCGCTGATTGCCTGGCATCCTCGTGGTGACGACAAGTCTCCAGCGAGTCATTGGGCCCAGCCAAGAAACAGTTCCACGCATATCTGCTGGATTTTGTCCCTCTTGACAGAGCCAGGGTAACTGTTTACTCCTGTTTCCAATCTTTGCATTAAGCTAACTGGCTTCCTTCATATTTATTGCACAGATACAATTTTCTCATGTAACTCTTGGCGAGAAAACAAATCAGCATATTTGAAAATCCTCCCTTTGCCCAGTTGAAAATAAGGAGAAGTGAGACGTTCAGGATATCTATATTTACAGTAAAGTGTTTCTTGTTCCGCCTTCATGTTTCATCTTCTATCAGTGCATCAGAGATGGAAAACAGGTTTTTCTAGATGAGCTGTGAGTGTGGCGTTTGAAGCCGGTGCAAGGAAGTGAACCCGTTCATGCGTTAGCAACATCTTCTGTCTGCTCCCTCGTTTAACTCCTCATTCATTCATCTATCCTCCTAATTAGTACAGTGCCGGTGGCTCGGCAGAGTACTTAGCGCGCTGGAAGCAGGCCACCATCCCTCATGAATAAAGCTTTGTTAAAGTTTTCCTTCCTTGCTGGAGTCTCCGTTTTTCACTCTTTCATTTCATTGTTCTTGTCCCTCTTCTCCCTCTTTTTTTTTCTCTCAGTGGGAGTTTGACCATATAACAGACTGATTTAGACCTGTGGTCACATATAAGTGCAATCGTTGGCTCTTGGAAAGCAGTATGTTTTTAAGGCCAATGATCATAAATGGCCCAAACCGATGGCTCTGCGAGGATACATATGGAAGCAGTTGAACCCGTGTGACTTTAAATATACATGCATATATGCCCTGACTTGAGACCTGAGTTACTGTTTCTCTTGATGCCTGGGAGGCCTTTGGACTGTTTAGTGTTAACAGCTCTCCATGGGAGGCAGTGAGTGTGTGTGTGTGTGTGTGTGTGTGTGTGTGTGTGTGTGTGTGTGTAAGCGTGAAAAAGCTTATATCCTTACCTGGAACAGCGTCAGGACTTTTGACTGAGCTCCCCTCCGGAGGGCTGTCTCCCACTATGTTGGGGTCATGGGCGCTGGGTGGAGGGGAGTACACAGGTGGTCTGGGTCCCTGCTCCTGGAGCAACTTCTTTGGGACTTTAAGGAGAAGCATAGGTGGAGCACAGAAGGGGATGGGGAGTCAAAGAAAGACACATAGAGAATAATTAGATGCTGCCTTATTTTAAGGGGGGCAATATAATCTGGTGATATTCATTTATAGTCTGCAAATATTTAAAAAGCAAATTATAGGCTGTATTTCTTTTCTTTTTTTGCAACCTTTTAGTATTCATTTGTATATTTTGAACGAATGACCAATATTTACTCTCTGTTTTTGGTCTCCACCACCAACTGATGTAAATATCTGGTTCTTTAGCTGATGAATGCTCCCCCAGTTCACCAGCTGGTAACTTATTTTGTTTGCTGCTGACCAGGTAGTGTATAGTAGATTCCCGTGAGAGCATGAACCAAAACAATAAAGTTTCAGGCAGGAAAACCAAAACAATGAGCTGAAAGACGCTAAAACGCTCAGTTGTGCCGAGAGCATAAATCATAAATATCCCAACATTTGTTTAAATGTGAAGTGAATATTGGCTGAAATATTGTTTTTTTCCCCACTCAAATATTTCACTGTTGGACCTTACATGTCAGGCTCTGTTCTGGACTGGTTGTTGCAACTAACAATTATATTCATCTGTCATTCATTTTTTTCATTAGTCAATAATTTGGTGTATTAAAAAAAAATCAGAAAATAGTGGAATAAAATCGTTATAATTTCTCCGTGCCTGTGGACATGATTAAATTGCTTGTTTTGTCCAACCAGCAGTCCAAAAACCAAAACCACAAGTAATCTGTTTCCTATATAGATGACTGCGAAAAACAGTAAACATTGACATTTCAAAGGAACCAGTGGATTTTCAGCATTTCTTCAGACTCAGAGGAAGTTCTGTATGGTCAGATACTAAATAGGATATTCTGTTAAGACTATGAATCGTGTTAATCTCTTGTACATTTGTAAAACTGAGAGTGAAAATGCTTCTGTGATGTGAGTAAGGAGCAGTTGTAAACAGCATGCTGCGCCGTGATTCACACACTCCTCCTGACCTTGCACTCTGATTCCCGAAAGTTATGCTGCCCCCACCTCCTCACTCCTCACTCCTTCACATCCCCCAACCTCGCAGTGTCCTGTGAGTCAGGGAGTCTGCACTCTTTCCCCCAGACGCAAACCCACAATGCAGTGGGCTATACATTCCTGCCCGCTCACATGTGGTTTTGGAGGCCGGGCCACGATCCGGTCACTGTGTTTGTCTGCCCCGTTGGATCGGTGGTGATTTACAGCTCGTCCAGCTTTCGCTCTTGTCTGCCATTCTTGCACTGACAAATAATCAGCTGCCTGTTTTTTTTTTTTAGCTGACATCAGTAGCACTAATAGTGAAACTCTGACATGTGATTTAGGGTAAAAATGAACCATTTGTTTAAAGGCCAGTGAATAAACACACTGATCAAATTTCCAGAGTCGGATTTTGGCAGTGGTTCAAGAGTCAATCAAAACGCAGGAAGGAGCAGAGCGGACCCCACAAAGCTCCCCTGCACTGGATACTTAAAGCCCTGGACACATTACAAGATTTTTACAATTATAAGCAATGATGAAAAGACCGAGCAGGAACATTTAACTACTGAGATTTACTGCACAGATTATTTTATGATATACTGTATTTGCCTTTATTAGACAGTCGACAGCAGAGATTGACACGATATGTTGGTGCGGGGGGAACCTGGCATACATACATATGGCATACACATAACAATGGCCATCTTTGGCAAAGGTGAGGACTGGATGCATGTTGTTTTGTGGTGCACCTGTACCTAAGCTCCTAAGATTTGACACAACTAGACGGCTAATTGGCAGCAGTCGCGAAAAATAACGAGAGAAATTACCAGCTCTTACGATTCAGTCCGATTATGGCGCTTAATAAATAATCTCTATTACATCTTGCAGAATCTTTTCTGACATATTTAGAAAGTAAATAGATTAAATTGCAGCAGATGTGGTTTGTGTTTGATAAGTATTTCGCAATTTTACATATTCTAACTATTATAATTGATTTGAATTATTAATTATTAACTATTAAAGGTACTAACTCCAAGGAAAAACAGCTGCATCCACAGCATATATTGCAACCACTGTAACTCTGCACGCTCTTATTGTTTAACTGGGTTCAAAGTTAAAACACTTCATATCTTACTACATTTTTGGTACAGCCAACGAGAACAATGATTAACCTCTCAAAGAAAGAGTCACACACCAGTACTCTCTAATTTATTTTTGCCATGCATGCCACATTGTCTTCTGTCAACTGAGCGGAGGGAGCTGTATGGAGAGGAGGAGATGCTATCTTACTGCAGCCAATCAGCAGAGCTGCTTTACTGAGACTCACAGACTTCAAAGCTGAATCCGGTTCCAACATTTCGCTTTGAGCAAAAAGGGGCAGGAGATCGATGCCAGACTAATAGATGTAGTAAATGATTCCTAGTCTTTCTTTAAACTCGCTAAGACGGCCGATATGGGGTCAGTTGTAGATACATATACTCTTACATTTAAATACCTTTCTGTAATTGCGTCATCTCATGTGGCAAACCGCACCAATCTGTCGCCTAAATAGGTTAAAAAAAACAAGAATACGAAACCCCATTTTATGCAGGTCTGGTTGGCACAAACTAAATAAACAGAGCTCCCCACATGTGGAGGTGAAAAAGGCAAGAGAAATAGAAAGAAATAGGATTCGGCCTGGCAGCTCCCCCTGTCCTTCCTCATCAGTCTGACACACTAATCATGGGTCTTAAAACTCCCCCCACTGCCACGCTGCCACCATCCCCACGCCACGCCCTGATTACAGCCTTCTGATTGGCTCTAATTGGCTGCACATGTGGCCCAGGGTCACAGCTGAGAGACGCCATGATGTGACACACACACACATTTTTGTACACAATTAAGGAACGTATACAAGTGTATACACACTCACAGACACACCACATTCCTGTGCATACAGAAAGGACATAAGGATGCATTACCCGGCATGCGTGCATGCACACATAGTCCAACACACTTGTTTAACGTCATATAATGTATCTTTCCCAAAAAGCCATTTCTCAGGTTATGTTTTTCTACGGGCTTACTTTGTTGGCAAAGTGCAGTACAGTATGTTAAATTGACTGTTGCTTGTCTAAAAATAATTGTCAAAAAGCTAAAACCTCTCGAAGCAAACGGCCGCAAACCACGCGCGAGGAGCCAAGCAATAAAAAGTGTACCAGTAAAAGAAAGAAGAGTGCAAGGGAGAGAAACCGAAGACATAAATCACACTCTACACTGTACAGCCTGCACTATACAGTAATGGCATGGTTACATATATACGTATTCTTAATATAACTCCACTCGATGGGATCTGTGCCAGCGCTGTACCTCTCGCAGCCCTAGGTCGCCACGGGGAGCGAAGATACGAGGCGGGAAAGAGTGCCCGTAACAATGGGCCGTGTTTACACTGGCAGAGCCAGGCTTTGTTTTCACTGGACTCTGTAAGCCGGAGTGTATGTGTGTGTGTGCACGTCTGTATGTGTCTGTTTGTGGACCATGTGCTGACCGATGCAGAACACAGTTGGGACAAAGCCCTGTAAGCCAGAAGGGATATAATGAAATATTAAACCATGCTAAATCTGAGATGAGATCCGACATGGGCCGATAATTTGAACTGCCTTCAGCCTCTGGAAGTATACACCGGTTCTGTAGGGGACTAAATATTTTGGAAATTGTTTTTGGGCGTTCTTTAATTCTTGGTCGTCTCTAAACTAAGCTTAATCTACACAATGACTTCTCTGTGATGTACTTTAAGCTGCCTTAATGTGGTGACCCTCATCTAAATTATACTTTTATAATTTAGATGAGGTAATTATAGCAAAAGGCAACAATTATCTTAGGTTACCCAGGTCTGGTTGAGATGTACTGTATATTCATAAAACGGCACTTTTGACAAAAGGTGGGATTAATTTGCAGCTACATGAAGATATAAAAAGTTCTGTTATATTAGTTATGCAGTGGATCATTTAGACTTAGATTTGGCCTTAAAGGGGTGTATAACAATTGGGAAAATAGGGATGCATTGATTCAATGATCTGGTATGTGCATGTGTGTAAGAAGTCTAAGCAAAAGCGTCTGGTTTCAATCAGCACACAGCCAGTGCCTACTTAATCCGCAACATTAAAGTGCTGTCTAAGACACACTTGATACTCACACACAAAGGCAGTGCCTCAAAAGCTCAAATCAATATTTATAGACATACTCAGACTCATAAAATGCTTTTTTATTCTTTCTTTTTTTTTCTTCTCCTGCTTCCCAGTCCGACACCACCCCGAGAGGCATGCGGACATCTGCACGGCACCATTTTTCACTTAGCTAATGGCATTCCTGCAGAACAACATGCAAGGTGAATAGGGCAGGAGCTGAAGGTGTCGAGATTGCATTCCTCCTCTGCCTCCCTTCTTCTTTTTTTTAACAGCATCCAGCTAAGAGCAGCCGACCGGGCTCGCGTGAGTGTGTCTACACAGTATGTGTGAAAGTTTGTGCACTCTTGACATGCAAGTGATGGAACGTCTATTCATTATACAGACAAAAACCGTGAAGTGTTTGAACGATGATGGCACAGTACAAGGATGTGAGAGATCCCTGACCTGAGCCGAGCCGGGGTATTACGCTCGTGTTTATCTTCCCCCCTCAAACGAACGCACCGCCACGACCTCACTCTGTGAAAATGAATGGTTTCACGAGTCTCTACATATCTAAATACACGTGCGCCTGCATGAGAGCACGCGTGTCATCTGACATTATTAACATGCTCATGCTTGTCCTGTGTATACAAAGTAGACCAGGTTTATGGTCTTGTAATGTGAACCTTATCAAGGGACCAGTGGTCTGAGCTGTGGGCTTTTTCTTCTGGTTCTGCTCCATGTTTTATGTTAGTGTGGGCAATCTAACCCACTCTACTACTTTATTAGGTTTTGTTGTGAGTGCGTCTACTAGACACTGAGACTTAAAGGAGCATACCTGTGGTTATGAAAGTTTTAGCCCATTAACGATAAATTACATCTAATTTACGTGATCTGTCGAGAATTTTCCAAAGCATGTCGTAAGTTTTGGACTTCATTCTCGTCTTCGAGGCAACCATTGATTTCCATTTAACTAAACAAAGCACAAGACATCTAGAGAATTGTCTTGGATTTGTCAGTGTCAGAATCTTCCGTGGGTCGGAGATACAGAACATATGGATGATATTTAAACATACCTGTCGTACAAACTTTAGAGGACAAGTTAAGGGGGGAAATCTAAAATCCTTTTAAATCTAACCATGACAAACCATGACTATGGAGTTGGGAATGAACCAGTAGGCAAACTGCCATAAATGTGCCCTTTAGTAAGGCACTTAATCCACCCCAAAAACACTTCTGGAGCTAATCTAAGGCAACTGGTGGAAAACTGGCTATGTTAGGACGTTCACTACAGTGGTTGTTTGTAAGTGTATGAATGAGAAGCAGGCACAGCTCAGAAAAAAAAAAACCTTTGCAGAAAAGTTATAAGAACCTCAAATCCTGGAGATCCAGGAAAAGTTCAACTTTGTATTTTTGGCTCAGATGCATGAACGCTTCATCAAGTTATCCAGTCGGTGTGGACTGTGCAGGCTAGGAAAGCCAGTCAGTTGGCAGGAGCTTCTTCTGACGAGATACGTGCATTCAGTATTCTTTAACATGACACATAATGCACGTGTGTATTCGACTGTATTGCGTCCATGCTAAGCAAAACATAGCCGGATAGTGACACCGTCTAAAAGCATCCAAAGTCAGGGGAAATGAGGGTTGGGAGTACATTCCAGGATGGAGAGAGTGGAACAGCTCAACCCCCCATCCTGCCTCGCTGAGCCCCCTGCCCTACATTCGGCTGCAAAGCATCTGATTTTTTTTTCCCCCCATTTATTTTAATGGATAACACACATCCCTCTGCTGTGAGACATCCACAAATGCAAATGTATGCAGACACACACACACAGAGATGCCACAGCATGGCCTCTGAACGTAATCACTCTCACTTCACCGCAGCCATCAGTTATGCTCCGCAGTCCCAGCTGTTTTGGCTATTTAAACCCTCCTCGTACACCGCACGTGTGCGCGCACACACAGTTGGCGTCATTAACAGAGATGCAGAGGCAGGAATAGATGCTCCGTTGACAGCGTGGGGTCACAACAATCAGTGAGAAAATCACTGAGTTGTGGCGCTCCCCCACAGACCCCACACAGAATCCCCACTGATGTCTTCAGCGCTGATAATACCCACAACCTCAGGGCTTGAAATATGTGCGAAGAGGAGGTGCTGAGCATGATAATCACATTAAAAACACACACATACACTCTCTCCCTTTTTTTATCATCAGTGAATCAAACCCAAGCATCTGTTGACTATTTTGTTGCCACCGATCATGTCAGTTTATATTTGCCTGACTCTACCGTTATTGTTTGCATTAATTAATAAGCTGCAGCAGCTGTTAGGGCTATCTTACACAACTGCCCATTTATTAGTGTTTATTTTAAACATTAAAAACATAAACTGTACAAAACTGCATTAAAGATTAATAAAGAAATTAACAAAAGACATTTAAGAGATCATTTAACATGCAAACTCTTTGCAGTTTAATTCAACTTACTTACAAGGAAGAATCACTTTATTCACACCTGCACTATTACTGTTAATACTGTATACATATATATATGTATATATATCAGTCATTACGTTTATATGCCAATTGCTGCTGCCACACAAGCTGTAATATCATTTCACTCTGCCCATTAATACTGTTTATATCCATCCATCAATTATCTCTAACCGCTTATCCTCATCAGGGTCATTTGTACGTACTCTGCACTTAACTGCCTTTTGCACTTCTGGTTAGATGCTAAACTAGAAATTTCATTGTCTCAGTACTTTGTGCAATGACAATAAAGTTGAATCTAATCCAAATCTAAAAAATAAATAACCGTTTTTGTGTAAGAGTTCATGAGCTGTGTACGATGAACATCTTCTCTTCATAACAGAGACATAAAAATGAATTTTCACCAAATCAGTAAAATGATAATGATGATCCTGACTTTAAAGTAGTCCTTACTGTAATATACATATTGAAAGTCTACTGTCCGTAGCTTAACCTGACCTCTGACAATGCCAGACTGGTGCATGCCGCCCTCTGCTATCTCTAATGTTTGCATTTCCATGTCTTTATCAGCTGGATGTGGGAGAGGCAGGTTAGCTGTCGAGGTCAGCACAGATTCATCATTATCTGATGTTCCACTGGGTCAACAAGGATGCGACCGCCGCTGAATCATCAAACCACGCTGCCCGCCTAAACTCACTCCTTCGTATCAGGGTTATGAGGTAATGGGATGCTGAGTTTTGATTGTGAGAGCTGCTGAGGTTGTCAAATGACTTGTGAAAACAGTCAAGACAGAGGTCGTCATTTGTCGCCGCCGCGGCGCAGACAGAGAACGGCGAGCGCGGCGCGACTCGTCTAGACGCAATCACGACAGAAATAAAGGCAGCAACATTCAACAAGCATGTTCCAACACATGTCACGGCTAATCCAAACAATGCTGCTATCTTTAGAAAGAAGGCAACAACTGCACGTACATGGCACTTTATAAAATCAACACTTGGCAACATTCACATCTACTGGGACGTGAGGAATGAATGGCGTTCTGCTGAAAAGATAAACTATGATAAGCTCAACATCGCTCAATAAATGTCATATAAATCTCAATAAACGATTGGGTCTATTTACTTTATGTGCAGTTGATTTTGTTAATGTGACATCTACAAGGGTTGAGATGAATGTTGACTGTCGGCATTCTTTCTCTCTGAAATCTCTTGCATGATTAAATACATGAAAAGGCTCATGATTAGGCTTTCAATCACTGGTGGTATGTAAAGAGTTGCCTCGATTAAATCAGAAAGTTTTCCTGCTGTCTCTTTACATAGCATGGAAAATGTGTCATGATGGGGGTGGGTAGAAGTCTTACCGATACTAGCGTCAATAAGACTGATACTAAAACAATGTAGGTATGTAACGATAGATCACGCTCTAGGTCCATGGACACTGTGTGTGTGCATGCACACAGCAATCATTATTAATTAGTTTGGATAAAACACAAAATTTAAATCTGTTATTCACTATCAATCAAATAAATATAAAATCAATAAAGCCTTTTAATTGACACTGTCCCTGACATGACTGTACATTATTCCCTTTTAATGATAGAAATAGAATAGTTAGTAATTTGGAGAGCATCTGTGATTCTGACCCTGTTATTACTTTGTATTGGAACAAAACCAAATGTTGTGGTATCACACACCCCTGTTGTTCAAAGCAGCCAGGTCACATGAGTGTGAAATGCCACACAAAATATAACATGTGTGGGGTTAAAACAAAAAAAGATGTGGGAAAAACTAAGAGGCACGATTAAAACGAATGAGATAAAAACCAGTAAACTGAGTAATGAACTTGATTGATTAACCAAAATAATTGAACCAAGACCCTTTAGAGGAAGCGGTCTCATTCTGGATCACAAATGAATCTGGAGGCAGTTGGTTTATGGTGGGAACGCGATCCAAACTTGTTCTGACCCAACTACAAGGCATGCTCCGCTAACCATCAAAAGCCTCATAAATGATCGATGTTCCTTAAAAACTGAACTGAAGCAAGAACTTCCATTATAACTCAATGATTCATAACGTTATAATACAAATGTCCTGCACTTTGGTGACTCACTGAAGAAGGCCGTGCGTGGGTATGGTGGAAAGCTTCGGGATTCATTCCCAAGGTTAAAAATGTACCTAAAGTTTAACAGCAGACTTCCAAAATGAGAACTTTAAGATGGAGATAAACCAAAACCCTGAAAATGTTATCACAGATGTGTGTGTAGAGCAGCTCTGCTTCACACAGTACAGAAGTTAATTAAGACGTGTGGGGACAAACACGAAGGCAAGACGGAGCTACTGTAAATGGTAAGCTACAGACGGTGGCATAGGGCAGGTAAAGCAACATCTAACACTATCATAGGTTGAGCCATGGTTGAACAGGAGGTTGAGGATCTTAAAGGACGAGGAGCTCAGAGTCTTTGCGGTGTTTAAGAGCCTCCCCACAACACACAAACCTTTTCAGTAAACACCAGAAATGACTGAATTAGATTACAAGCTGTTGTTCTAAATGACGGAGGATAAAACCATAACAAAATAACACAGCAGAGTATGTTTAAGCATCTGTGTGTCATTACACGCTCTATGATTTGATGCAGGCCATTGCGCTGCGTCGCTCCGTCTTTATCATTTTGGTTAAAACGCCACCACCTGCCTCTTATAGCGCCCCGTCTATCTTAGGTGCCTCCCTGTCATTGTCGGGTAATTAGACGAACCCTAGAAGTGAGAGGGACTCACGATGAGTTCTTTACCTCTTCCACAGAGGGAGGACTGATGAAAACCTGAGCTCAAACACGCAGGACTCGGCGTGTTCGGATGTGTATAAGAAAGGGAGGCATGTTTTTTCTCCATGTGTTGACAGGGTGCTGGGCCGTATTAGCGGTTTAGGCCTGGGCAGAGATAATGACGGTGAGGTCTGGGTCAGCCTGAAGTCTGTCATCGGTCTTATCACCACAAATACACAGGGCGCACACACACATTTCACCCTACACCTTTTGTTTAGTCTGCGACTACAACACGAGTTAGGAATTTTTGGAAATGTTTTGACTTCGATTGATCGATTTTCAGCATCAATATCAACATTTTTTGATACCTTCCTTTGAGAATAAATAAAAACCTGAGCGAGCATTTGAGCGGGGTCATTTATGATACTCCTACACTGGACAGAACCTAAGCAGACTTTTGACTGTATTCTACTATGAGCTATATTTAGAACCAACTCCGAAAATAGACATTAGCAGGCGCGTGCTATCACTGGCTTTGCAGCTGTTTGTGATCAAGAGAGAAGAGGAAGGGTGATGAGAGAGGAAAAAAGAGGCGAGGACCCTGCAGGAACATTTCTTTTCTACATGTCATGTGTTTCTTAGATACATAAACATTTATCGGACTCATGCACACACTCGACATATATAATCAGAAGCTTAGGCGTCTTATTCGGGTTCCAAACATTGAGATTTTCGTTTCTTTCTAAGTACAGCTGGCTGATTGTCCTGCTGTGTCCTGTCTTCTTCTTCTTCTTCTGCCCCCGTCAACTCACTCACGGTCTTAAAACAGCTTGAGCCACAACAGATGCAGATGCATGGCCTCGGGGGTTAAGAGTGGAAAGAGAGAAAGAGCATGAGAGAGACGGACAGACAGAGTGAGGAGTGATAGACTCAGAGGCTGCCAGAGACACTTTTACAGCAGTCTTTAAAACAAACACCTGCTGCCGTGGCTGCGGTGCCTGCAGGACATCAGAGATCTTGCAGTCTGCAACTGCAGCCAATAACATTACAAACTATCTGTCAATTATGGTATGATATCCTGTAGTGGCACAACCTGTAACTCGAACGTGCAGCCAGGGCGGTTCTGGAGGGTAAAGCAAATAAAACACTGTTTGCACATCTCTCAAATTAAGCACCCATGAGGATTTATGCACAGTTTATTCCTGTTGGTGTCCTCAAACTGGGTTCAATCTCACAGTCTCTTTTGCAAAGCGAGACTTCCTGCCGCGCTCTCTACTGGATCACTGAGATATTTGTTTCCTGTGAACACAACTCACAGTAGCAACATGGAAATTAAGGGTATTTTTACATCTACAGTTTGTTTGGTCTGGTCAGAATCAGCGAAAGAGTTGGTTGACTTCATATGTTTTTTTTTCGTGGTTCAGTTACTTTTCACACAGAGCCATGTCAAAGTGTTCACTCCACTCACTGGTTAGATGTGTCCAAGGTGGGACACAGGCACAGAGTATACTTTGTATGGTAGCTGGGTCAGAACAAAGTCAGATCACCTTTCCAGCACAAATGATCCAGACTCCAGAATATGCGACTAGTCCAAGACTACTTCGTCCAAACGGCCTCGGTTCAGATGTTTGGGTCTGCAGATGAGTTTGATTGCCGTGTTCAGAACAAATCGCACTGATTCAACCAGACTAAACAACGCAGATTTGAAAAAAATGCAATGAAATATTTGCTGGAGTCGATTCGTCCCGACACAAGACAAAAGAATGAGAGTTGAGAGGATGGACATGCGCCTGAAATATCCTCAAATAATCAGAGAGAAGACCACAAAGTAAACTAGTTATGGATCATTAAGTGAGGCTTGCAAATGAACTATATAAATAGGCAAAACTACATATTATGCCTGGTAGTGCCACGTCCATAAGAGGTGTTACTGCACATACAGTATATTTGAAGCTAATAAAAGCTGACAGACGGCGTTCTTTGTCACTACAGCCCTGAATAAAGTAACAAATAACTCTCAGCCCAACAGGAATCATACCCCCGTCACAGCTGAGGAGATCTGTCTTCTCAATCCTCAGCCCAGCCTGCAGTATTTTCATTCCAGCTCCGTTGTAAATCTTTCTCGTATCAAACGGTTGTAGGAGCCCTCCGACAGCGGGCCCACTGTGGCTTACAGAGTCAGAAATTGCAATTTGATCTGCAGCCATTGTGTCTTTTTTCACACTGTATTGCCGCAGGGGGGGTTCGGTGCAGATTTAAGGCGGACTTGCGCGAGCATGGACTGACACACAGGTCAACACTTGACACTTTAACTCGCGCGCGCATTACGCAGAACATCTTTCAAGCACATATATTCATCCCTGGGACAGAGGAAGACAGGAAGTGAGAGTAGGAGGGACGGAAAGGTGATGCAAACAGATCAGCTCTAAACCAAACAGAGGAGGTATCTGTTCTGTTGATATACGATAGATACAAATACAGCACGAGGGGCACAAATCACACACTTGGAGGGGAGAAAGGTGACGAAGACGCAGACAGGAATTTTTAATTGGTTTGATTTCTTGCTGAGAGTTTAGATTTTCTGGAAGTAGTTGCCAGGAAATCAGCGAACCCATCATCAAACGTCAAATTGACATTTTTACAGATCAAGCAGATGATAAAATATGTTAATTTGTGAGCTTTAGATAGCCAAGCAACATGTTTACGCCTGTTTCCAGTACTGATTCTAAACTAAATTAACAATCTCACACATTTTAAGGTATAATCCAGGATGTTCTGAGATAATTCTAGCTCACTACTTCTAGTTTTCGCGTACACTAAAAGGATTCTTGGGTTGCGTTCGAGGACCACCCATGAATTCATCAGCCCTGACCTTAATAGGGCAACTGTCATATTAACGTTGACAGGCATTTTATTAGGTGTATGAAAGAGTAGAAACCTTGAGATCAAAACAGAGAACATGTGGCTGTCTGTAACATCTCTAAAGAGCGTCTTGTGGCTTCTTAAAAGTCTACTTTTATCATGCAAGAAATCACATGTAGTTTTTAGTTAGCAGCCTTTGTTCTGACATCTACTGTCTCTCTCTCTATGCGTCTAAAGATTTGTTCATTAACTCTAGCTAGAAGGGTTTAGCTATTTTATTTAAAGAACCAAATGCTATTTCCTTATGATACACCAAAAAAGCTCCAGTCAGCTACTCTGAACTGAGCTGAACTGGATCTGGCACTGACAACAACAGAGCCCTGATGAGTGTTTGCTTCCATCAGCAAGCTACCAACATTTTGGACTGCATAAAAGTAGCATCCCCAAATCTCCCTGGTTTGGCTGAGGCTATAGACAGACCTACGGGGGCCTGGATCCACAGCGGCCTTGCTAAACAAACACAACTTGGAGGTCTGGCTTCACTTTAGCTGACGAACGTCATTATGCACGTCGATTAAAAACAAACACACTGGCACAGAGAGACGTCCAGCTTTGCAGTGTGGGCCCTACGGGTGGAAAATCCCCATCTGACAGGGGAAAGGAGTGAAAAAAAGTGAAAGTTGGAGACTACTGAGAACCGAGGCTACTTTTGGCTGATAGACAAGCCTAATTTGTCTTTGGCGTTGCAGCTGTCTAATGCCAAGATGCCAGTTTATCATATAAACTGTACGCGACTTGACAGCTGGAAGAGAAGTCGACTTCCACATTTCCTCCTTTATTGTCATAGAGGGAAAGTGAAAGAAGAGCGGGGATTATTCTGGTTCATCCACCCTGCTCCTACTCTTACTGTTATTAGTGGAGAAAAGCCAAGATCCAAACACAGACTGCCCCCTCTGAGAATACACAAAACCAAAACCTGGTCAGACATAACAGCCACTATTACCAGAACTGATTACCGGACTGTAAACTTCAAGATTTCAGAGATGTTTTACTTTCTTTACACAGACGTCGGTCAGTATTTATAGTATAGTACTTGGTCAGTATTTGACCTTCTAGAAACAGACACAATGAGGATAATTTAACACTGTCTCATACAAGTGAGTGTGAAAATGGCTGAGGCAGAACCGAATGCATTTCCACATCACACAGCCACCGAGAACATTCAGCATGAATCAATGATACAGAAATCAGCGGTTCCCACAAACTGTATCACACTTGAATCACATGAGAGCACATGGGCCCAACATCAATGACTAGCTGCATTAGCACAGCAGCTAATCATAAACCCTACAACAGCACATACACACCTCAAGAGTACCAGGACCCAATCGGGCACCGGTGTCATGTTGCAGACAGGAAACAGATGGCCTGCTGGGGGAAGAAAAAAAAGAAAAGGCAGAAAAAACGGCATGCCAAAGAAGGCCAGAGAGAGAGAGAATGCTTCCCTCCCTCCCCTTTTTCTCTCTCCATCATCCCTTCATACTCGGTTGGAAGGAAAAGGAAGACTGAGGCTATGGTGGTGTTTGGTTGGATCAGTGGGCTCTGGCTCGAGATCAGAGTGATGGAGTTCTCTGGGAGATTTTAAATAACAGCCCAGCATGGCTCTACTGTCCCGGCCTATGCTGGGACTCGGAGCCTGCAGGCTATTTAAGACAGGACACATCCCCGAATGGGTGAGAATATATTTTTATTTTATCGAGTGCTGCGTTTCACATTACCACTATGATTCACAGTATAGGTGGAAGAGAGAATGGATATGTCATGATAAAAAGTCTATGTGCTAAAGGATGTTGCACAGATCAGTGATATCTGAACACCTGATAACGTGACCTGTAAAGTTCACTTCCTCCAAAAAAACCTCCTGACCTTTGCCTGGTGCACAGGACTGACCCATCAGCTGCTGATGACAGATAACCTTTGACCCCGAAAACAACAATCAGGGATCAATATTGTCTTGGGTAAGGCCGCCCTCCACAGAGAACGCATTGATAAGTGAACTGACCCCTGGCTGTGTGAGGTCGTGATCCATCACATGTTTACTTGAGCTCTGTGTCCTGTGTTCTCCAAATCTCTGATCTCCGATCTTTATCGCTGTGAAGCTCCTCATGCAAGAGACCATGTCAGGTCATCACACAAGTTTCTATGTCCTCTACCTCTGAGGATGGTAATTCAAAGGCTGCTGCTGATGATATTTTCGCAATCATAGGCTGAATATCTTGATTTTTCCATATGCTGCATAACTTTTTTGGATCAAGATATGTTACAGACGTATGCATTTTCATTTTTTAGAGAATGTACAGACATATATATTTTAAATAATATTATAAAAGTACTCAGTTATAGTGTACGTAACACTGGCCTTTCACTTGTGCTTCAAACTATATTTCTAGCCAACATCAGCAGCTACATATAAATATCACAAATCTTGAAGTTTAGACAGCAATAAGATAAAAATGCATCTATAAAATCTTCGTGCTTTATTAGATATCACTTACACAAATCTCAGCAGATGTTATTTCTCTAACTGGGTGGACATCTGAAAACCTGCCGAACATCTGCAGCTAGTCATTTATTGCTTTATTCGAAAAAAAAACCAAGAAAAAAAAAAACCTAGGCTGTAAAATCTACAGACATCATTAAGCGTGTCTGCTAATTTCGGAAACCTGAAATACGGCAGCGATAAAACTACTGAAGGCAACGCAAACCGAAACACATGTTTACTGTACATCGAAAGCTACCAAACGCGGGCCGACTTAAAACACATGTTTAGATAGAAACCTCCTCTCAGAGTCTCTTCATTGAGACTCTTCATTAAATTTGCACCCTGTAATCCTGCTGCATACACATTTCAACCTTTATTGGAAGGCTTGGTGGATTGTTGTGGAGGAGTGTTTGGGTTTTTTGAAAGTCTCCAGACTTCTAATAAGAGGTAAACCAAGCCAAAACATTTTTAAAAAACCCTCCTCTCTCCTTTTCTCACTGTCTGTCTTTGTCTCTCCGTTTGCTTCTCGCTCTCAATTCAGTTATGTCGTAAAAAGTACCCTAAGTAGTTGGCATGTCAGCCGGAGCATACCAACAACAGCTCATGGATTGAGACTTGAAACTATGTTATAAAATCTTCTCCTTGAGTCAACACTCGTTTCTTTTTCCCACTATTCTGCTAAATCCTCCTTTAAATCATGTTTCTCTGCCTTCTTCATGCCCGCGCAGCACATGTTTCAGGACTCGAAAGCTTCTCAGAACAAATTGAGTTTAATGGGGGTGAGGCGGGGTGAGCCGAGGAGGAGGAGAGGGGAAGGCGAAGAGAGAGAGCTGTAAAAACACACACCACGGCAGCATTACTGCCTCTGACATTATTTCTTATACTAAATCCAACAGTAACACGCGCTGGCATGACAAAAACTCACACACGGACGTCAATTAGTGACGGATTTAGTCTTAAAATGTTATTTTCACACAAAGTATGCTTTGTTCTAAAGATGGAAGATTGAAAGTATGAATCCAAAAAAGAAACTTCTAAACAGCTCTGTTTGTATTCATGTGTACAGAAACTATTTATCTGGGCAGCTGTCTCAGCGTCCAGTATAAACTGCAGTGACACACCGTCCATCTTTTCACACAGCGTCAAAGTTGTTGGCAGACACCAGTTCACCCACATCTCACGCACGCAAACCTGGTCGGACGGGCAAGTTGAGCAAACATACACACCTTTGGCAAAACACTGACATGAACACACAGAGCTGGTATGCACCTGAACACTGGTCTTTTTCTGCTCTGCGCACGGTGCAATGCTCTGCTTTAATTAACTACTGTAAAGGTTCCTCCGAGGCCAGCACATCCAGGAAAACACACACACACAGTGAGCGGGGCAGCGTCCTTCACCCCCAAGAAAATTAATTTTCCTGGGTGAGCATGGCTCACTAAAGGGCAAGTTGAATAAAGCCATTCAAGAGGCTCTGTCCACATCTTCTACAGACCTCGGCATGAACTCATGCCATTGAAATAACTGCATCCTGCAGCTACCAGTCTACTGTTGATGCTTGTTATCACTGCGACACCAGACAAGACAAACAAAGATACACACAGCATATTAAATACGCCCTGCAGACATGTTTTGAATGCTCATGTGTCTGGTTCATCTATTCCTTCCTCATTAAAATATCCAGAATCTATGAATATGAAAAACAAGATGTTCCCACTTCATTGGAAAGCCTCAGCGTACGTGCACCGGTTTCAAGTTTCCACATCGCACTCGTGTTAGCTTCATATTTAAAAACCAGCGCTGGCTTCCAAAACTGGTCGTGATGTCACAGAATCCTGCACGTGGAGACAGAGGAGAGAAAATCCCCCACTTCAGCAGATGTGAAAACTCTGCTCGTACATCATTCTGCACGGAGACGCTCAAACAGCCAAGCGAAGTAACATTAAGCAAAACACATTGCTGCGTGGAAAAGGGGGGGGGGGCGTTTAAAATCCAGTCCACAAACAAATGTGTTCAGTATGTATCTTCACTGCTGCAGCACAAGAGTCGACGTGCAAGTGTTTGTTTGTGTTTATTTCTGTGCATACTCTCATGTGCAGCCATTTTTTTACCCTCTCCCACCTCGCTGACCTTTTAAAATCTAGTAGGATCCAGGGGACTTACCCCCACAATCTGGGAGATAAATGACTCCCCACAGCTATGAGGCTCAAATCCCACCATCCAGGACCAGCCCGGGCAATAACACAGACATCGGAGGACTGGTAAAACACTGCTCCTTCAGAACAAGACTAAGATTTGGCACGAGAGGACGGGAAAAGTTCTCGTCGATAAACTACACGGGGTATGAAACACATTTGAGCAGAGCTATGATCTGCAAAGTCAGCTCGCAGACGGTGTGAGGGTTGAGTCATGGCTGACGCCTGGAACACGTGCAGGAGAAGAGAGGTGGGGGTCATACAGATGATAGTATGAGGATGTATAGGTATTACTGAGATGGTGGTTGGGTAAAGTACAGGGTGGGATATGGGGGGACAGGAGAACCCCTACACCGCGCTGCAAGCAGCTGCATGTTGGCGCTGAAGAATGCCAGGAAGTTTTTTTTTTTTTGGAGGGGGGGGGGCACATCTGCTTTAGCTATCAGGAGACTCTTTAAGCTTCCCCATACTCTTCAAAATGACTTTTATCCGAGAGTATCTTTTAGAGAAAGTCTCGCTGTGGAAGGAAGGAGGGAAGGAAGGGCCGTAGGAAGGAAGGAAGGAAAAAAGAAAACACCCCTCTAGGAGAGCTGAAGCCATTAGGAATGCACGCTGAGTTTCAAAAACAGAGAACAGAGAAGAAAAGGATAAAAATCAAATCAAGGGTAGAAAAAAAAAGAGAGAGAGATGGGGGCTGGAAAGGAAAGAGGCTTTTTTTGCTTTCCTGTGAGAGAACCAGGCCAAAGCTTAGAACAGCGCCAGGTTCCATTCAGACTAGACACTTGATGAAAAAGAGCAAAAAGGAAAGCCAACGGATTCCAAGCATGGGGGTACCAAGTTATACGATGTTATAAAGATGCAGGGAGAACCAGAGAAAGACTTTTTTTTCCCCCACAACTGAGCAGTCAACCTAATCTGATTTACACAGATTATCAGAGGATTGTCAGTCATCTCTGTGTGTGGGGCGCAGAAGAGAGAAAAAGAAAAACAGAGCGAGAGACAGAGACAGAGATGCTCATTCATCTCCCTCATTGATCACGTCTACTGTCATCTCAATCTCTCCCTCCATCTGCAGAGGACATGCACGCCGCTAATCTGGAATAATAAACAAAAGCCAGTTAACATCCCGCTAATCAAAACGAACGTGGAAGCGGGGCCGGGCTTATTCCTGTTCCTGTTCCTGTGCCGTCAGTTCTCTCTGGCCTGCCCTCTCTTTCTCGTAACCCCAACCACACACTAATTCATAAATTACAAACAAAGAGTCCCTTGTGGTTTGGGAGGGACCAGGCAGGCACTGCAAACCGGCGCTACAGGGGAACGGCAACGCGTCAATTAGAGGGAAACCTGGCTGACGGGGAGAGGTAGGTGTGGATGCATGCACACACTAACACTGGAGCACAGACCTAGTGTATGCACATGTATACAACACGCACACACACACCATTTGGAAGCCATCTAAACAATTTTGTCATCATGGAGCCCGTGAACTGACTGCGCCATTGTCCGCAGTCAGCAGCTCGCCGACTTTCTCAGTTCTGTTTACGAGGGGTGACGTGTGTGTTCAGGTGTTGTGCACGCCACGCCGGGAGCAGAGCCTGCAGCCGTGCTGAACTCAAGGCAGGCTTCTGTGGAAGAAACAAAACAAAACACGTGTTGAACTGCAGGAGCCGCTGCTGCAATTCTCGCATGTGGATTAAACACGAAACATATTTTGAGAGTCAGCATCTGATCAACAGAACACATCATGGCTGATTACTCGGTTTACAGACTCTTATATGACAATAACCCAAATTTAACGAATTACAGAGAGTCTTGTGAATCTTTTATAATCTGAATGTTCTCATTCATTTGGGATTTTATTGCCTGAATCATCCCATTTAATGAAATTTAGAATAGCTACAATAACCTTTGCCAAGAAGGTCCAAGCAACCAATCAGTCTCACGTCTAGCTTAGAATTAACAGTAGCTGCTGCCGCTTTTCTCGCTTTTATATCATCGTTAACTGAATATGTCTGTTAGGACAAAACAAGAAGATTTGAAGACATCACCTCGGGCTCTAAGGAATCATTTTTTGACAGTTCATAGACGATTAATCAAGAAAAAATTTCAGAAGAGTGAACGCTAACTAACACAAAGGTCCAAAGAAGAGAGCGTCGCAGGGTTTTGACATCTTTCCACTGCAAGCTCTGAGTGTGAACGACTCGCTGTCCCAGTTGGTTTTACTGTACTATGAACCGTCTAGTTAATTACAGTGAAGTCACTCATTAAAATAATGACCCACAGCTCATAACACAGTTCATCTATGGAAACACACACACACACACACGCTGTCCCCATTAAAGGTACCGAAACTGAGTGAGGGTGTTGTCAGGTATCAGTCTACGCGTATGCATGTGTGTGTATGTGCAGTCGCTCCTCAGTTACCTCATCTGTCCACACGTGAAACCTAAAGTCTCCCCTGTCAGAGTCTAATCCAGTGAGTCAACGTGCGAACATCTTCCTCTGAGCTCCACTTTGATTCCTCATGTTATCACAGGAATCATACCACAACACATATTCACGCCCGCACTGATTTATCCACATCGACATATCAACAGCGAGAGCTGAAACAGCGATGGCATTCCCGAGGGCAACACAAGGTGAGGCATTTAAATTTCACACACGCAGTCGCTCATGACAGAGTGAATATGCAGAGAGACGACGCTCAAACATCCAGATTTTAAAGACTGAGACCAGAGGATGCTGAGACAGAAACAGGCAGACGTATCCAGACTACAAGCAGAGAGAGAGATTTAAAAAGCGTGTTCAGGCAGAAGACGAGGTGACACTTACACACACATTGTTGAATGGAAAATCCTCCAGGGTCCAGGCCAGTAACTTTCTCTCTGAGTGTGTGTTTGTGTGCCTCTGTCTGGCTTGTCAAACACCGCCCCCCTCCTCCTCCTCCTCTTCTTCTGTTTCCTCTCCGTCCCGGGCCAGGAGAGCTCGGACTAAGCTCTGCCGTGAAAAATAAATGCTCACACAGAATAGTCCAACCGTGGGTCCGACCAGAACGAGAGAGAGCGCGGCCCAAAAAAGGAAGAGAAAGAAGGAGGGAGGGAGTAAAAAAAAAAGAAAAAAGGAAAGGATAGCCCCTTTAAGAAGGTATGCTCCTTCACGGTGACTCCCCCCTTTTTTTTTAAGGCTGAATGGAGTATAAAAAGAGTTTCCTCTTCTCTTCTTCTCCTCATCCAGAGAAAGGGTTTTTTTCTAATGCTTCTCCTCTTTTAGTTCCCCCTTCCTTCCTTCCTTCCTTCCAACTCTCAGTGAGAGAGAGAGAGAAAGTTAAACCCGGCTTTAGACAACTGGAATGTGACAGCAAGAGAGAGCGAGGGAGAGAGAATGAGGTGGTGAGGGAGGGAGTGTGTGTGTGTGAGAGAGAGAGAAAGAGAGAGAGAAAGAGAGAGAGTCAGAAACAGGGACATGTAGTGTCCACCTACACAGCCCACTGCTGTGTGAGTGAGCAGTCATAGAGAGGTAGAAAGGGGGAGGGAAGGAGTGAGCGAGCAAGAGGAGGAGGGGGCTATGAGTGTGTGCATGAGTGTTTCAGAGTGAGTAACAGAGAGAGAGAGAGAGAGAGAGAGAGAGAGAGAGAGAGAGAGAGAGATGAAAAAAGAAAGAGTGCAGCTTCAGGAAATGACCAGAGAATTTAATTCAGCTCCGATTGGGAATCTGGGAATGTGGTGTGTAAGAACCGGAACACGCCGGGAATGTGCACATGAGGGATATGACCATATACACCGTGAGACAATATGGATTTCTAACATGGCATCTGCCCCTGTAATATCTCTGGCAGAATTAGTTCACTGTGTTGCAAATCAAGGATCTTAGGTATTTATAAAGATATGCAGTGATTTGTCAAATATTCGACTTGCTGTACGCGCTAAAAAGAGACATTCTTGTCACTTGATTTATCAGAATATGTACGACATTGTGACTTCAGTATACCGATATTCAATAAGCCGGAGGATTTGCCCACTTCTTCCTGTCGTCGGCTTTCCTTTGTACAGATTTGCACGTGGTATTCTCTTTCATATCACGACCAGAACTTGGATCAACCAATCAGCTCGTATGATGCAGCAGCTGTGTGATGTAATGTTTACATGTGTTATGCTCATTCAGAACTTTTATGGAGAGACGTTACAAGACTCATCCATGATAACAGAGAATGTGTTTCTTTTCCCCCCGCAGTTCTAAAGCTGCTCTCCTGTGGAGTTATCGTGTAAACAAACAGTTATTTTGACATCAGTGTTTCTCACCAGCGCACATTGCGTGCCTTTCTCATAAAACGCTTCAACATTTTAAATCTTGCATTGTTTAAATCCGTCATTCTTCTTCGCCTTTCTTGGGGCATTTCTGTGTTTCTTGACACTATTGAGCTGCAAACTGGAATGTGTATACACTGCCACATGCAACAAAACAGGGACAAACCCTTGAAAACAACATTCAATGGTGCTACCAGTGGTCGAAAACCACACTGGGAACCTTAAATGAAATAAATGTATGTGACAAAACAAAATCAAAATCTACAAATTCACTTATTTCTATTACTTATCAATGAAACTTTGACACAATCTCAACTTTAAACAACTAGAAAGTTGTTAAAACTTATTATGTTTTCATATAAGGCATCTCATTTCTGTTCTTGTTCATGACATGTCAGTGTAAATAAAGCTGAAGCAAAAAGATTCGGGAGGTGAGTGCATTGACTCCTCTGCAATCCTCTGAGACCTATAGTTACCCAGAACACCCCTCTCTGCATGGATCCACGGAGACATTTAAATGTATCCTGCAGAACTATAATTCTAGCTTAAGAAGCCCTGGGAATTTCTCCCCTTGATTCCCACCCCCTACACTGCTTCTCTCCACAAATACACACACACACACACACACACTAATTCCCCCCTCTCCCTTTCTCCCTTCCTCTCCCTCCGTCCTCGTCCACCGCAGGAGGAAAACTGAAACCAGCCACAGACTGGAAAGCATTAGTCTGCCCCCCTGCCTCCTCCGATTCAACACACTCTACATACGAGCGAAAACAACCAACGATGGATCGGGAAAAAAAAAAGACAGAGAGAGAGAGAGAGAGAGAGAGAGCAGAGAGTAGTTTTTTCGCCGTGAGCGCAGAGTGACACAAAAAAACAGTAGTGTACACGGTTTACGACTTCGCGAAGCCGACAAAGTTGGCAGTGAGTTCTCGTCCGGGGCTCTGCTTATTTTGCAGTTTCCAGCCCAACAAAGAAGCAGTCGCTCTTTTGGGAAAACAGGGCCAAGCTAAAACCACAGGACAAGAGGAGAGGGGGGGGGGCGGGATGTTTGTGTGTTTGTGTGTGTACAACGTTTGCGCGTTCAGCTCGTGCATGCACTGTATAATCCATTTGTGCTTGTTTCTCGTGTGTGTGTGTAGGTATGTTTGTACATGTGCGTGCATGTATGTTTGTGTGACAGTTTGAACGCTAACTTCTCTAAAGCAGACAAACAGCCTAAAGCCACGCAGAAACATTCCTCCGCTCTGGAAAGCGCTTCCTATGTTTGAGGCTGGAACCATTAGAGGGACATAAGTGGCTTTGACTAAGCGGCAGCAGAGCGACAGACCCTGAAAATGATCATCAGAGAGGCCCCTCTTTCTCCCATTCGTGTACATGATGAGACCTATGCCCTCAATAAAAGTGTCACAGAGGCTCAGGTAGGACTGAGCAGTCAGGATTGACCAGATAAGAGGCAAGACAGGCTAATCATCTGATGTCATGAGGTTGTTTACACAATGAAGAGGAAGGAAGGAAATCTACAGCATTTGAACAGAATATCAAATAATCAATAATAGCTATACATTTACACGTAATGCCACTGATAGCACGAGCAACTAAGAAATGTAATGATCTACTTCTAGATCCTAAACTATGTTAATGACGCACATGTAACACAGCTGATGTCGAGCACCGAGTCCTGAGTTTGGCACTCGTCCTATCGAGCTGCAGTCAGCGGTGTTATCTGTCTGTATCAGCACAGGCCTCTGTTGCCGTCGCTCCCCTGTGTTCATTAAACAGTCTGCAGATAATCAAAGCGTCTGGCTGACACACCGCTCTACTGTTTGTTACTAAAGGGAGGGTTTCATACCATGATGTGAATCACGGCGGGTACAAAACACTGCTCCCCTGGTTTAGGAGTAAAAGAAAATCACTGAGTTCTGAGAAGTTACAACAAATCAGCTCTTTAGGATTTTCAAAACTTGTAACTGTGTAGTTTACAAGTCCAGATTATAGACGCTTCATAAGCGCCACATCAGAAACTGTAATGAGTTCTGTTTATACTTTTTTACTGAAAATGATCCAGTTCAAACACTTTTCTTTTCTTTTTATCTTGCTGTGGAGAAAATACAGTCTCTAATCTTAAGTAATTTGTAATAAACTTTCCGATAAAATGAGACGACTTCAAAGGATTCAGTTCCAACAATCCGACGTCAATATCCAACACTGAGCCTGCAGGATCTGTCAGGCCGTGTTACATCTAATCGTATGAGCGACTCGGGAAGCAGCTGGTAATTCAGTATGAAAATAGTTTCTGCACAACTCAATTACTCTCTATGAAAAAAAAAAAACCCTATTCTGTCAGATACTCAAGGACATGAACCAGTCAACTTCCAAGCTCTAACCTCTAGGCTATCGCTGTCTGCGTGGTCGGAAATGGTGGACAGAGTGGAGACAGAAGAAAAACAAGGAAGAGGGATGAGATGAAAGGCCGAGGTTTGAAATGCTGCGAGGGGTGACATGGACGAGGAAATGGAGAACACCGGCGGGGGGATGGAGTAAGAAAGAGACAGCAAACCCACGCTTAGTGAATAAAAACCTGTGTGGCAAAGAAAAGAAAGCAGTCAGAGAAGCTGCAAGAACTTAAACGAGAGTTTAACACCTTCTGTTCAAGACATATTTTAATCTGATTAAACTTCTTACACACGTCCTCGCCCGGGGACAGTGATCACACTGGCTGGGTATTAAACTAGATGTGTAATGCGTGACGAGCGTGTACATGTTCAAAGGAGGGAAAGTACCAGAATTAGCGAGTGATTTAACCAGATTTGATTCGCCTGTTTTGTGTGTGCGTGTGTGTGCGTGTGTGTGTGTGTGTGTTTTTGGTGATGCATCTTCCTTGTGTGCACCAAACAGCCAGCAGACACCAGATGATTCACGTGAACGCGACCAGACGTCAGCTGACTGAAGATGCTGGCAAAGCCAAAACCACAACTCCTTGCATCAGCAAATCACCGTGGCAACAGTGTATTCCCGCCAAAAAAAAAAAAAAAAAAACCCTCCATGTTATGCTCTTCCTGCTCGGGAGGCTGCATCATGTGAGTGGCTTCAATATCCTACCGTCACTTTACCGGAGTTCAGCAAAGCTTAGACTACTATCGCAGCCTTTTATGGGCATCGGCTGAAGCAACCACATCTATTAATGCAACACAACGACACGCAAACACACACACACACACGCACGGGTCAGGTGAGGTCACGTGCTGTGTGTTTTCTCGCAGCAGTGTTCCTGAGAGTGCCAGCTGCTGGCTGTTATTCCAGGGTTTCTGCAGAGTCAGGTTTGCGTTACGAGGCTGGGGAGCGTTCAGAGGGGCCACCTCATTCCTTTCTGCTCGCTTCTCCACTCACTAACATCACACACGCACCACGGATCACACCTGGGTCAAAGACTGGTTTTTTAAAACACCTTTTTGGTCCGTCTGTGTCGGTTTGTTTCATCCAACGAGCGGGGTCGGTCATAGACTATAAAATGACGCAATGAGATTCTTCTGATGTTATGACTGAAGCATATGAAGGTTAATTTAGGCCGTTTTGGCCATCTGTAGTAAATCACACCTAATCTGGCTGTACACACAGGTGAAAACATACTCAAAGAATTCTTTCTTTTCCGCTAACAAGGTGCAGATTCAACATATTACAGAATTAAAGCCTTAAACTTTGTATGAGCTTCGAGTGTGCATAAAAAAAAGCACGTCTGGCAATTAAGACGGCACAAAAATACTTTTGGATCTTTGTATTTGCATGACGGCATCTTTCATCAAGTTCATACTGAAATCGCAAGTTGATAATCAGTCATAATCGAATCAAGCAGCATTGACCGACCATGAAAGTTTCTGAAGAAATCAAGAAATTAGTCCAGAGAGAATATCCAACAATTTATAGAGAGGGGGGAAAAAAAAGCTGGAGAGTGTTTTTAAGTTTTTAAAGCACACGCGATGAACAAAGCCGCTCTTCAGAGTCAACGGCCATGATAATTGCAAACAGGAGTCTTTAATATTACATCAACTGGTTACTGAAATTTCTCTGATTGAAGAAAAGTGACTAAGTTTGGCCACAGTAATCAGGAGTCTGAAGTTTAAATGGAAGCTCATAAACGGGAGAATCACATTTATTTGTCACATTTTCTTCTCCATTTTAAACCTTTTCCCGACAACGAAAACACACAAAAAGTCCTTTTTTTGTTTACTATAAACACCTTTATTACCATGTTTATAATAAATCATATTTATTAATAAATCGTAGTAAGACATTGAATATTTGTTTGCTTAAACCTCTATGAGGTAATATTCGTAGTAGCTTAATATTTGAATCCACATAACTTCCCACTGATAGTAACAACCTTAAGTCTTAATTGTCTAAATTTTTGTCTAAATTTTCGATGGTAACTTGATTTAACTCGAGTTAGGCACAGGCTTTCAGTAAACAGGATTAAAATAACTTGAAGTATGAATCATGCTCATGGCATGATATAGTGTGGATGGATATTTTGCTTCCTGATTACAGACCTAACAGACTGTGGGTTAGATTAGAGATTAACTACTGACACAGCTTGGAACTACTGCACCTGAAAATGTTCGTATAACGACTCTGTATCGTTGTGCTCGGTATACATGTGTCTTTTTTCTCTGTCCCCCTGTCCTGCAGCTATAGGGGTGAGCTATAAGGGAGAGTGATGAGGCCCAGCAGCAGCTACTGCCTGCCTGCCCGACTGGACTGCAGCTCCACACAACCGGGCCAAAATAAACATCTTCCCCACAGTCTCCTCTGCTGACATGACATGAATGTGTGCGGGGGAGCTGCAGGAGTGTGTGGCTTGCAGCGGCCACATGTGTATACCTCAAGTATCTTTGTGCATGTATATTTGTGCGTATGCGCCTGTGTGTATGTCTGCATAACCAATTGGGACAATCCGAAACCCGCAAGCTTCTGAATTACATCTTTATCTTCCTCTATTTTCCCCTGTTACGTCTAAATCAGCCCCCTACCCCCAGAGCCACATGTACTGTAGGCGGCCAGAGTCTCCTCTACTCGGATTGTGTCCATTAAAAACAGCATTGACCACACCTCTGTCAGTGCCTGCAGTTTAGTCTCTGCAGTGTAACTTTTTAAAAACCAGCATGGACAAAAAAGGAAAAATCCTTCTTCAGATTACACTGTTACTTTGTGATGAAGGAGTAACTTTCGACAACAAGCCAGTGAGCAGTGTACATGAACTTGAATCAAAGTGGGCTTTTTGGTGTAGGAATATGGCAATGTTTGTGATCAGGGCTGCTTAGTTATAATACTTCAATTGTGGGTTTTCTTTAATAACTCAAATTGTCGAGTTTTGTGTAGAAACTGAAACATACCAAACAAACAAAACAGGCTCAGAAATAGAAGCTGTTTTCACCTCTCCCTGACTCACCTGTAAGGCCATTATTACAAACATATTGCCTTGTTTTATATATATTTTAAATCAGTTGAATTTAAAGGTCTTCAAAGATACCAAACATGGATTAAATTGGATGAATTTAGAGAAAATCATGAAAAATCATCGAGAATCTTTTATTGCTTTTTTTCCACGGTCAAAGATTTTTACACTCAGCGCTATCATGGACTATTCATGCCTGTAACACTTCATTTTAATTATTATTATGTATAGCTCTCTTTGTCGGTTGGTTGGCTGGTCTCCCTACCCTTTTGTGGCCATAGTTTCCGTCACTGGAGGCTGAAATTTACCATGGAGCTCAAGTGTTTGTGTGAATGCATGAATGCATGCATGTACTTGGTTGCTGCCATAACGAATTTGCGCTTGTTTCACTCTTGTGAGGTGGTGTAAAATCTGCATCTTTTGCTATCTGCTGTATCGCTGTCAGTCCAGATTAATGTCTTTGCTATCTATGCTTGACTGTTTTGATTCTCAAAGGAAATGGTGTCAAAAACATTGTTGTCTAATGCCCAACAAATTCTCACTGTTTTGTATGTTTATTTTTAGCCCAAAAACCACATCCTTAAGTCCTTAAGTTCTCAAATGTAAATTTGAACATCATTTCAAAACAATTTAATCTTTCAATCTTTGGTGGAAAATGTGTTCAACAGTTAGGCTGCACAGTTTTGTTTTTGCATCTGGTCGTATATTTTATAAACACATATAGTATATTAATGGTCTCATTATACTTTCATTACGATCTGTTTTAGGATCCCATTTCCATTTTGAGGTTTCAACCCGAGGGTTGGAAATGCCTGATTTGCATTGCCTGTTCCACCGACCCCCCCCTCCTCCAAACCCAGGTCCCAAGTAAACCAGCTAAGTGCTGCAATTAATCCATTTCCTCTTCAGAAATTAGACCTGTTCATTAGGCTTTCCACAACCTTTCATCCTCCTGAAAGTCTCCCGCTCTGCGTGATATAAAATGCGTGTGGCTGGTTCCGGGTGATCCATTACAGTATGCGGCAGTGAACGCTCTTTAAGGGGGAAGCCTGGAGGGAAGTTTGGCAGAGAGGCCTCCTCGTCTTGATATAAAGTCTCGAGCTTTAATTCCTCTCATGGGAGGAAAAGCTTCGCGTAGGGAGGTTTGCATCAGTGACTGACACAGGAAGGGGAGAAAGATTCTTCTGGATATGATTTGATCAGCGTAGATCGTCCACAAATCATATTTAGTTAAATCAAAGTCAAAGTTATCGCTTTGCTTTCTGGTACAAAGACACACGCAGAAGCAGGATGCCCTCAGGCTGTATCTTTAGGAGAGATGTTGAATTATATTTCAGGGTTGTAGAACAGGCCTCAGAGGTCCCGTTGAGCAAGCTGTATAAATAGGACACTTCCTACAACACATGACCAAAAACGGACGCTTGCACTATGCACACACCATCAGCAAGAACTGGACTTTTAATCAAACACACAGATGGATACATGTTGCAAAGAGGTGGAGTCTTCAAAAGGAAGCTTCAAAAGGTCAAACCCAGGCCCGACATTACGAGAAAGAAACTTCAAACGCGGCTGTATCAGAAATTTGCTTTTTGAAGAAAGTGCCCCGAGCAAGCTCATTCATCAATCTCAAACGGTTACGCCGAGGAGAAATATTTGCATGTTTAGGCTGTGAATAATTTGCAAGACAGAACTCATTGCTGCTATTTCATACTTAATCCTGACGAAATACAGAGACGTCAAATATTTAAAGCTGCGATGGGACTCCTGGATTAAGTACGTTACGACAAACAAACAAACCATAGGGATTTCCTCCAGTGGGACTGGACGTAAATGAAGCCTGACAGTGGCGGCTGTGCGGGAGTGTGTGTGATCTGCTGGGAGAGCGATGGCAGGTTCTGGGCCATTTGCTGCTGTGTTATTGCTGAGGAGCTGAAGTCCGCCCCTGGGGCTGTGTGAGGATGAAGCCAGAGCTCGGTGGGGTTGATGGCTTTATAAATCACAGTCAAGCCGAGGCTGACAAAGGCTTCATATACTATGAATCAAGCGTGTGCTCAGGTCTGGGTGTGTTTGTAGTACACCCAAACACCAACCCAATACGCATACTTGCGCACTCGTAAACAGCCGTTCCCAAAATGATTTTATTCTTGGCAGACTGCAGAAGACCCTAAAATAGCACTTAGATCATCACGGGGCAGTAAAGATTTTAAGTGGGGTAACACCTCCTTCAGGCAGCGTGGTCCATGCTACACACACACACACACACACACATATATACACACTCAAAAGACATAAAGACTTTATGTATTGTCGAACAAAACTAAATCAAACTCTAAAATACCTTAAAGTTCATCATCAAACTGTCATTTTGTGCACTTTTTTTTCAGATGGAAAAAAAACAACCACACACACACACAGTTGCACACAAACGCAACCGATCATGTGGAGACAGACATCCTCCGTCCCCTAGTCCGACACAAATGGGGTCAATCCCACACACACTCAACCACCAATGAAAGAGGATCCCCCAAAATTACCACTTTGCTGGAGCCTGGAGCAAGCCAGTGACTTCATGTCTGCAGCAGCTAGACTGATTTACTCACGTTCAACCCTCTTGACTCCCACCACAGCCCAGGAAACACATCTCTTACCCCCACCCTCCCCTCACGGTACGTTTTCCCCTCGCTCTATCTGTTGAACATTTACGCCATCCCCGGCATACCTCACACATTTACCAACACCAAAGCTGTCAGGACGGCACATTGTGTTATCAGTGGCAGATAAGAGAGGTCAGATCATGGATTCAAACCAAACGACTCCATAAACAGCTGGGCGGTCCGTCTAAGCGCTGACCGGTTGTTGCTAAGATAAAGGATGGATGGATTCTTGGACAATCTGACACAGCAGTACACAGCATATGGAAGCCAAAGAACTGGGTGGTGGATCTTTAAAACCAGGCAATAAACAAGCCATAGACTGTGATTGGAAATTCTGATTTTTAATTCAGTCCATGTGTAAATTCAAACTTTGTATAAAGAAAAAGCAGCACAGGGACAGCGGAAAATAGAATCCACACGCAGATTTTCTTTAATTTATAGTCCTACGAGGCACATAATAGTGATTTTCAGGCCCAGCGGGGGCAGACTCGGATCCTCATAAAAATCCAATCCTTAAAATCAGAGCTCAAAAATCACATTGCGATGCCAAGCGCAACATTCGTCCCATTCTGAATCTGGATCTATGTGCTAGTTATTTTGGTGGGTATGAAAGGCTCCAGGCCGTGGTGCTGATTGATCGATTCCCGGTGCTGGAGGCGCCTGGATAATGTGCACACACGCATGTGTGTGTGTGTATGTGTGTGTGTGTCTTTGTTCATTTGAGTGTGTCTCCGAGCGTGCGGTTAATGAATTACGGCTTTGACAGGTCAGGATTAGCCCAGGGGTGTGGAACAGATAAAAAGGAAGACGATCATTCCCCCTCATCCGGACAAACAAAAAGTCCAAACACGAGACACAATGCGAGTTGTTTTTCTTAACAAAAGTTTGGCGGTGTCACGTTTGCGTGAATAATGTTACTTCAACATGAAAAATGAATATTGTTAGAAGCTTCGAGCTTCCTGTAACTAAAGAAACCGCTTTGATAGTCAAAAAACTGAACACTGCATTCTTTAGGAAACCATTTGTAGATAAAAATACACTTCAAGAAAGCCTTCAATTCATTTTAAATGTAAATAGAAAACACTTCAAAGTATTAATGATAACAGCAAGGACAATAAATCCATTGAGTGCAACTTGAGTGCAACTCTTTGCACCCCATGTGCATCATCATCATCATCATCATCATCATCATACCCTGAGGAGACATTTAATTCTTATTTGAGTATAACAGAGCCCATTTGCTAATAACGCCATGGATAAGGCTGATCAGTGAGTGCACATCACCCCCTGGTGGTAAGAAAACGAAGCCCTCGGTAAAGAAAGGCGTGTTAGGACTCACTCACCACAGGTGTAGATGACACTGAGGTACTTCCTGGTGCCGGCGTAACACGGATCTCCAAAGTCCCTGGTGGAGGCTCGAACCAGGCAGCTTTTCTTTCCCTGACAGCGGGCGGTCAGAGCCTGCAGAGCCACAGACGACTGGCAGTCTGACGGAGACACAGAGAAGTATTGGATTATTATTATTAGACATCCAGAGCAATAAAAACGAACACAGTTTACCAAGTTATATGATTAAATCATTTAAAAGTGAGTTTTACTGCTCCTACACCGTTACTGGTGACACTTTATTGTATCGTCATTAGAAATATTAATTCCCAGAAAGGAACTGATATGTAACTGTTACTGATTTCAGGAAAATACTGTAATTTGGTATTAATTAAAATGAAAAATGGTAGTAGAGCTCACACCATTAGTTACTTTACAAATTATTTAATAAAACAAATGAATAGGCAAATAATTTGGATGCCGTGTGTCAATTCTTAAACCAAAATGCCAAAAAATAAACTTATTTCAGCTCCTCGAATGTGAATATGTTAAAGAATCAGGAGAACTGCTTTGTGGTGTGGATTGTTTTCAAACTATGAATCAATTTAAATTGCTAATCAAAATAGTTTGCAGTTATAGACCTAAAATTGAGCGTTCTTCACAGTTAATTGGTATTTTAACCTTCATCTACCAAAGTGTTTTAGCACAGGTCAGAGGAAACGTGCAAAAATGTAAATACTTTTTTTTTTAATTAGAGGCGAGAAATGTTTTGTTTGGTTTAAATAAATCTCGTTGACTTCGTCCTTTCATTAAGATTTTAGAGGTTCCTTGAAGTTAATGTCTCTGTATACGATATCTAATCTATCCGCGAGCTCCTATGTCATTTCACTAAAACCTAACCCGAGCCTTAACAGTTCATTTTCCAAGCCAGATGTTTGACACAAGAACAGCAGCAGAGACGATCTGTTGACTACAAGTTTATATCGCTGCTCTCATCCAATCACAATGTACTACCAGAAGCAGAGTCTATGTACAGAAACTTTATTATTCTTATTTATGACATGTTGAATGTTCGTGTTCAGTCTCTTGCTATCGGGTGTTTGATGGACAAGTAGCACTTCAGGCACAAAGGACAACATGAGTCTCTGTCAGCTACAACAGAGATGGACACACACACATGCACGCACACACGCACACACACACACACGCATTCAGGCCATCACACACACTCCCTCCTATAAAGGCTTCCTCAGCTCCCATGGTGGAGCCTCTGTCCACATCAGACCCACATACAGAAACCTTACTGGGGCCTCACATTGTCTGAAGGATACCTGATCCAACATGTGTGTGTGTGTGTGTGAGTGTTTGTGTATGGAGGCCAGACAGAGTAATGGATGTGGCTCTCATACATCATCACTAAGCACCCGCCAGCTCCTTCAGACCTTCTCCTCTGCGGCTCTCATCCTGTGGGAAGCCTGCACGGACAGATGAAGCTCTTCTGTTTCCCTTTTCCGCCCTCACTTCCTTCCCCTCTCACATTAATATCACGACTACAGAAGATGATATGTTGACCTGCTGTGCTCGCAACCTTTAAGGCGAACCTTTCAGAGCTCATAAAGCCAAATACGCATGCCTATGTTTTGTCTTATTGTCTAATCTATAACGCTAAAGCCAAAGATATTCAGTTCAGTGTCATATAAAACAAAGAAAATCATCAAATCTTAATATTTGAGAAGCAGCAATTTTCTAGCAATCAGCTAATCAATAAATCGCTCCATCATTTCGAAGGTACGTCCTTGAAGTAAGGGGCGTACGCTTGTTAGAATATGTTGGTACTCAGATCTCTGATCGTCTAGTATCATAAGACTAAGCAAATTAAAGACAACAAGACAACGTGTAACTACTTTCAGTTGTTGTGTAACTCGAGTGAAGTCATGAACTTCATTGACACCTCTAAACCAACCGACCGAGGTGCGGAGAGCACTAATAAAGTTGGAAGAGCTTCCTGCTGGGTCTTGTGGGAATGCGTACGGGTCGGCGTTCCACATGGATGCCTGCCGGGCCCCCACGCTCCATCTAACCCTTGAAGAACAACACAAGGAGATGAGCCTTTGAAAGTGGACACTGTGCTTTTGCACTGTCTCCCCTGGTGGGCCCCAAAAAACAGAGATCAGAAAGGTAGAGGGAAGAGGCCGGTCAAGGCTTTTGCTCACACGTCAACAGGCCGCGACAAATTATGACTCAGGTCAAAGGGCAAATGTCCCAGTTAGGAAGTGAAAGAGGGCAATCCAGTGGTCGTGCACAGTGTCAACATTGAATCCACAACTGTGCACCCTGTGTTATTTGATCGCAGCAGTCATAATCAAGACCACGCTTAGATGATTGAGTGTGTGGTAAAACCGGATCAAAGATTGCGTGTCGAAGAAGCTGAATCCGAATGAATCGGTTTCGAAGGGGCAACCGGACACTCCCCAGCTGGAGTCGACACACTACAATTCCCAACCAGGATGTAGTGAGGTGGGAGCCTGTGGGAACCAGCGAGTGTAACTGGATAGCTCCTCAGACACCTCAAAGGTTCCCACTGTTGCTTCAAACACGTGGATTCGCTGATGACGACTGATGGATGGAAAATTTGCGACAAACTCTTCGAATGAATTCTTGAGCTGAAGAGCGATACTGCTGCCCCATGCAGACGCACCTCTCTTGTTTGCTATGCGCAGTAGAAACACGTCTGAAACATGCCTGCATCTGTTTCCATCATAAAAGAATGGGATTAAAAAAACACTGTGAAAATATGTGTAGCAGAAATGTGAATGATTGAATGGTTGTTCAATCAAGTGAGATAGGATGGCTGTTCCTGCATGTGAAAGAACCACAGCTTAAATGTGTAAGTGTATCTATGTTGTGATAGCAAGAAGAAGAACGAGAGGGCTGGAGCTCTGCCCTTGCATCACATGCTGTGCTGCATCCTGAGGACTGTACTGAAGTAGAAGCTTTATACAACCTGAACCGAAGAAGACTGTATTATCCCGCTCAGCTGATCAACCTCTGATCATCCCCTGATCAGCTGAGAGTACAAACTGATGAGATTAGGGCTGCAACTAACAAGCTGATTTCATTATTTTTGTCTATAAAATGCCAGAAAACGGTGAAACACATGTGTTACAGATGTATTTAAACTGCTTGCTGTTTGTTCGATAATCGATATGATATTCTGTTTATTATCATATATGATAAAAACCATCAAATACTCACATTTGCGAGCTGGACCTACCAAATATTTGGCATTTTTGCTAAAAAAGTTGAATAAAAATAATAATACAAATAATAAAAAAAATAGTTTCTGTCTATTTTTTAGGATTTTGACTAATTTAAATATATGACATATAACTGCCTATTTTCAAATCAAGAGAAAGGTAGAAACACACAGATATTTGATGACAAAATGTCGATCAAAATACTGGTCCTGTATGTGAATATATCAGCGTCTATGTGCGAATGCGACAGCGCAGTGACCTCCCGCTCTGCCTGATGCTTTAATTTGCCCCTCCTCTCTCTCTCTCTCTTTTCCTCCCCAGAGGGCTCGTTTGAGCTGGTGTGCCACGCTGAAAACTCTCCTCTCTGACAAGGGAACCCACTGACAGACAGGCCCCCATTAGCTGCAGCTTTGATTCCCTGACTGGGTGATTAGTAGACCAGGGGGGCCACCACGGAGGAACGGGCGGGGCCACAGAGAGAGAGAGAGAGTGGGGAGGGGGGTTTCCAAGACAGATAGAGCTTTCTAAAGAGAAGAGCATGGGGACACACACACATTTATTCTTTCTCTACTGGCTCTTCAAGCTTATATGTGCACACACACACACACACACACACACACACACACACACACACACACACACACACACACACACACACACACACACACACACACACACACACACACATAATATTTCTATGCAGTTTAAAAGAGCATTCCTCAGAGTCTGACCTGCCCCTGGCTCTCATTAGAGGCTTTAACACAGACAGACAAGCATACAACAGTCCCCTCTCTCACACGAATAACCCCTGATACCTCTAACCTCTAACCCTCAACCACCTCCGAGCCTGTGCAGCCACCCTCCACCCTCCACCCTCCTCACGTCCAACAAGGACGGGCCTGTGGTTCAAGAAAGAGAAGGTTCACAGTCATGAGGGAAAGGGAGGAGTTTCCTGGACGCGTATTCCAAATCAAGACTGATAACGGAGCGACAGGCTACGAACAGAGAGGCAGAATTTTTCTTAAGATGACCCCCGATCACCCACATCTCCTTGAAAAGCTGTTGCTAACATCTTCTTGTCTCTTTTCACGCATCGGTCATCCATCATGCATCCAGCTTTCTGCTTGGATTGCATCCTCACCATGAATCTACCTATCCTCCCATCTCCACCGAATTATTCTAACATGATGCCATAATTTTATGAAGCAGTAGCGTTACGGTAAAATCATCAAGTAGTGGCTGTTGTGACGGCTGCTATGGAGTTACACTTGTCAAAGAGCCCTTATATTAAGACTAATGCAGGGTGAGTATATGCAGGTGGACTGTCAAACAGCTTTACAGGACAGCACTTACAGTGTTTGTCCCTAATATAAAAAACACAGCTCCGAGCACGTACAAATCCAGATGCACAAAAACTTTTCCCAGAACATTCTCACAGCAGCTTCTCCCGAACAATCCTGCAGGTATTCCACCCACGCACACCTTCCCTGGAATTTTTTCAAGACAATGGGCGGACGAAGTTGTCAAAAGTCCTCTTCTCTTCTTCCGCTCTGACTCACCTGTATCATTTCATTGGGAGGCTCGAGCCATTGTGGCGAGATTAAGAGTCTTTGTATAATATAGAAAATGACTTTGAGATGCCGTGATAGGATGAATGGACACGCGCATGCCAAGTGCTTCCTGCGTAAGCCATCGTTGAATTTGAGACCACTCGCCCACGCACGCGTTTACTGTAAATGTTTTATTCCCTTCAGCAGATGTCATTTTACTCCAGCCAGGGGATTCATGTATTAGTCACTGCAGCTGAAAAGAGAGATATCACCACAAAACATCACCCGCTGATCACTTACATTAATACAATTATTTTTTTATGTTAAAAGTATCTGAAATTTTATGTTTAACTATGCAAATGATCTCACTAAAAAGTCATGTTTTTAGGACTATAATGTTATATAGATCGAGCTATGATTAATACATGTACAAACGGTGTAAAACAAAATAAAATAATGATAATATTAAATAAAATATACAACGAAGACATTATCTAATGCTAAGTTTTGGTGAAATCTACAGACCCAAATAGACAAAGTGTTGTAAATTAAACACCTGAGTGTGTATTTTGGGTATTTTCTTACTCTGTTATAGAAGCAAAATCACAATTTCTCAAATTGACCAGTGCATGAAAAAACAATGTTTCCCCTGTAGCGTCTTTCCTCAGTGTCCGACAGATCGTGCACAAACGTCCTTGCACAGCTGAACTCATGAGCACATCTTCGGATTTGTTGTAAGTTGACAGCAGGTTATTTCTAGAGTCAGAGGCACTTGATACCCAAATACTACACGTGTGTGCTATCACTGACAACACGTTACCTCATATATTCAAACACCACATCTGAATTCCAATCAGTGTGGATACTGTTACCCTGGAAAACGTGTTGGATGAAGCTGGAAATACAAATTTCAAAGAACCAAGAATTTGCTGATTTTCAGGAAGAGCTGCATCCGCACTACAGTAGCTCTTTCAGGACATGTTTAAACACACAGAACTGGACAGAATTGAATCTAATCTGCATTCCTTAAACAACGCTGGCATCCTGCTATTTATCTGCTCTGTATGCATCAAAGTCAGAGAGAAATGCAGATAGAGTTTCACTGAAGCGGCTCGCACCCGAACAACTGGAACAGGTTCCCAAAAGCCAAGTGTTAAATTTGAACCGCAGCTGTGCGCGCTCGGCTTTTTTGATCATACGAGAGACCAACGAGTCCGCGTACGGTTTAGAAACATCCCGTCGTAGGCCTCGTCTGAAGTACATACTCAAAAGTGAAAGCGCAGAAAAAAAAGAAGTAGTCTGAGACCCTGCATGCCAAGCATGGGGGGCTATTTAGATGTCAAGAGGTGTGTGTGATGGTAATGGGGCAGATGAGAGAGGAGGGCTAAAGCAGGCCCCCTTTGCTTTGAGGATTCTCCATTGCCGCCAAGACCTGTCCAACTACACCACTCCCACCCCATCCCAAAACCAAGGAGCAGACAAGATCAAAGAGGGCTTACTTCTGTATGCACATGCCTGCGTATGCACTTGTTTTAGTCTGTTGTATTTTTCCAGGTTGTCCCTCTATGGTGGCAAATAGACAGCACATTTCACGAGCGTAATACAGTTTACAGAAGATGTTCGGTTTTCAACAAGCTACAAAGAAACATCTACCTCGGTTGGTGTGGAGTTGCAACCCTAGCTTATAGATAAAACTAAAAATACACGATGTAAAGACATTGTTTGCAGGGAAAATAAAAAAATATATGATCTATAACTAATTCTCCACCATTGGAACTTGTTACGTGTCTCTACCCGACACTATGCATGTTTCACCCGGGCAGGTGCATGTGAGTTCAGCCGTCGATCTCAAACGTCAGACAGCGGTGAGGTTGCCAGGACGGTGCGGTTTAGAAGATTACTAGAACCTACCTTCCTGGCACAATCAAACGCACATTTAAAGAGACATAATTTCAAAATGGGCACAAAACGAACTTCCACATAATGAGACTGCCAAGCCCGAGATTATTTAGACGTGCAGAGCCACAAACACACACACACACACACGCACACCCACACACATACACGTGCGAGGCGCAGCACCGCCTCGGACGTGAGGGGGAAAACGCTTTTAAAAATAATTAACGGTGTGTGTCTGAGCTGTCACTCAGCACACCCTCACTTCCTCCTCCGGGTGACATGGGAGCCACATGAAAGACGGAGCTGACAGGGGAAATCCCACCAGGGCATCACTAGACTGTCTGGAACAGCCTGAGGAGGTGTTTGTGGGTGGTTGAAAAGTGTGTGTACGTATAAGTGTGTGTGTGTGCGGTAAAGAGACAGAAAAGTATTCTGTATATTAGTTGAACAGGAACAAGTTTGTGTATGTCTGAGTGTCCACTTGATGCAAACGCACACAAGGTTAACACGTGATTTGATGGGTAAACATCACGGCTGCTCTGCTCTAATCTGGCTTTTGTACAACTGTAACAGTAGAGTCCATTTTCCATCAATGCTGGGGGAACTCAGCTACTGTATTTAATCCCGGAGTCTGAAACCAGATATCAGGCCAGCCCTGTCTCACCCGCTTCACCTACCTGTCGCACATTCCTGGTCCATCTGCATGCATGCGCACTGGCTCTGAGTCCAGTGCTTCAAAGCAAAGCCCTCGACGCTTATAGAGAATACAATAACACACACACACACACACACACACACACACACACACACACACACACACACACACACACACACACACGAACACACACACACACAATGCCGTTCTTTATATCTGGCTCTGATTACCCGCTGACTGACGCCTGTGTCAGCCTTTCGACCCCGTCCTGTCACCTCGGTCATAAAGGAGGAACACAGGGCACGTCTGTAGCGCATTGTCCCTTTACGACATTAAACATACACAGGCAGTTAACTTACACCTGCTCGGGCTACTTATTTACAAGCGCGTGTCCATTTCCTTCTATACATTAACGAAACAATGGCGGCGCATGCTAAAAGGAAAATAAATGAGCTGGCCAGCAGAGAGGCTGGGTCCACCACAGTAGCTTTGGTTATACTAATACTTGTCATGGATCCAAGCTTAGAGTCATTAACATTCCCCTAAACAAGAGCAAAGGTACATCTGGATATCCCATGCACTCACACATGCACACTCACACATGCACATACTTGGAGGGAACTCAATACTGTCCCTTTTCTACGGGCCAAACTCTGAGCTTTGGATGACAAAGACACCTGATCTACATTCCACCCCAATTCCCCTGGCAATGTGTGTTTGTGTGCGTCTACCTGAGCTCGAGTCGTGGTTTTAAATGTCTCAGCGTGCTTTGCTAACAGAATGAAGAAATGCTGATATGTTTCTGAAAGTGAAATTATGAAGCATTAATCTTTGCTTGGAACAGTGTGAAGTTGACATCAAGGACGGGTGTGGCAGGACAGTGTTCGCTCTAAAAGCCTCCGAGGCAGAGAAGATGTATAGAAATTATAAAATCATACAAAACCACAACAGCATCGTATCACCCGAGTCAACGGCAACTCTACAGAAGTTACGAGCTGGCGGTGTTTGTAGTTCTTTTTTATGACATTCGAGTGCTGACGTGCAAAACTCATCAATAAAAATGTTTCATTCTCTCTGATCTGATGGACGCATAATGACGATGATCTTCTCAAGAAGAATAAATCAAAGCCAACAGCGACCTTAAGCTCAACTCTCTCATATCATTAATATGTATGTGAGCATCAGCAGGACAAGAAGACGCAAGAGGACTTGATTTGCATTCCCAGCTTGTGTCTTCATGTAAGAGACTGACCCCCCAAACTGATGCTATGAAAAGGGCAAATGATAAAGATGTCATTTTAATATGATTATGGTGATGATCAGATTACTACAAAACAGCAGCTTGGATCTGATAGGATCTCTTTGATCAGCACCCTCATCCACTCAACTATCTCAACCACGCCCAGTGTGAGAGTGCCAAGGTGCCTCACCTACTGTCGGTGCCCCCCTGTGGTGCAGGGGACACTCCAGGGTGCCCTGTTGAGTCCGGCCGAACATGGCAGAGTAAACAGCGATCTGCATGCCCCGTTTGCAGCTTAGCCTCATCCTCTCCTCCTCACAGACCACCTTACTCTTATACTCGTCTGAAAGGGAGAGAGAGAGAGGTTACAGAGAAAACAAAAGCAAAAGGACAGATAAGAAATACAGGGTGATGCATGTAGATCTGGAATAGCTGTACAAAATAGAATAAATAAGGCTGTTTTTGAGTTGGTAGTTAATCATTTAATTAACTTAAAAATGTAATTATTTTACACTTTTAGGTGCAAATCTTTAAATCTTCTTTATTCGATCAAACCTCTCGAGAGCAGCGTTTAATGAGCATGTTTTCCGTGCGAGGCCCTGACAAAAGGAGTGTAAACAGGGCAGAAACAGAAGTAGAGTTGCTCGGTGGACATGTAGAGCCATGCAGAGGCATTCCTCACACACATCCAGCCACAGTGACCTGTGACAGCCGGAGCAGCTCCACTGGCCAGCGGAAAAAAAACACAACAGCAGCCGACTCTGCGTCCATGTGGGGAGTGGAACAGGAATGCAGAAAGAAGAGCGAAGGATGAGAGCAAAAAAAAAAGAGTAGGACTTCTTCCTAATATCTCTTGGTGATGGATTCACTCTTGTTCGCTCACCCCCTCCCTCCCTTTCTCCTTCACTTCCTCTATCCTCCATCCACCTCTCCTTTCAGAGGCAGTGACACCTGCCCGTTGCACCTCACTAACACCCCATGCGGCCTTTCTCTTTTCTCCCTGAGAAGTCATTGGTTAAGTGACAGTGAACAAAGGGCTGTTGATTGGCCCCGGGGTCCGGTGGAGAAAGAAAAAGTAGGGAGGGCAGGGGGGATCAGTGGATTAATGCCCACTTCTGGTCACTCTAGTGTGAACTGCTGCACAGCTCAGTGCGGCTCGGCTTTAGCACAGCACTGAGCCATGAATGGAGACTAGAATCTGGGTGGGATTGCTCCACTGTTGTGGCTCCCCTCTGGAGTAATACTCTCTTAGCTTCCTGGCTCACAGAGAGAGGGATAAAGGAAAGGAGGGACGCAAAGAGAGAGGATGGCAGAAGAAGTTAAGACTCACACAGACACTATGATGATTAATCCAGTAGAGAATTTGCAGAATAGGTAAATGATTGTAGATAGTAGTTGGACAAATATGAAGTAAGATGAAATACTCATGCCAATTTAAAAGATACAGCCAATACACCTAACCCTTGTTGTCAAAGTGAAAGTATTGCCTGTGCAGCAAAGGACGTAAATACTCGCTAGCACATTCAATATGTATTAATCCACGGCTGAAAATAGTCCCTAACAAATACCGTAATTACTCTAGTCTCAGTAACATCTGCTAAAAACTACAGTGCCAAGAGTTTAAAGAACTTTTGAAAGTATATATTTGTGAACCATTTTTAAAGATTTACATCTTCAGCAGGAACAACAAACAGTTAGGTAAAGTTGAGAAGTAGGGTGTTGCTTTTAGGTCTTTTCATGGAATTTGTTTGCAAGAAAAATAGAGAAAGAAACATATAAGAAACATTTACTTTGGTATAAAATACATTTAAAGTCAACCTTACAAGCAGAATAATGAATGACATTTATCTTAGTTTTCTAAGACTGCTGCTGTTTACTCAGGATCACCGCATGATGCATGATTTCAGTAAATTATTCTCTTATAGACTCACATGCTTTTATTTTTCAGTTTCAGTTCAAAAATGTCATAATTCAGTTTGTTTCAAGTGCACATGAAGTGACTCCTGGTGTATTTTAGACTGAATGTGAAGGTGTGTAAGAAAAGAAAATGAAAAAAAACTGTTAGTAGGACAGAAATGTGTGTCACTGTCAGGATTTGAGGCGATGAGGGACTTACTAGGTCTGCATTTGTACCAGACAATGAGGTATTTACTGCTGCCAGGACACTGGTCTGTCCCAAACACGCGGCTGTTGACAAGGACTTGACAGCTCCTTCTGTCTTGGCACTCATCCAGCATTTTCTAAACAAGGAAAGAGTGACAGAGAGCGGGAGAAGACCAAAGAGAGGTTTAGAGGGAGGACAATAAGCCAACGATGGTGAGAGCTGCAGCAGGCAAAACCTAAAACCACTTCAAACGGGCTGCTTATGGCCATGGGAATATGGAGGAGAGGAGCAGGTAAGAGAAGAAAGTGAGTGGGAGAAAAAAATCTCTGGAAAGCTCCACTCCACTCATTTCCTGGCATCCTTTTGCTTCTCTAGTTTCATCGTCTTTAGCCGGCTGTAACACAGGTGAGCACATTCCAACACAATACAGAGAGTCTTTCCCGAATTCAACGTGAAGGCAGAGGCATTTGTTACAATAGATCATGGAATGCAGAGGGGAAAATACAGAATATCACCCAACATACATGTGCAGGTCCTTTTACTGATTAACGTGTATAAACTTAAAGAATTCGTCCTAAAAGACCAAAACAAACTTCTGCTTCTGTAAATAGCCACTGGAGTCCCAAATGTGTAGCTGAAAATAGTCCCCCAACAAATGCACTATTCAGTCCTTGTGTGAGTGACTGAAAATTACAGCATGCTTTTGGACTCTTTAAAAAAAAAAGATTTACATCTCGCCCACAGACGAGGGTTGAGAAGTCATAAAACACTGAGAGATACACTAACACATTGTTGGTTTTTGGTCTTGGGAGAAAAATATAGAATCGATTCAGCCTGAAATTTTAAGTTAAAAATAAGCAGGGATGCATAGATCTCTGCATAACGTGTCATTAAAGGAACAAAATGCTCGGAGCATGTTGGAGAAAGGGACAACCTTCACATCCCACCAAGGATTACTTGGATTAGTGAAAGAGTTTATTTATTTATGGACATTTGATGAAATGATTAATTACCAAATGATGATTACATTAACAGGTATAAGCCCTTTAGATAAGCCTTTTTATAAAGAGACTGTAACACCAACAGAGCACGGGTCGTGAACAGGTGATACAAAGAGATTCTTCGGGGTCGTATTAATGTGGGTGGTGCAGCAGTCAGTCATTCTCTCACCTCGGCACAATGCGCCCTCTGTGCCTGTGCATTCATGGCTGTCCTGTCTATTATGGTAACGAAGAGTGTTCAACGCTAGAAGGCAGGGAAACTAAGAATAAAGCCAACAACAGATTGAATGCCGAACAGGATGTGTTTGTGTGTGTGTGTGTGTGTGTTTGTATCTGCGCTGCAAAGTTGGGGGGGTTCCCATACAACCGCATCCCAATTTAGGAGAGGATGCAGAAGAAGGTCCCATGAAAACGCTTTTGTGTCATGGGAAACCATCCTCACAAAGCATTACATAATCAGTGGTCTTCCAAAAAAATATATAACCTTTGGCCAATTTTACGGGACGCTTTATCTCAGGAGGATCTGCAGCCTTGGGATGAATTTAACAGACCTGTACAGAGGCTAAAAGAAAAACCTGATCATTTTCTAATCAGAAATGTGTGAGCTCAGTTATATACCTGTAGTGCAGTGGACACAGAACAATATCGACCATCCTCCCGGGCGTTATACGAACTAAAGAGGGCCTGGTAGGTCTGAGGGCACTGCTGGGGGTCGGAGGCACCTCTCCTTCCGTAGAAAGCCGACTGGACGGTGATGGTGGTGCGGGGCGGGCAACGAACCGACAGGAAGTCTCCGTCACAGGCCTGCTCGGTGTAGTTCCTCAACACTTTGGACAAGTAACCTGGAAGACAAAGAAAAACCGAAGCAGCTGTTACCTCTGCGGTTTGAAATCCATGCACAAAAACATTGAAGTTTTCTTGATATTGCATATTGCTGCATTATGATGTATTATTACATCCTTAGGCTGCATAATTTCATTTTACCGCACATTAACCTTCTACCTCTGATTTATTACAACCCTCATTTCATGCTATTATCATATGCAGAGAGGTTGGTAACATGCTACAGTCTTCTTAGATCTGTTTTGTTTAATAATGGAGTGTTTCCATGGATATTTGGTAGTGCAAGCCCTGACAGATCACTGCTTAAATCTAAAAAAACGCCTCCAGGACAAGAATACCACAGAAAGAGGGGTAAAGCTTTAACTTATTTAGCTGTTAGCGTCAGCCCTCCGGTCATGGCTGTAGAACATATTCTGGTGTTTGATATTAAAAAACAATATCTGCAGGGGATGATTTTTAAACCCTGACGTTATTAGACTTTTTATACAAGGATAGAGTTCACACATAACCCCTTGGACAGAGTTAAAACAGAGCTCTGGCAGCACTTTGAGGCTATATACCAAAGACAATCGTGGTTCTGGCAGTTTGATGAACTGCTGATACACCTACGAGACTTCTCTTACTCAAAGCTTTTATGTGTCACTCTCCAGCCTCGGTTTCTATTAGGATGCCATTTGCTCGCCAGTAACTCGCATCAAACAACCAGCTGGTATCAAGACTGTGAATAGAAACATTACATAAACCGTTTATTGGAACAAGCACCGCGTGAACTTTCGTTTAACCTTGGGGGGCCCGCTTCGAATCAAATAAAAGCTCTCATTCTTTTAAAACGCTGAAGTCTCTCGGCTCTAACTCTACTTTCCCATTAGGAGTCTTTAAGAGCTGCCAGTCAGCCTGTCAGTCACACGGGATAACCGAACCCATCACAAAAGCCGCCATTAACATTCCAGCCTGTGAAGAGGACAGCAGGAAAAAGCAGCGAGGGAGGGAGCTGATCTGCTGGCCACTGTCATACATTGTCTTTCCGGACTTATCTGCTGCAGAGGAGATAAACACACACCGCTTTTAGTCTTAGCTTCTCCCATTTCTGATCGTTCCATTCAAAGCGAGGCTGACTAAGGCACGATGGCGTGATAAAAACATCTAAAAATGCTACTTTTTTCACAGACGACTGAGAACAACCTCCAAAGCGAGTTCAGGCTTCCCTTTAAGTGCTCTGCAAACACATTTACACAGAGGTAAACACACACACATGCTCACGCGCACTCACAAAGTGGACCCGCTGTGATTCAATTACCTGTATTTGGTTAGTGTTTGGTCGGGAAGAGGAAATAAACAGTGTTCCCTAATACACACATTAGCGCGCGCACACACACGTGCGCGGATACGCACAAAACACACACATTGTCCCCTTATCACCATGGCCACAGTTAAAAGGAGGAAGGGGAAACAAGAGACATTCTCAGGCTTCGAAAGGTCAGACTCACTCTAAATAGGGATGCTTATTAAACCACCGTTCCTCCCAGTAACAGGTTTCCACCTGTGGCTGGGTTGTGAAAAATGTAGAGCAGGTGCACAAGCAATCCTATTTTAAGTTTATTTAGAGATTATTTACATGCCACAGACCAAATTATCAGGACGAGAAGCCAACCGCAGCAGCTGTCTTTACATAACAGCATGACCCAGACACCTGCTTCCGTTACCTGTATTTATTCATTCAATCGTTGCATTAAAAAAAAGAAACTGTAACCCTCAAATAAGTTGTGATATATGTAGAAGTTTGTTTTTCTCTTTATACAACTTGATATGATGGCGTACGACCCAATTTAACGCATCGCAACACATTACGCTCCCCCGTGTGATTTAGAAACTTCACTAATGTCGTCACAAATTTGGATTCTTTCTTTCAGTTGTTGCTTCACCCGTTTCCACCTCTCCACAGTAATCCCCAGCAGCTCACACACACACACACACACACACACACACACACACACACACACACACACACACACACACACACACACACACACACACACACACGCAGGTCTGTTTTGCCTGCCACATTCCACACAGGGTGAGAGGGAACTTGGCATTTCCCCTGGCAGCGAGACCACACACACACACACACACACACACACACACACACACACACACACACACACACACACACACACACACACACACACACACAGCATACAAAACGTCAACACAAACAACGTGGTAGGAACAAGCCTAGCTGCTTGGCTCTTGAAATCCAGGGTGTGTGTGTGTGTGTGTGTGTGTGTGTGTGTGTGTGTGTGTGTGCGCGGTAACAGTATCACTTTATTAGTGCTGGTTCTTTGGCAAAACGCCAGTGCGCCATGAGAGACCGCGAGTTCTTCGCGCAGCCCCTCCGGTTAACCGAGCCTCGGGAACAGCGGCGTATCCATGGAAACCGAGGTTATCAAGAGGGTGAAACGGAGAGGGCTGAAGATGGATGATTTGAATTCGCATTGGCCCACTTGGAGGAGGAGTTTCTCGGGAGAGAGAGAGAGAGAGAAGGAGAGAGGGAGAGAGAGAGATAGAGAGAGAGAGAGAGAGAGAGAGAGAGAGAGAGAGAGAGAGAGAGAGAGAGTAGAGAGAGAGAGAGGGAGAGAGAGGGAGAGAGAGAGAGAGAGAGAGAGAGGGATTGTTGAGCAACAGTTTGAACATCACAAACACTCTGATGCGCCTCCCTCCACCCTACAAAGTTAGACTGTGCGTAAAAGCAAACAGATTATCTCACACAAACCCTCAGGTGCTTTCCAAAGAATCCATTTCTCTTTTTTCGCCATCCCACCCTCCTCCCACTCTTTCTCTCTCTGTCTCTCTCTCTCTCAGCCTCTCTTCTTCAGGATCGTCACTATTGTTCCCTTCACGCTACCTGTTGACTGAAGGCTCCTTTCAAGGCCAACAAATCAGGCGGGGGGTTAAGGCACCTGTGCAAACCGCCCAGCCAATGACAGGTGTCCCTCAGAGGCAGAAGGCTGAACAATGCTGGAGGAACACCCAGGCGTCTCTCCTTCACCCTTCTCCTCCCTGTTTCTTTTCATGTGGGGCCAGACTTCTTCCTTAACTAGCTCTCTGCCCTTTCCCTTAACAAAAGCGCCGCGCTATTATGTCTGCTGGTTTGTTTATTCGGTCATTAAAAGACAGGAGGTTGCGGTCACGATTGCCGTTCGTGCACAAACAGGTCGCTCTTGCTCCATTTAATCTGCGCACAAGCGGCACGGGGATTTGTTATAAACACAGACGCAGGTGACTGCACCTGCCCCTTTTGTATCTATTGCCCAGCGCAGATGGGATCTTGTCATATGATGCGACTTAACCTGTCAGGAGGCGAGAATGTCCAGGTTTCGGTCCATGTTGTAAAGCTACGGGTCTCTTTGAGATTGTTAGCTCCTCGTCTGTGGTCATGTGATGACCCTGAGGTCTGACCCGGCGACGGAGGAGGTCAGGTATGATGGAGATTAGTGACAGGCCGCTGTGTTGTGTCAACACGACACAGAAAGAGTCTGGGAAGGTTTTTCTCACCCAGAATCAGCGTTTGGTCACAACCCGGTGCACCGGTTCACATACCAATGCAAATTTACAGAGTGTGTGTAAATAAGCTTCAATATATTCAGATTTGGGAGGAAGCTCTAACTAATTCTCCTCATGGTCCACTAAGCTGAGGTGCTTAGTGTCTGTCCAGAATAGAGTACGACAGGTATTTCTGACATGAACTGAGAGCAGGTGGGAGGACGAGGAAGGAGAGGGGAGAGAGAGGCAGCTCAGGTGGAGAGTCTCCCACTCTGCTTTTGAAAGTTGCCACCTCCTCCTATTGGCTGAGCCTGGAGAATGAACAATGCACCGCAGCATGAAGTATTAATGCTGCTTATTATTCAGATGCTTACTCATGTGGCTCACTTTTATGTCGCTCATGCAATGTAATGTCTGTAAAGCCCCTTGCATTTGGCAACACTGTGGAATATTGCAGAATATCAGGAGATTATGGCTCAGCCTAAGTGCCTGTTTACATTGTATTTTAGAGATAATCAACAGGCTGTATGAATAAGAGTCTCTTTAAAAGGATCATGTATGTATAATAAAGATATATCTGCACTTTGACGTTCTTTAAAGATGCCAAATCAAAGGCCGTGTCGTGTTTCATCTCGGTACATTAGGTATTTAGGCATTTTACAGCTTCGTGAGTTTATTGGTGTTATTTTAAGCAAATTATAGCCATCAAACCATCAAATGTTCAAAAAGATGCAGAGCTGAGGAGCCTGCTGCTGCCGGAGAAGGAATTCCCTTTAAGTGGTGATTACTGGGAAGAGAGGAGGTTTCCCTCAAAGTCGGCGCTCTGGCAACACTCAAGAGACGGTGGGTGGAGATGAAGAGGAGAAGAAGAGACGGAGAGTGACGGGGAAGGAAATTGGGGGATAAAGACACAATGAATGTGAATAAGACAGCAGCTAAATAATCAAGTGTTGATTAAAAGTCTGGTTTTAGCTTACTGGTCATGAGAAAAAAAGTTTGTACAGAGAAAAAAGGGGAGATCTTTTAAAAACTGAAACCTCTGCTTACAGGATGTGGCAGGAGAGAGAGTCCAAAGGCCAAAGCCAGTGGCTTTAGGCATTGTAGTAATTACTTTACTCCGCAAACCACAGAGGCGGCACAAGGGCCCGGAGCACGGCACGACTTTTAGATAAAACAACCACCGGTCCTAAATCACATGCAGTCAAAAACTCTGCATTCACCTCTTCAGACCTGAACTCCAGCTAAATATATGACACACGAGCCTGAATGAGACAGGTTGATGAGGTGTGCCAACATGAAATAAAATCTCAAACCTGAAAAGAAAAGCAGGAGCAAAAGTTCACGTGGACGCCACAAAGGACACACTGCTACACAATGGACATGATGTCAAAGGAAATATACGAGCGAGCGCTGCTGTAAATGTGCCAAGTACAGTCCTCGCTGCCAAAGCCATTCAGAGAAAAAAACGCATTCCTGAAATATCCCATTCTTCTGCTTACAATACATTAGTCTTGCTACAGTAGTCACGTTTTGGATTAGCCTAATTTCTTGCCAATCGTGCTATGAGGTAGAAAAAAAAAGCACAGAGATGTTTGGCAAAAACCTAAGCGGTTAAATCTGACACGAGACATCAGACAGAGCAGGATTACCTACGACTACTCACTGTGCTGTTAATGTGCAGCTCAGTGAAAGTTCTTTCAGGCGCTGCAGTGAGTGTTGAGTGAAACCATCAAAGATTTTGTGCATTAATTTGAACGACAGACGTGCACCGGCTTGTCATTTTGGTACAGAGCTTGCAGATTTGCTGGATTTATGAAGATCTGAAGACTCTGAAGAGTCTGTTAGCTCACATCAGCAAAGCAGTCAACTAGAGATGCCTTCAAATGTCGCCAACAGCTTCTGACAGGAACACAAACATTTACGTAACTTTTCTGTATTTGTGTGAAACTCTGATCGTCTGGTTGCATATCTACTGTTTTACCTGACGTTTGTAGCGATGCATCTTTATCTGATCTGCCCCTAAGCTTGTTCCTCTTTTAGAAAGTGAACTTTGGCCGTTGCTAAGTGAGTTATAATTGTTTCATCTTGAGGCTTAAACCTGAAAACAAGGATGATGAGAGCTGTGAGAGTCAACCAAAACAATTAGATACGGCCAAAACAATGAGCTGAAAGATGCTAAAACGCTTCGACCTGCACAGTTAGGTGATAAATCTCTGCAGGTTTGTCACTATGTGCAACTTTTTTGTCATTTGATCCATTGTAAATATATAAGTACTGATTACAGCCACTTTAGCCCCAAGCCAGGGCTTCTCATGTAAATAGTGCAGGCTGTGTTTTATTGGCAGAATTAATGGGTGGCACGTGACGGCTGCTGAACTGGGTGAGATGCAGATTTTCTCGAACACTTACCGACTGTGTTAACATACACAGACACACTGTACACACAGTTAGTGAAAGGGTGGGGGGTGGGTGTCAGCTGAGGGGGCTTACTCACATGGGGTTGGTCCCCTGGATTTAACCCCGCTGAGGACCAAAACAACTCAACTTCAAACCCAGTTTCCTGAGAATCCTCCCTTTCTCCCCAGGATATAAACCCAGCATGTGTTTCACACTTCCCTATGAGACTTCACTAAAGACTGATCAAACAGCAGCTAATGGGATTGGGAACACAGAGAATAGAGGAGAACAGATGATGCTCTGCTCATACTAAAAACAAGATTTATTTGCTTGTGACATTCATCTGCGTTTCTTTCAGCCATCAAAGGTGAAACTGACTCGCAGTGCATATTAATGCTCCATCCAGGTGCATGGAGCATTATAACATCTTATATTTATTCTCACCTTTTTCAATCTGTCATCAGCAGTGGCAGCCAAATATGAAAAACAAACCAAATTCAGGTGTTTACCTCTGGTTCACTGATGCACTAAAATTACGCGGTTTGAAATCCAGAGGCAGAAGATGAGTGCGTGCATGTTTAGCCAAACTGTTTTCAAAATCACAACACAGGCTCGCCTCGTGCTGTGTATCAATATCCTCAGGCGACGGTCTTCTTTAATTTGAATGTCAGAGGTTCTTAACGTATCCCTCGTCCTCCCCCCTCCGACAGACAGAGACCTGAGCCTGAGCAGCTGAAGTCATTAAAGCCAGAGACACAAACAAAAACACTCGGCTTGCCCGGTGCTTTTTCTCCGCCCTGAGATGGCTTATCTTTCTAACACCTACACACACACCTACACACACACACAGACACACATCTGCTCACACATAAACACACAGAGACATGCAGACACACAAACTTCAATCTGCTGGACATAAATAACAAATTTCTACATCCACCCCTGCACAGTTTGTTTGTTTATTCACAGCATGACGCATTAATCTAATAGCAGCAATCTTATAATAAGATGTGTGTGTTCTTATGGTCTTAAAAAGATGAAACGATAAATATAGTTTTAATAAACCAACAGGAACATCCTCAGCCAGTGGAGCTAACAAGGCTTATATTAATATAACTAATTGTTTGCTCCTTGGCATCATTTCAACAGGTTTCTAGAGGTTTACTGGAGGGATGAACACTATTTCTCAAATGATATTCCCTTATTTGATGGAGCAGAATCTTAGGTTAGGTTTAGATTCAGGTTTCTTTATTTGTCTCCACCAGGGAGAAATTTGTCTTAGATAGAGAAGGTTACAGCACCATAAAACACATATCAACATACCACAAACGGTACAGTCGAGCAGCCTACGATATACACATACCAGCATGACATGAAATAAAAAGATAAAAAGATGGATATTCACAATACATATACCAGTAATATTTATCCTGCCACAAGTGTAGCTCAACCATACATCCCCTAAAAATGATCACACTCACAGCCACCAATCAATTCCCACACCAACACACATACACTAACTTTATAACCTTTATAAAAAAGTTAAGAATCCCTCCAAAAACAACTGCGTTCATTTCTGGTCATTAATTAGCTTAGTAGATAAGGGAATAAAAGTGTACTTGACGCGATTGCGCTTGCACAGGGGAAGCCTGTATCTCTTCCCGGACTTAAGAAGAACATATTCCCCTATCTTCTATAGGTGTTCATCTAGGTCAAGAAGTGGTGAGTATGAAGGGCATAGTGTATGATTCACATGATTTTCACCAAACCTTTCAGTGAATATACAGTCACTCCTATCCACTCATTTATATAGCTTATTCTTTTACGGTAATTTGATGTATTGATGTAGAGATACAGCTAAAAAAGTTACATCCCATTGAGACAGACATATAATAAATGCAGGTTAGTTAGTTGGTGTCCCTCCTATGAAATAAAGATGGACACCAAACCAACCCTTTTCTTATTTTTGCTTTCTGCGATGTCTACACGTGGCACACAGTATGGTTATGATTTGGGACCAATTGTAGTTATGGAAAATACAATATGATTAAAGTATAATTAGGGTTATTTAACTTAAACACTTGGTTAATGTAATCAGAACTCCTACATTGAAGTTGGCAGTACTACCAACACCTAACACCGGATTCAACACACTTACTTTCCCCCTCACTACATATTGGATGCTTTACTTTGTGTGTTAGCAATGGGCATTGGTATTGGACGTACTGTATGTGGACATAACTCCCATGATCCTGATATAGATATCTTATTATATGATTTATGAACTGATGTTTGGTATGGCGACTTCTAGCCCAATAACCCTGCGTATCAGACACGGGGTGTGCATGTGAATGTTGTATTGATGAAACGATAGCATGATGTTCGCTTCACTTGTTTCCAGCAACAAGGTGGAATTTTATCTGCCGGGCAAAGACAGAGGGGATTATACAGAGAGAACTGAGGGGGCACGTCACATGCTAAGTCATCAGGCGGGACGAGGAATTCATGCTCCGGAGGAGAAGGTGAACACAACATGCTCCTCTTGCTCGTTCACGACCAAGGAAACAAATCCACACTAAACGGCATAATTTAAATGTGACCACAAGAGAAACTCAAGCTGACTAAAGGCCACAGATGATGTTTCAGGTTATCGCCGTTAGCTACCTCGTGCAGACAATGGCAGGACATCCACATGTGGGTCTGTTGTCTAAGCCCATCCTGAGGGGGCGACTGGCTATAACACATCTGCCGGCCTTGGAGATAGTCTCACAGTTGGACAGTGGCCGCTGAGTCTAGCCTTAGGAGTCCCTCTCAAACCAAACACTGGCCCCACCCGAGTCCTCCCATGACCTCTGTTAGCACGTGCCTCTCCTCATGACCTCTGAAGGTCAAAGGTTACAAGGAGGAGAGGACGCTTTTACTCTGAGTCTCTGAGCATGTGTGTGTTGTGTGTTTCTCATGATGGGGACCTGGAGGTGAAAGGTGACAAGAGTTGAGGGGCACAGAGGTTCCCGGGAACACCCTCCCTCGGTGTTTGGATGCATGTCCAGACACCCACGGAGAAAGCGTGACAGAAAGAAAGCCACAGAGAGATGAAGCCAAAGAGAAATCTGTCATTTTAATGGTCACTTTTATGGCTTGGGAGAGTTGGGTGGCAGCCAGACTTCCCCATCACTGACCACAGTCCAGCAGACACCAGACAGATGCATCAGTGTGTGAGCTTCATCGTCACCCAGCGAACGACAGATGTATCTTTCAAACTCACCGCAGAGGATTGCATCTAAGTGATTACTGGGTGGGGCTGAGAGAAGTCAGCTTGCGACAGAAAGGTCATAAGGGAACGAGTTCCTCTTTACTAATTTTCTCCGCCGTTCGGTCACGAACATGTCAAGGAACTGAAGATTTAGAGGAAATGGTTATACAGTCGGAGTTGGAAAAGGTTCTGTTCTTTGAGGGAGCTTTCAAAAAACGCTGCTGGATAATCCCTTCTAAATATGGCAGAGGTTGGGGTAGTGGAAACGGTGTTGGCATGAGCATATCTACAGTGTAACAGTGAGAAATGTCAAGTTTCCATGATGCTGGACCAAATTGTGGTCGCTGCACATTAAAATAAGTTTCTAACATAGCATTACAAAGCAAACTAAGTATTTTTTCCAACTTTAAATGAACATTTAACAGTATTTTAATGATATCCTCTCAACAGAAACACACAAGTCTCTTTATGGCCACGTAATCAAGCCAGTGAGAACCACAAATTAAACTGTAACAGCATTAACTGCCAACCAAACAAAATGATTCTTTGCAGTCGATGTTTTCAGTGCAAGTTTTGCTCCACGACTGCAGATGACTTCGCAATATTCATGCAGAAAATGAATGGGACTCCCACAACCTTCTGACTTGCACTTTGTAACTATTTCTTTCATGAAGACTTCAAATCGCTCCATCACTTCATGCCACTCTGGCCACAAAACCCTCTTTTTTTAATGCAATAACAGCAAGACAGCATACCTCTATCAAGGTTCAAGCATGCGCTGTTTAGGAAAAAAAAGGTTTAAAAGAAAAAAAAAGGTAGGAGTGGGTGGGCACTGAAAGGCTGAGCTATTTGGGGAATTAACAAGCTTATCAGGGGGGGCTGTTCTGTGAAAACAAGCAATGGAGCAACTCCTGAGGAGCTGAGGGAGTGAAAAGCCGTCTGCAGCATGTCCAATGGGACTTAGCAGGGAGATCTCCTTCCATTTACAACAAACGGAGACAGATCTGCAGTAATGACCAGACTAAATGTGAAAGCTTACCTTGCTCTATTCATTCAGTTTAACACAGAGTTTGTTTTTGTAGCTACCAAGTAAGTGGGTAAAACTTTTGACTGCTGAGAGCTACTACAAGTCAAGGTGATTTTCAAGTATGGATTCATCTAATTACTTTTTTGTTTTTGGTGGAAAGTTATAAAAACAAAGAGCCGGATTTGTGACGTCATTCTCTACTCTGACAGTGATATATCTCTAGTAAATGGATTGGCACAAAACTTAGCGCATACATTCATGCTCCAATGACAATGTATTCCAATGATTTGGGGACTAGCTGATCATTTTCCTTTCAAAATTTGTCCAACACTTAATTTTACAACCAAACACCTGTAAACAAATGACATTCCTATCAGCCTCAGCTGTGCTTTGTGTTCAGTGATAAACATGAAACCTGCTAGACATCGGCATGTTATAGTTACAGTGAGCAGACATAGCTGGCACCTACACGCAAACTGGGGGCGTCTGAATTAATCTCTTAATCAAAATGTACTCATATCTCAATTTTCAGGAAACGTCTATAAACTCGATCCAATCCACGACATCAAGTTCTTCCAACCAGTCAGCCAACAGCCTGGAATCTTGAACTAATTATACTACAATTAAACCAACATGCCGAGTGTGCCACATACAGGGTTCCCACACCTTTTTCATGAAGAAATTCAAGCACTTTTCAAGCACCTTCAAGCACCAGTTTTTCCATTTTTCCATTTTTCCAGCACCTTTAAATAGGTAGCCTACTAGTTGTGTTTGCCATGATGGTCATGGGAAGCGCAGTGGTGCCACTGTATGGCATAATAATATGGGTCTAATTAGCATTATTTCATATGGTGGTAGATTGACTGTTTTGATTTTTAACTAATTGTGAATTGGCTTGTATTCTCAGCTTGTGAGCGGTGTATTGTGTAACTACCATAGCGCAATAACAGTGACCAACAGGTGTGGATAGTAGTCTACTGTTATTTCTCGGCAAAACACCAAGCGAGTATGATAACTGAGTTCTGCATGTAAAGGCATCGGATCAAGCGCGTAGCCGCTTAGGAAACATTTTTGTTTTCTCTTGGTTTATTGAGATAGACATCACACAAATTTCAAGCATTTTCAAGCACTTCACAAAAAATTCAAGCATTTTCACAACCTTGAAAACACTGAATTGAAATTCAAGCATTTTCAAGGAATTCAAGCACCCGTGGGAACCCTGTTATCAATACAATTATCGTTAATCAGGATAAATTCATATGAATTATGAGTCTTATGTCAAGCTCTAACAAGATTTTTACGATGCCACGAACGGAACAAACAGTCTGAAGTTGGTGTGGTAAAAATGATTTTGGCTGAAAAATGGAAAACACAAGGAGAAAATCTCTCAACCCTCTTTTTTCCAGTTCCCTCCCCCCTTACCTGAGCTAGCCGGAGGGGCCAGTAAGGAACAGATTAGCAGTGCTTTGGGGCGCAGGCTGCTGTAGCGTGCTGTAATGCAGACTGTCAGTCCGACACAGTTGGGGGGCTACACAATGCCTCCTTGTTCAGACTGGCCCTTCTGTGCCCCACCTCTCTACCTCTCTCTCCATCTCTCTCTCTCTGTCTCTCATTCTCTCTTTGCCTCTGGGGGTTTATTCAAACCATAAAAACTAATGGTGTTTCGAAAAAAAATGTTCCCTCTCTGAAGAAAGCACGGGGCGGAGAGGGAAGGATGGAGAAAGAATAAAAAGGAAGCCAGATCAAGGCGGACATGTTGACTCCTTAGCCAAACATAAATCAGCGCCCAGGAAACAGAGCGAAAGACGGGAAAAAAAAGAGACAGAGGGGAGGAGGAGGGGCATCAAAGCATGGTTGACATTCTCTGAGATGCAGGAGGAGAAAAGGTGTGTGCGCTGGGGTTTTTTTCTTTTTTTGCACGCGCGTGGGAGTGTGTTTGCGTGTCAATGGACTTGCTGAGCACATAATTCAACAGGCAGCACATAAGTGGGGTGGACACGAGGAGATAATTGCCGGTGCACACACCCAACAGTCTCTTTCCCAACACTTGTTTCTGTTTACCTACAGCTCAGTTTCATTGTTAAGCTCGGATGGTGCAACGCTCCGTACTTGCAGCAGCAGGTATCACGACTTGTACCCGATTTCTCAAAACGAGACGAATTCTTGGCTAAACTGAGACAGCGAAGGCGCGGGGATAGCTCGATAACTGCAGCTGCGTGCAACAAACGCAGAGGTGTCACTCAAGAATCCTCTTCACACGTTTTCCTGTGTTTTCTTTGGGGCTTCTTCGCACCTCCCCCACACAAGAGAGGGCAAGTGCAAACACACACCTGCAATGTCTACATATACGTCTGTGCAGTTTAGGAATTAGACCCCCCCTCCTCTGTCCCCAATAACAGTTATTACTATAAAACCATCCAGCTCAACATCTGATTGGGCGATTTGGGTGGTTTTAGGAGATAAACAGAAATCTATGCAAAATAATGATTATCATATTAAGGGCTGACTGGTTGAGCAGTTTTCTGCTGATTATAAGTGTCAATTATGACATCCAGCCTCATTCAGCAGGTAGTTAGGACTCCTCCACAGCCTATGTGGGTAATTTCTAAGTTTAATTTGGGAGTTTCGCACCCAAAATCAGTTTCTAGACAGACACTGTTTGTAAAAAAGTGACATCTACTCTCACTCAAATTATAGTGATTTTTATCCTGGACAACAGCCAAGGAAAGCCCTCAGTCTAAACACAGATTACAGACATTACAGTATGCTATATATCGCTGAGACACAAAGGGCGCGTTCACACCTGTAGCTCAGACGATGAAACAAAAGATAATAAAAAAGTTTTTTTTTTGTTCTGGCCCAAGTGACTATCAGCATCATTTGTATTATTAGGCTGCTGCTTGAACACATGTTATGAATCTTGTGCCGTGGTATTATCAGGGGATAGTTATTGTTGTTGTTACTCACTACACGGAGGAGGATAAAAGCACGACACACATCTGTTTTAGGTCCTTGTAATTTTTTTGTGAGACCCACGTCGGTCTTGGACTACATCAGATCCGTTCATAAGGGGACAGCTCTACGTACAGGTGTGCATGCAGACCACATCCAGAGAGGTGATGTGGGACACATATAGCCACATTCGATGGGGTGGCTGTGGCTCTGGTGGGGCCCAAGAGGTACAAAGGGTCGTCCATTATTCAGATGATCGATCTCGAGCGAGATACTGAACAAGAAATTGCTTATGAAGGTTGCGCCATGTATGAAAGGTTAGCTCCCAAAAAGTGAGCAGTTACTAACTTGTATGGCAATGTTGTATGAATGTGTAAGTACAGTCCTGACTGAAGTCCTATGTGTAAGCAGATGTACAACAAGTGGAAGCCACAACAACAAGTAGAACGGATTCTCACAGAAAGGATACGCACAAAAACACACTGATTTCCATTTGGGCCGAAGAGTCAGTGCAACAGAAACTGGATGATTCATCGCAACTGGAAACTGTGATTACTTGCATGGAGTGGGGAAGCGAGATCGGATCACGGGTAGAGTCATTCGAGACGGACGAGGAGGGAGGAGACACATTCTGACGCCAGGGTGTGAGATGCATGCTCATGCCAGGTAAACAGGGCCGCTTCAAACGAACCCAGCAGCAAAGTCTACTTTTTATAAACCGACAACAACGTACGTAGAAGATAAAGCTCGAACTTTTGTGTAATATTGCCCCCGACAGCAGCCAAATCATTTATTAAGCATTACCTCAGCCAGGATGTGCTGTCTTCCCACACATATCTTGGCACGGAGACAAAAACGTATTTTGATTGGTTAATATGGTTCATATGCCAGGACTTGACTCCATTGATACAAAGCTTGCCTTTAAGGCTACATCTGGTTTGAACACATTTCCGCATCAATCTTGTCAACACTGGATGCTTTGTCTTTTTATTTCATTTCCTTCGGAGCATTGTTGTTCTAGTAAAGACAAACGATAAGGATCTTTTTTTTTTCTATACCCCACAATTCACTTTTTGATCACCCCGCAGTGAAGTCGTAACTTCAAAGCTTCTGTGTGATGTGGTGTAATTTAATTTCCTCGTCCTGAACCTAAAATGAGCAGAGTGGAAGAGTTGCTTCCTGTTGTAAACACTTCGCTCTCATCACCAACAACACATGTTCCTCCCCGACATGATGTTTGCTTTATGCGTGTTTGTTTATGTACTTATTGTATCCAAGGAGGAGGGGCTCACGCGGAGGGTCACGTCTTTCATTGCTATCGTGTTGTGTCAGGTCACACACACACACACACACACACTGCCATAAATGCGTACAGACACACACACATCAAGTTATCTACATTACATCTCCAAGCTGTCTGCACCCAAAGGCTCTTTAGTTTCGCATTTCACTTTACTTATTAGACTGACGCTGCAAGAGGAGTCTTGTTAGCACCAAACTTTAAAGACGGGATTTACACAGCCATATATATATATATATATATAACCAGCATCGCTCAGCTACATGCATGTTAAAGATAAATGGCTGGATATGATGTTTCAGATGTGATGGATGTGCATTCTTCTGTAACGTGAAAGCTGGACAAGCCTCAGTCTCAATTACCTTGGAGTTTAAATAACCTCCTTGATGGTTGCTTCTGTTTTTAGGACAAGCTGGAGCAGTTACCTGAATCGATTAATTTCAACTCAACAATCCGTCTTCAAATGTCAAACGCTGAGTTGTAGATCTTAACTGTCTGGTTATTTATGACTTTTGTTGAACTTTAAGAAAGCAACTCCTAAATGAACTTCAATTGGGGATTTGATAAGCGGATTCAAAACTAGATTCATATTAGATAACCTAATCCTCCTGCAACGTGTCATTGCAGCGGATTTAGCAAACAATAAATCAACAAAGCATCATGGTTCAAGCCTGAAACGACTCAGGTGATGCTTCAAACATTTCATACATTTAGTATGTGGCAACGTCATATAAAAGAATTTACTGACTGACACCCAACAACTCTGTGTGTTTTGACACCATCACGCGATAAATCAAAACGTCTTGACAATTCACTCCTTTGAGAAGCTCATTCACGGAGACTATTCTTTGAACAGCGGCACCCCCTCTCCCTCTCTATTCATCTGGGGAGAGAAAAGCAGCCTTATGCCAGGCCCTTCGCTGTCCGCCTCGCTGCCTGCCTCCACCGCAGTAGACAAAACAAGCGCGAGGCAGGATTTGTTTGGACAGAACTCACCTGGCGCACACAGACACAGAAACAGTGATCAGGCAGGCCCTTGGGAGGAGGAGTAGTAAGCAGCGAGGAGGAGGTGGTGGTGGTGGTGGGAAAAGGAGGCCTGCAGAGCTGATGAGTGGGGGAAGGGAATGGATAGAGGCATGGGGCTCAGTGGACCACGCAGAAATCGGAGCGGATTAAGATTTGAAGGGCCTGGAGTAGCGCTCGATAAAAGGTAGTGGGGGTGTGTTTGTGTGTATGACTCGGGGCAGGCAGTTAAGGTAGCCTAATCCAGGACCTGCCCATACGGTGATAGCATGGGTGGATTTGTGTGCTGTCTGCAGTGTCAGGCAGCTTAGAGCACTTTGCCCATGGAGAAGGAATCAGCTGATCTGTCACCGCAGACAGATCGAGCTCTGCAGCCTTTTTACAGCACAAGATTAAATGAGAGTAAACTTATTTCATCAATATACAGTTAAGTAATAATTATTTTCTATATTGAGTAATCTAACAAATATTTCCCAATTAATTGATTAATTGGTCAGACTACTAAAGTCAGGAATTAGTTAAAAACATCCATCACAATTACCCAGAACCAATTTCTATTTCTTACTTCTCGTCCAGACAGCAGCGTAAAAATACTCAGTTTGCTATATTTTCAGGCAAGACGGTTAGCAAATCATCGCGTTTGAGAAGCCAAGTGCCATTTTTTGCTTGATAAATGACAATAGTTGCAGTTAATTCATTAATTGACCGATTGTTTCAGCTGCATTTGTTTGATCGACACTCACGATACGTGTAAATCCAGAAACATACAGCGTCTTTATCTTTTATTTTTACGACTTTATAACAATGAATCGAATTAAAATGTAAGAAATCCTACAGAAGTTTGTGAAGCAGGTCGACATAAGTGTGTAATGATCATGATCATTTATATTTTACAATTCATCACGATTATCCATCCATCTCATGTGAACAGAATAGGTTTACTGCACTTGAAGAGTTTCAACTGGCTCTTCTAACTACGACAGCCCGGTTTTAACTTGAAGCACACTTTAATTGTTCTAATCTAATCTAAAATTCATGACCTAATAAATGCCGTGTTGACTTTTCTTTCTACCTTCACTGACAGCGGTCAACGTTTGTGATGAGCTTCGACAGCGGGGAATAAAGAGCAAGATGGATGGTGACTCCCCTTACACCACACACTCACATTTACTATAGGTTGACCTCAGTTAACCCCTTGGCCCCCTCAACAGCCTCACATCCCATTGAGTGGGGTTAAATAGGGTTTGGCCTACAGGGTTTTTATGACAGAGAAAGAGAAGGAAAAGTTGCTTCACAGTAACCTTTCTGGACAAAAACAATGCAGCCGTTCTAAAATGTTCTACGGTGAAAAGAAGCGTACAATACGTCTGTGTTTTGTTTGAGATGTTTACATGTGATGTAAGTCATGGGGCCCAGTTGTAGTCAATGACTCATGTTGTTGTTGTTTCCAGTGTTCATCGCTTTCCCTTCCCAACTGTGTTGACAAGTCATAGATATAAGTCAAACATAGGGTTGCATCTGCTGACTATAATCATATGTGAAATACCAAAAAAATGTAATAAAACATTTTCCCTAAAGACCGAAGACACTGCTTCAATTGTTCAACCAATGCTCGAATGTTTTACTTTCTGTTGCTTAAAGGTCCAGTCTGTAAAGTTTTGTGGCATCTAGCAGTGAGGCTGCAGACTGCAATAAACTTAAAACCGCTCGCCATCCAAGCCTGAAGGCGGAACTAGGGTGGCTCGTAAATATAACGAAACGCCAAAGGATCCATCTAGATCTATTTGGTTTGTCCGGTCTGGGCTACCGTAGATATAAATGTTACACACTGAACCTTTAAAAGAAAGACAACATGTTCTCATCGCTGAGAAGCTGGCCCATTAGCTCATAAAATGATGGAAACTATTTATCAGTAATCAAAAAAGCTGCAAATTTATTTTCTGCTGATCCTCTTAAAAATAAACCAACTAAAAATAAATAAATAAATAAACTAGTAAAAACATGTCAAGGACCGCCCAGTGTTTATGGTGCAGGTCTGTATGTGGACAGAAAAAAAAGCAAAGAAGCATGACATATATTTCTGCTAATGGACGGTTTGCTGCTAGTCTGTTAGATAACAGTTACATAACAAGCCGAGGCGCTCCTCGCTTGTAGAAAACCTGAGCGAATACATACAGTAGAGGTTGTGTATTAGGCTCTATGAATAAAACCAACGAGAGTATTGATAACTTGTAAAACAAAGAGTATTAATTAGTCTGCTTGCTACGTCTGTCAGCCTAGGGGCTCTGAAGTGTTGCACAGCTCACTCCATGCCTCTAATTAGCCGTTCAGGCGGCTGCATAATGGAAGATGATAACAGGGGGAGACACAGAATTAAATTACCCACTAACATACTGTAGTTTGTTTCCATTTCAGCAGCGGGCTCAAAGCGGCTGTATGAAATATGAAACTGACATTACTCCAGTTGTCGACAAACGATGCAAATACACGGGGAAGCAGAACTAAATATAACATGTGATAAAATTAAATGATCTTTTTACTACCGTAAACATTCCTTTGGAAATCAACAGCTGGCTCCACTAAGGTTCATTCACCACAGCGACTTACTGATGTGACCATCACTGATCCAACCACGTGACAGATGTTAGATAAAAAAACCTGACCACTGCTGTCACCCTGCACCCTGGCAGCACCTGTCAATCACAGCACTCCTCTCAGTCTCCAGGGAGACTCCAGCTGGTCAAGAATGTGAGGACTGAAGGATTTCTTTGTCTCTGAGGTATTCTGAGGCAGTCCCCCCTTTCTTTTCTTTTTTTGTCTCATTTCATTCACAGGTCAGCATTTCTGCACAGGTCCATGCAAAGCAAAGAAGATCCCTAAAAATGACAGCGGTGTGTTTTCCTCCCCATCTCCCCTGAACGAAGTTCAGCGCTACAGAAAAGTCCAGAGAAGTCTTAGAACAAGTTGCACCAAAGCTGAGATTTCAACAAATTAACTCCTGCCTATGCCTTAGTATTTACATAATCATGTCTAAGCTGAAGGGGGGGATTGGTAAACCGGCTCCGAGTAGAGCAAATCTGGAATCAGCTGGTGTTTAGAATTTCCCCATTCCTGCTTAATTAACCGTAGTTAGATCCACTCTGCATCGCAGATTTATGGCAAAACCAACAACCACTGACACATGCGTGGCAATTACAGAAACGTAACCCTTGTTAACGGGCCCCCTCACTACACCGTGGATCTTTAGCAGCTCATTAGGCAGCGACATGTACACATGCACGCATAATCATACACAGAGGGCATGTTACATACATCTGCTCTTTAGCACCTTTTCCCCACAGTGTAGTAGTCTGCTCGTTTCCAGCCATTAGACCCATTAGAGGCCAATTAACACCGACACAAAGCTCCCTTCCTGTTTTATAGCACTGTAAACAAAACCTGCAGGCCTGCCTTTGGGCTCAGCAGAGCTCAACAGCCCATAATGCAACACACAATAACTTATTGGTTTTTCTTAGCATATATATATAGAGATTCAGGTAATTGGCATGTCCCAGGTTTTGTTATCAGCATTGTACCTTTCAAACTGATGTATAAAGCACATAATCATAAAGAAAACTGCTTCTACTTCTTCTATGGGCTGTAAATCAGCAGCAAAGGACAGCACTTGGTCCAGACAATCCAATCTAGTAACACATTAACCACTTTATCTTATTTATCTCAGCTGCATCAATGGGATATGTGCTGCAGATATGTGCACTGATAAACCCAACCCTTAATCCATACAGCCAGATGGCTGGAGTAAAAAAAAAAAAAAGGAGAACCTGTTGTCTGAAGTGGGTCATTCTTCACAAACTGTGTCAGAATGTGTCCAAAGATAAGAACCTATACGGGCATTTTTACGCGTGTTTAGGTTGTCTTCTCCTCGGTTTAGGAAACATTAGAGTGTGCATGCTGCAGCACGCCACAGGCACGGGTCGTCCTGAGAGGTGAAGCTGATGCGACACTGAAATCACTTCTCATAAGATGTTAAAAAATCACGCGTACTGACGTTATATTTCATAACTTTGGGTGTATTTCTCGTGCGTAAAGATGGATTAAGCTTAAACGCAGAATTAAACGAGTGAACACACACGTTAAAGCTTTGCAAACATGTTTACACTACTTTTTTTTTCCTTTTCCCGAAAACAACAACAACAAATCCCAACCTGAAAAGTCTGAGGAGCCCTTGGTGAAGTCGCAGAGGACGGTCAGACACGTTATTCCCAACAGAAGCGCATAAGTGACGGCTGAGAGAGTCCCATCTGAGAAGAACATCCTTGAAGCCTCGAAGTTTTTGAGTTTCTCCGTATCATTAGAAAGTCCAGCAGAAGCATTTAAAGGTGTTTTTTTTTTCAGTATGTTCTGTGTCGCATGCGGGAGATGTGGGGTCCCATCATGTCTTCTAGTCTTCCCTCATCCTCCCACCGCACCGCTGCGTGAACCGGGATCGAGGTTCTCCTCTTGAGGCTGGGAGCAGTGCTCTGCTCTGTGAGTGCATTTCTAACTGCGTGTTGTGTTTGTGGAGGCAGCCCACCTGGAGGACCTACATGGTCTCAAAGACCCAGAGTTCCCTACCGGACTCATGCAATAATCCCAAAACATAAAGAGTCAGATTACTACTTTCTTCATACTTACATTTTGTTTTGTATATGTATAGTTTTGTACTTTCAAGTAGAATTAAGGATTATTTAGACTATTTATTGTTAAAAACATTCAGATATGTAAATATTATCAATCTTACACAATCATGCACATACATAAACCATATTTATTTCAGCATCCTTTGCACTCTGCACTATTGTCTTACAAATGTTTTTGTTGTTTATACATAATAGATCTACATGTTTATGTATATTTTATCTGTACATTTTTTTTGGTTTTATGTCTATATCTGTGCATTAATGTACATTAAGAGCAAATTCCTTGTATGTGTACACCTGGTCAATAAGGGTTAAAGTTTGAATTAGACTCTTTCTGTATTGTTGTTAACATATAGTCTAGATTATAAATGCAAGCATTATATCTATATATATATCTAAGGAAATAAGGTGAAGACAAAAATATAGATATAGATTTTTCATAAGTAATTAATCATGGTAAAGGTAATAGTCATAGATAGATAGATAGATAGATAGATAGATAGATAGATAGATAGATGGATAGATGGATAGATAGATAGATAGATAGATAGATAGATAGATAGATAGATAGATAGATAGATAGATAGATATTCTATTGATCCTGAGAGAAATTCAGGCATCCAGAACCAGCATCAGACACAGTAAACATACATTAAAAAATAGACCTTTAAAGATACAAAGATACAAATAAAAACTATATAAGAATAGAAATAATTGTGTTTATAGAAATAAGAAATAGGAACATAGATAAAAACTATAAACAATTCAATTGAAGTGTAGAAAATGAATAGAAGTCAAAGCAGTGTCTGTAGAGAGGCAAGCAGGGTGGATGGATCTGAATAAGTCGAGTCTTTTAATCTAATTCTATTCATTTATTTATTATATTTATTATTCTCGGCAGGTTTTCTTTAGCTTTTATTACACGGTGACAGCATGAGAGAGGCAGGGAATATGTTGGAGAGATGCCACTTCTAATTTGATTCGACTTTTATTTAATTATTACTTAATAATAACATTTACCACTTCCTATTTTAATCTGGCTCCTGCACACAGAGCGGCTGTGCACTTCAAATCAACGTTATGCAGAACATTTGCGCCACCTTGTGGACACTGCGCCACACTGCACATTGACACATAAATCGCGTTTCTGTGCCGTGTGGCTTCAAACAGCTTCCGTACTTTTGTTCCCATGTGAACACAGCAGAAGGTCAGACATGGCAGTGAAGGCGCTCGACAAATGCGTCCTTTCTCTGAGGTTATTACGAAACCTGCAGCTCCGAAATGAACGTGAGTGAAGCGGACACGCTCCCGTCTGTCAGCCGTGATGTTTAAATCTGCGTCAAACTTTAAAATATGTTAAAATACACATCTACTTACCACGAGCTAACGGTGCTAACTGTTAGCTGGCTTTAAACACACTGTGGGTTAATTACAATAATAATAATAATGCATGTTTTATTTTCAGGGCTCGTGTCCACGTCTGCGTGTCGTCTGGTCACGGATGATAAATTCATCCCTCCATCCAAACCTGTCATCATAGATAAAACACAGAGTGTGGCATCTCTGCGCAAGTATGACTCACATCATTATCTATCACACACACACTAATATTTATATGTATGTGTATGTGTGTTTATATAAGTGTTGTCTCACCCCTGCAGGTTTCTGAGTCCAGAGTTCGTCCCTCCCAGACAGAGGACAAACCCTCTGAAGTTCTCCATCGAGAGGAAAGACATGATCCGCAGGAGGAAAGTGCTCAACATCCCTGAGTTTTACGTAGGTGAGAAGCCAGGTGACATACCCAACAGGTGACATACCCAACAGGTGACATACCCAACAGGTGACATACCCAACAGGTGCTTCTCCTGCTCTGAGGCGACGACAGCAAGGTCTTTGTCTTCGAACCTGGAGATTTCACTTCATTCAAGTTAGATTGCTGCAACTGTATTGTCCAGAGGCCAGATTCACCTCCTCATCTTTCTGCTATTCGCTGGTTTCCTGTCAGTTTTATATTAGATTTTTTTAATATTGTACTCACAAGGTTTGTGTCAGGAAGCTTCTGGAGTATTCCTCCTTCCTCCCTCCTAAGACATGCATCCCAAAGTCAGCTCAGCTCCAGCCCCACTGTCTGTGACCCTGATCAGGATAAGAGGATGGTCTGTGTCCTCTGTGATTTGTCACTTTATTAGCATTTGTCACATTTAATGTTCTTAAAAAAGGGTGACTGGACCTTTGCTCCTCAGTTGAGGAACTTCCTGCTTCAGGATCTCCTTCAGGCAGCCGTCATTTAAATCCCTGTTTTATCTCAACTCATTGTTTTATATAATTTTATTCTTTCATTGGCACAATTTTATCTTTGTTTCACAGCAATGTTTGCAAAGAAAGTTGCAAACTGTGTGTTTTTAAAAAAAAAGAAAGTCAAAATTGTTTACCGCGAGGGGTACGTTCTAAAAATAACTTGCAATAGACAAAATCCGCGAATTAATCTCTATTTTTTTACAATTATTTTACATGTTTTAAAGCCGTAAAACCCCTAACCACACACTTTTATACACGTTTCTCAGACAGGCATTACCATTTACTCACATTTCTCTCTTATTTAAACTCTCAAAGTTCAAACTTTCGCAGATTTAACAAAAATAAGTCCAATACTATATTAGTAAATGAAACCATATTTCACAGTGCCTCTTTGTCCTGGCGCCGCTCCGCTGTAACGGCTTTTTCCTATGAAGGCCTTGGTGCAGGTGTTTTTTTTCCCCCAAGTGTAGAACATATAACGCATTTTGTAAACTACTCCCTTAGCCAATCAGGACACAGAATACATTGCACGTTCATACTGTACAGTACGCTGTAAAAAAGCAAAAAAATCTCCAAGGCCGCAAGGGGGGGGACCGCGTTATAGTGAGGGACGACTGTATCACGTTTTAAACGCTGTCGATTAATTTAATTGTTTTAAAGGGAGTATCCTGGCTGTGTCCATGGCTGACCCTCATGCCAGTGGGAAAGCAAACCGCTTTGTTGGGATCTGTATCCAGAGAGGAGGAAAAGGGCTGGGAGCCACATTCGTCCTGAGGAACATTATTAATAACCAAGGTAAAGTACTAACTGCACGGCACCACTGTCTCGTGGAGTAATATTTAGTTAAGTCAACTCGTATTGTAAATGTTATTATTAATTTGTTTAGGTGTTTGTGTAGTCGTTCAGTATGCTGCTCAATCTGATACCCTCCCTCTGTTTGTTTGTTCTGTCATTGGTAGAAGAGACATGTTACTAAAAAAAGACCCTTTTAACACTTAAAGGCTTGAAAACATGAGTCATTTAAAGAAGATCTGCAGATATGATCTGAATGCACTGAAACATTATGTTGGCATCACTGCTTCAGCGTTTGCCATAGATAACATTCCCCATTAAGAAAGTGAACCACACGGCCTCCACCTGGTTAATTCATGTATCTCTTCATGTGTGGCTCAGGCGTGGAGATCTGCTACGAGCTGTACAGCCCCCGCATCCAGAGTGTCGAGGTGCTGAAGCTGGAGAAGAGGCTGGACGACAACCTGATGTACCTGAGAGACGCTCTGCCAGAGTACAGCACCGTGGACCCGGACATGAAGCCTGTGCCCTTCTCCCCGACTGGAGAGGTTCCAGTCAACAACGTGAGCTTCCCCACACTCATCTGTTGTACTTAATATGGTTAAAGCTATCTTTATAACTGTTTATATATGTCAAAGGATTAAGCATTTCTGTCTATTCACCAGATTAAAGTAAGAATGCGCCCAAAGCCGTGGTCCAAACGCTGGGAACGACCCAAGTTCAACGTCCAGGGCATCCGCTTTGACCTGTGCCTGACCCCAGAGAAGATGGAGCACGCCCAGAAGTGGGCAGAGCCTTGGCGGGAGTACGACATGCTGAAGGAGTACGACACCTCCAAACTGGAGGAGCATCTCCTCGACGAGTTTCAGCAGGAGATGAGCAAGTGAAGGACGATCCTCCTGAGACGTGCTTCAGTTTTTACCACCGACAGACTTTTCTTTCAGGAAGAGGGAACGGACTGGAATATGAGATTTGAGAGTCTGCTAGACTGTGATCCGTTTGAGGTCGATCCAGATGGTTTACTCCAGCTGCACCCAGTGCACGTAAGGAGGAAACTGAGGAGTCATGTTTTCTTCTTTTTGTCTCATCAGTCTGCTGTACAGTACATGAGCTCTGTGTCACTGGCCTTAGTTATGACACTGACACAAGCGGTTTATATAATAAAAGTTATCAAACCTCCAGAGTCTTTGTTCTGTTGTGACTCAATAATGCTTTTATGCCAGTTGCATGTCTGTGATTTGCTATGGAGTTACGGCATTGTGACACTAGGTGGCACTATTCCTCCACATATGTCACATCTATGTAACATAAGCAAGCCTTTGTTGTGTCATAGAGCATTTTGAGGGAAACTCCTGCCATGCTAAATAAACAGTGTATTATTTGAGTTGATCAGGGACCTCATTCCAAAAAAAACAAGTTATCTGGTTTATCAAGTCTTTGTACGTGTTATTTAAAGATCTTCCCGGTTGAACTTGAACGTAAAAAAGTCCAGATAAATCAGTAAACCTGCTGCTTGAACTAGGCCTCAGTATCCTGCACTTTAAAATTAAAAAAAACAAGCCTGGTATTCAGGGACCGAACACCAAGGACACCCGGTAGTGTTTTAGTGTTGTGGATGGAAAATTGTGGTGTTGAGATGGTATGTTAGAGCGTCAGTCGGGTAGTATAAAAACACTTGGACTCCTTATGTTATGTCTGCTCTCTCTCTGTGAGTGTGTGTGTGTGTGTGTATAAACACACCGAATGAGTCCCTGCACTCTAATTTCTCCATATTACAGGATGAGACGCGGAGAAAATGGTCTCTAATACAGGAGTAGCAGATGTTTACTGAGCTCATTATGGACCACACAGGGTTCCTGTGTAGAGATGCAGCCGAACGAAGAGAGCGATTACTCCTGTTGGATTTCAGATAATGGAATGGAAGAAACGGCAGTCGGGCTTTTGACATCGAGACGCAGGAATTGACACGTTATTGGGGTTAATTAATCGGATTATTTTAACCAGATTGTCAAATCTGCACCTGTTGAACAGTAACATCTAGTCCCACTGTTGACTCTCCACCTAATTTACTCAATCAGTGCTGACCTGCAGCAAAGAAAACCAAACTCCATCTGCTTCTGTGTACAGTAGACCGAGAGCCTGTCCAGCACGTTGTCATTATACTGCCCACCGAATCAGCTGGCCCTTTCACCTTTTCATTTCTCACTCTCGGTATTTTCTGTTTGGGACTGATTGATGTTCACGTGTGGAGGCGGTAACAGAAATGTTTATCCTACAGCACATTGCCAGAGTCTTTAGAAGCATTCCACTGCGACACCACCGGGGCCGGTAAACCAGTTTAAACCACAAAGTTACTCAGTCTGAGTGACTGCTTCAAGGAAGGAAACGTCCTGCCTCTCTCTCTCTGTCTAGGTGTGTGAGAAACAGAGTGAAGTAACTCTGGATTGTGATCTCAACTGTATGTGCCTCCCATGCCCTCAGGTTGACTTCTCTGCACCTGGAGTGAAGTTAAAGCCCCTTGGCTGGGAAAAGAGATCAAACACACACACAGACACACGGTGACTCGCAGACAGGCTATCATATCAGCCCTCGCAGACAGACACCTCAAACAGTGCCAACTGTAAACGTCTGGGACGGCGTTTCCGTCAATCCTCATGTGAAACAAGATACGCTCCATTCGTGGTTGCCGTGGAAATCGGGTTGGGGCGTGCAGGTTTCGAGGTGCCCATAATCCCACCCCTCAATAACAACTGACTGTAAAGCATGGTGGGCTTGATGATAGCCGCAGTGCCACACTACTACGAAGGTCAGTGCAGGAATGTAGGGAGGGACACACTCCTCTAATCCGTCTTCCTCCCCTTCGATGGTGCTCCCATGACCTTCATCCCTTTTTTCCCGCTCTGAAGGGAGGATAGTGCCGGCTTTGAAAAGGAGCCAGGTTGATGAATTGGAGAGGATGTGATACAGGGTGTGCAGCAACTCCCACATGAGTGAGATTTTGGGGTAATGTCTTCCACCGGGCCGATACACTGAACGCACTCTCTTCAACATCTCTGTCACCGTGTGATTTCTTACTCCGCCGTCTGCAGACCTGGGGAAATTAGTTTCACTCTCTTCGTCTCTGCCAGCGAGTGTGAACTGTGTTTGAGCTGTCTTTGTGTATGACAAGTGCAACGGGATACTGGGCCACCCATAGGCCCCAGGTAAATTACACCCTGTCACTGTGTGTGTGTGTGTATGTGTGTGCATGAACTTGTGTGTACGTGCTTACTCCGGGCCACCCGTAGTCCTAGGTAAATTACACGCTTGAGTTTCACCATATGTTTCCAGTGAAAAGACACGACCGTCTGCTCCTCTCCGACTGTCCCATGGGCCTGACGGGGGCTCCTGCTGCCATCACTCTCCCTTTGTTACACACTCACACAGACAACCTGACAGTGCGACAGCTGTTAGGAAACATTACATTGCGAGCAGCTGATGCCCCAAAAAGTCGAACAGGCACATATCACAGTCCATTTTAATAATGTGATACTGTGTGTGCGAGTGGGTCTGGCAAGAGCTGCCAGGGGGTCATGGGTTCATTTCCAGTTGGGGCTCAAGCATCTTAAAAATGTACGGATAAAAGTGTCCATCCAAAAAGGGCACATGTCCAACAGCGTCCACAGAGCAAGGATGACTGTACAGGATGGGACAGGGGTCACTTAAAAAGAGGACTGCTGTGATTTAACGTCACAACATTTAGGGATTTAAGAAGCACCGCAGCAGAGGCCTAGATGTAATGACTTTCAGCACATAATGTGGGTCAAGCTCCAAAAATACTAGATCCTACACCTTGATTTTTTTTTTGTCCCCTGCCTTGTAAATGCCCATGTCCATCAATCTCCACCCCATGATGTCACGTATGAGTAATTGTCTCAGACCTCCAGAACCACAGAGGACGTGTATGACAGCTGCGTGTACAGGGTGTGTGCTCCCTATGGTCTGTACATGGACAGGAAAGTGCCCCCTTTATTTTAGATTTATACTTTCTGTATTTTCTGTTATTGTCAATGATTTGATCCTAATAATAACTATTGCCTGTGTGAGTCTAGATAACAGAGGCACTCTTCTTCACTGTTTATGGGAATGCCCAAAGATTCAGAAGTTTTGGAAGGATGTTATAAATTGCCTGTTCGAAGTCTTTTATATTAATATACCACTAAATGCTAAGCTATGTGTTCTCTGGATTTATCCATTGAACTTCATACAAAGGCAGAGACAGACTAAGCTACTGGACTTTGGATTTCTACAAGCCAGGAGAGTGATTGCACTTAATTGGAAGAGTGCAGATGCGAGTGCCTTGGACTGGAAAGACTAACATATATTACTAAAGGAAAACAGAAATGGTTTGCGCATCTCTGGGAACCATATATGAGCATTGTAGAATCTGGAATGTAAATTTATTTATTTACTTTTCTTTTGTGTGTATATTTAAATGTTTTTTATTAAGGGTGACCCTTATTACATTCTATTTTATTTGGTTTTGTTTTTTCTCTCTTGCTTTGATTTGGCAAACCTATACATTAATACTGTGCAAGTTTGTGTGTGTGTGTGTGTGTGTGTGTGTGTGTGTGTGTGTGTGTGTGTGTGTGTGTGTGTGTGTGTGTGTGTGAGTGATTGTTGTTGGTTCTGTTTGTGATGTGTTGCAGTAGTGTAATTGTTCTGTAATACTCATAAAACCAATAAATATATTTTGGAGAAATATTGCCTGTGTAGCCGAAACCACATCTCTACACAGATGTTCTGGGAACAAAATAAGCATAATAATAAACATTTGAGGACGTCAACTTTGGGCTTTGGTAGACAGTGGTTGACTCACAACTATATGACATTTTAAAGATAAGCAACTCATTGACTAGTCAGGAAAGTGATTTAAGAAGATTCATTAATAATGAAAATAACTAGTAGTGGCATCCCTAATCCCACATACACTATCCTGCTGCTGGGAATACTCACTAGAGCACTGATGTGTTTTAATTTACCGCTGAAAATAGTCCCCAACATGTACACTATGTATCCTGGCTTGAGTAAAAGCTACAGTGCGCAGCTGTTTTTTAGGAATTTAGGAATATTCGTGCCGCCGACAGGTTGATGGAGTCAGAAAGTATTGAGAGATAACTTAACGGTGATTTCAGTCTTTTTCATGTGATTTGTTGACAGTAACAGAGATGGAATAGCACCGTTATTCTTCAACATCGATGGGCGTCTTTGGCAGAAGGATGACTGATGGCACGAACATATCGTAATCTGCTTTAAATCACTATTACTGTGTATTATTCAGTTTGTTCCAGGGAAGTATAAAAGTGCTTGGGCCTTGATAAATAGCAGACCCTCAGTCATATGATCAGAGGAACGCTGTGACCAGAGGTGAGGTGAAAATAAATCTTTTTTTGTTTGAAGGTAATCCAGTCAGATGTCAGAAAATCACAGAGGCTGTTTAAATTCAGCATAGTCTCACATCCGCATGTCTTAACCTGTGCGGCAGGTAAAACATTAAGAAAGTGTAATAGGTAATCTCTGTAGTACTGCCTGGGAAAATGGACTTCATTGTTTCTATGCCCATTGATTGTTAGAATAAAAATAAAAGAGGAAACCGGTCTCACCAACAACGTTTCCGAGACGTTCATTCATAAACCTATTACGTATTGACATAGTGCCACTCAACATTTCTGCTCAGTCCAAACAGCATTCCGGCACGTATTCAGGTCATAGCTGTCTTGATTTGTGATTTATGTTTATGCGTTCTCTTCAATGATATTTCTGTGTATTTACTTCTTTTAGGATGTCCCTGTCCGCATGCGGTCACAGATAAGAGCACCCAAGGCTGTTTGATGCATTCTTCACATTTACTTGGTATCACATTGTGTTCCTGCACAAACCAAGCGCGTACACGTGTGCATGTGTGTGTGTGTGTGTGTGTGTTCAGTTATGTTTTAACAGCTCAGGACATGCGAGCCAGGTCATAACACAGCACATTATTCGTTATGATGGGTTGTTATTCCTGTTTGGTCGTGATGACCCTGCCTGGTACTTCAAAAAAAAAAAAAACACAGCCATGTGGTCTGAAAGTATGCTCCTGCTTTGATGTGAGGAAGAAATATAGTAGTAGAAACACGGGGCAGTTTCGTTGCCGTGCCTCTGAGGGGCGCCCTTATCTTCTGTCTCCCCCCTTACTATGAGGTCCCATGCACAGCTGGTCTCCCTCTCTCCTGAGCTGTAATTGCAGCTCTGTCCTGGGAAATAGACGGAGGAAATCCCAGAGCTTTCGCCGTGCAACAATGACAATAAAAAAAGAAAAAAAGAGAAAGAGGTGAGGAGAAGAGGAAGAAAGCGTTTCAGCTGAGATGAAAGAAGGGAGGGAGGCTTAGGAGGAGAAGGGAGTGCTTGGCTCAGGAGTGCCAAAGCACGGTGGAGGTAGAGATGAAGGAGAAAGCAAAAAAAGGAGGGGAGGAGGGAGGGAGGGATGGTGTTGGTGATGGCAGTAAACGCTTGAGTTTATTAACCTCATTTAGTTGAGAGGCTGAGAGTGAGGGGAAGGGGAGGAGTGGCGTGTTCATACTGTGAACGCAGGGCTGGAGTTTGCTAATGAGGGCTGCAAATGCGCGCACACACACACACACACACACACACACACACACACACACACACACACACACACACACACACACACACACACACACACACACACACACACACACACACACACACACACACACACACACACACACACACACACACACTCACACTTTCCTTAGCTTATTCCCCCTCTCATACCAGATCCACCTTGATCTGATGCCAAGTATGCAGGCAGAACACACATTCACAGGACTGACTCACACTACTGCCAGCCTACTGCCTCCCCCTCGTTTTTCTTTCCTCCCCATCAAACCTCTTTTTAAAACTTCAGCTGAGAGGCAATTTCACCCAAATTGCTATTGATACACATTGTTGGAGTGGATGGAGTAGAGTTTGGGCTCACGATCGTTTGATTCCCAGCCAAAACGACATAGCTTTATCCCGCCTTGACAATCTGAAGTGTATATTTTGTCATGTGTTGTGAACGTGGATTGAAAGGTATTCGCATTTATGGGAAATTCAGAGTAGCGGTTGGAAGTTAATGCTTGTCTTCTGACTTCTCTGTGAGGGGGAGCCAGACCTGTTAGAGGACCTCATGTGAACTCCACGGTGCAAGGCCTGGGGGGGTCAGGAAGGTCAACAAACAACTTCAATCAAGGTCTTGTGAGGTAACATAGTTAACAATGTTTCTTGAGGTTAACATTGACTTAAAGATACAGAAATGTTATCTCCTACTTCACTGAAAGCCCAGTTTCTCAGTGTACCTATCACACTTGTGTAAGATGCATATTGGACCACGGTTGGTTAGCTGTGATGTCACGAATCACGCGCTTACACACACTCCTTAAAGTGAGATTTAAGGCGATTGCCGATAAACTCTCCACCTTCAGCAGATGAATGTGGAAACAACCTCCTGGTGTCAAACTCTGCACATACATTACTCGGCACAGTTAAGGTCAAACATCCAAATGATTTAACAATGGAGGAAAATGTCTCTGGGCGGAGGGGGGCTTAAATATTTATTAGATTTTGTGGTTTATTAACTTTAATATTTTAATATTTAGCCAAGGACAGCCTATAAGTAAAGGAGAGAACTCTAAGAACAATGTCACATGTCTCAGAGTCATTTTCGTGTATTTATGGCAGCGCGCTAAATTTAATCAAGTACAATTTGAATGCACTTGTACTTTCATTTTATTTTATGCTAAATTATGATATGTTATTAAAGTAAATCCACCTTTACCTGCTGTAGCACAAGTGAATGCATTACTAATTATAATCCAGTAATACGTATGTTTTGATAAGATTTTGAATGCAGCGCTTTTTCTTGTAATAGAGTAACTTACACTGTGGTATTACTACATTTACTTCAGTAAAAGATGTGAGTACTTCTTGCTGATCTTACAGTTTACAGTACAATACTCGTTACTACTGTCTTTCTGCGACGTTGTCCCAATTATTCTTCCCGAGCAAATCACAGATGAAACAGCTGCTTCAACACAATCGTGTTAAATTGTCAAATCGGTTTTCGGACAAGAGAAGAGACCCCTTCACATTATCGTGATAGCCACCCACCCCATTCATCCATTATACACGCTGACCACTAATGACCTGAGATGGACACAAAGAATGCACACTTAAGATGCTGGCTGAAGACGAATGAGTGAAGATGCACTCTGAACTATTGACAAATGGCGTGAAACACACACACACACACAGCGCGGACACACACTTAGAATGCAAAGTGAAGATGGATGACGCGGTGAAGATGCTCCCTGAGCTGAACTGTAGGTGACAAATGATCAGCCACCTCAGTGGGTGCGCTGACCCCCTGCTGTGGCCGACCAAGGGTGGCTTATTTTGTTTTTTGACAAAGGTTAAGTGACCATTTTTTCACCTTCTTTATCCTGCTGATTGGTAGATCTGTAGATAAACTATGCACTCCGTCTTTCTTTGGGTGAAGATAAGTAAAAGTCGTGTCCAGTTCGTTTTATTTATGCAGCCCAAAATCAAATTAGAGCTTAAAATCTGTACAATATGTGACGCTGTCTACTTTTAAACCTTTGATTCAGGAAGGTGAAAAGTTACAGCTGATGAAAAGTTTAACTTTAATGAACATAATACGGCAAAAAAAAACACCATTTGGAAATGCATCTATTTACTATGAATATATATGATAAAGATGTTTGTCAAACTATAAATGTGGCTAAACTCAAGTGATAAAGTGAATGCTCATAATTTTGCTAAATTTGTGGAATAGTACTTGCGAGTTATTTTCTAATGAAACTATTTAAAGAACCAGATGGGTGTGGTGAGGGGGGTTCTTTACGGGGCAGCACAGTGAATAATGTCAACCTACTACCCTGAGTGACAGCTTACTAAACACTCTTTGAACCGCTCTGATACAGTAAACTCTTCCCCATCTGGAACTCGGGAGTCAAAACAGAGAAAAGTAAAACTAATTTGCCAGAGCGCGATATAAAAACAAACCCTCCGGCAGCCCGACAGACTCCACGTCGGACTTGCTTGACACTCTTTGAATCCAATGGATGATTCAGAATCTTATCTGACCCATCGCTCCGGCATTCAAAGTCTGTTTCTTAAAGAGCTGTGACCGGCCATTCGAGGCAGCTCTGGACGGTTTGTCTACATGCCAATACGCTGCCCGATCACCAAGGTTCACACACACACACACACACACACACACACACACACACACACACACACACACACACACACACACACACACACACACACACACACACACACACACACACACACACACACACAATCATTAAACTTTTGACCCCGCTTTTGTCTAGAATTCCGTGACTACTGTCGATGTACTCTGTCACACTAAGTTTACTTGTCTTGTCTCCATTGTTTGGTCGTCGTAATCACTCTCCGGCCCTCACACCTGATGATATAAGTCAGCTGTGTGTGTACGATAAATCCTCCAGCGTACAGTTAAGCCTCTGACTGTTCTATCTGAGCTGCCATCACAAAATTACACCCCATTACGCTGCAATAGCCCAAACTACCAAATTGCTAAGATCTGTTTCACAGCTCATTACTAGCCAATAATATAAGACTGTTTAATTCTTCTGTCGGTGATATTGTTTGACCCTCACGATGAAACCAAGCTTTTAAAAGCGGGTACTGAAATATCATACATGCTGAAAGAATCTCAGTCGGGCTGGTCGATATCATATGTTGCTATAGCATGTGGGTGTAGTGTAGCCGGTTTCTGTGGATTTACAACAGCTTAGCCAGCTGATAGCCCCGATAACAACGCAGTATCCATTACTCGATGCTCCATGCAGCCACCATTACGAATTACCTGGAGGTCACAACCTCTGAGCCACTCTGCTTCCCTGCTACTCTACCCAGCCAACTGCTGGCCAGTACCACTCAATACCCCAGGTCCAGTTTCCCCATCAGCATCAACCCCCACCCTCCCTGTTCCCCACCATAGTAGTGTCTGGATGAGGGGGGGGGTGTTGGCGCCTAAACAGCAGCAGATGTGGCTCCGCAGAGAACACCGGCCCTAATTAACTTCAATGGATTTCCTAATGCGACAGCTACCATATTTCATTTACCGCGCACCCAGACCCCAGCGGACCTGACGGGGGCCAAATGATACTTCCATTCTCTTGCATTGCGGAGAGTGGCGCTTGGAAGGGGATTTGGCTAAAGGGGGGTGCACCGGGAGCGAGGGGTCGGGGGTGAGGAGATGCGAGGAAAGAGGTGGGGAGTAAAGGGATGTCGGAAACAAGAGCAGAAGACGTGACCCCTCTTACTGAGAGGAAATCAATTAATTCAAGCTTTTTATGGCCGCGGTGTCTGCGATGAGGGACTGCAGCCAAGTCAGCAATCCAAAGGGAGACGTCAGAGCTAATAGCACACGCCTGTATGATTATGTTATATCACAAAAAAATAGTGGGGGGTAGGAAGAGAGAAAGGATGTTGTTTGGGTGCGGGAAAAAGGAGAGATAAAAAAGGGAGAAACATGAACGCTAAGGGAGATGGATGCGGAGGGAGAGAGGGAGTGAGGGAATTTATAGTCTCGGGTCTTATTGTTCCTGTACACGTGAGAGTGCACAGCTGGGGGAAAAGAGGGAAATGGGGTACAGATGTACTGTATCAAACACAGAGGCCTGAACTTCAATAGATACATTACGATGCGCTCCCCTGCTGCACTCCCTTTCCAAACATCAAAACCTTCTTCTACCTTTCTCACCCTTCCAGCTACTGCCCTCCCTCCTCCTCCCTCCTCCTCCGCCCCAACACACACACACACACGTTTACATGATAGCCCCCCTCTCGCTCGCACTAATATCCGCGGCCTGCCCTGTGTGTGTGTGTGTGTTTTTTTTCTCTCTCTCGCTCTGTGGCAGTAGGCTGCATTCATTCCACTTTACTCACTTTATTCTCCTTCCTTTACGGGCGCAGCAGGTATCGGGGCTTTGCCAGCAAGCTGTGGCCTCCTTTGAACTGTGACCAGCTTGTTTTAAAAACCTACCTTAACGCACACACACACACACACACACACACGTACACATGTTTGCAATGTCCAGCCCTAATGACATGGGTATATTATCATGCCCCAGACGACAATACATCACAGCTGTTCACACTTGCCCCCCCCTCCCCTACACTCCTCACCACCGCCTCTCATTCCGCACACACATATACAAATCATTACAAGAGGATGTATAGAGGAAGAGGTGGAAGCAAGGGGAGGGTGGGAGAGGTTTGTACCCCCTGAATCTGCAGGATTTGCCCCGTTTTAGGGGGGGGGGTCATGTGGAGCAGGGGTATCAGTGGAAGTGGAACTGGCCATGACCCTCTCCTCCTCCTCCTCCTCCTCCTCTTCCCTGCTAACTAAAGAGAGAGAGAGAGAAAGGTGTTCCCTAAGGAGCAGAGAGCTGAGACGTTGGATAATTCCCGGTGCTTTCCCGGTGCCTATAGAGGAAGGGGCCCCTCTGGATTTGTCAGTTGTGGCTGCAGCTGTCTCTGGGCAAAATGGACCACAGTGGACCTGACACTTGATCTCTCTTCTCTTTCTCTGCCTCTCTTTCTTGTCCTTTTATCTCTCTCTCCCTCTCTCTCTCTCTCTGTCTGTCTTGCTCCATCATTCCTTTCACTGTCTCACACTTCCCTAACCCTCTTTTTTTTCTTTTTTTTTTTTGGTTCTTGCTAAATTTAAAAAATGCATTTTTTTTCCTCTCCACTTCGGCATCGTGTGCATGCCTTTGTGTCTTTTTCATGTGGCCCGGGGAAACATTATGTCATTATCCTGCACAGATGCAGTCGGGTGTATACAGTAGTCACGTCAAGAGGCCCGACTTTGTGTCAACTCTAACCCGCTCTGTCATCACTCTATTTGAACGTCAGTGCAGCTGATCACACAACACGTCATCCACCCGAATTAATGTCCGATTTGTTCACGGCCTAATGGTTTGACATCTCGTTGAATGTTTTATGAAATATGATGAAATGACTCACTCGCCCAGTTGTCTGACAACATAAACGGAGAATTATGTGAATTATGAAGAATAATTAAAAACACAGCACACAAACGCAGCCTCTCCCTCTCTTTATACCCACTGCTCTATCTTCCTCTTTCTCTCTATCTCTGTTTCTCTTGATCCGAAGAGCTTTTCTAACGCATACTTCCCTTCAATGAACGCGTATACGGGCTAAGTAGAAACTATCTTTCTTTATCTGATAGAAGGAAAGTGATGATGTAGCAAGACCTGGATGCCAGGACAGGAAGACCTGCATATAAACACAGTCTTGGCAGCTGTTGCCGTTATCATCATCATCATGGCCACCATGATCACAAAGTCAAAAATTAAAAACAGTCAGACAAACAGACCTTAATCAAATCAATAAAACGGACCAATGCAACAAATATACAGAGATGAAGACGGCTAATTAAGCTTTAAGTTTAAACAGTTTAAACATCGACCTCTCAACTTGTAGAAAAGCTACCGTGGTCATTTATTAACCCTGTCTACTAAAAATAACGTTTAGAGCCAAACATATAATTAAGTTGTAGGGTTGTAGTAATGCTCTCCAATCAGCGTCTTAACAAGATAAAGTGTTCAGATGAAACAAATCTTTAAATTGTTCACTGCCAATTTTCAACTTTTTATTGACACTAAATAGAAAATATCTTACAATATCCAATCAGGGCCACTAAAGCAAGTTTAGGCAGTTCACAACACATGGTCAAGCTCATGCAAAACTGTGATCCGGATTGAATATTACAAAAGATCTATTCTGTTAAAATCAAATTCATCTCAACTCAATCAATATTCAATTTAAACCCTAACTGGTAGTCTAACAGTGCTTTCAGACAACGAGCGGTTGCAGTCGCCACCTCCAACTTCTTCAACTTGTCGCCATGGCTTGTCATGTGACCATGGCAACCATAAGAACTACAGCAAGGCAAATAATACAATAGCTGATTTTGTTGCATCCAAATTTCAAAAAGATCAATGAAGAGAAAACGCTACTGGAGGAACATCAGCTTCAAAGTTTGATTATTCAGCGATAAACAGTTTTTTCAGGTAGCAATCTTGTCATATTTTTAAATATTTCTTCCATTTTAAGCAACAACCTGCGACATTTGGCTGCATGATGAGATTGCAGCAAGTTGGATATGTGGTGTGAAAGGCTCGTAGGATTGTGGAGTTCGCTTGGAACAATGACGGCAGCATCTTCTGCTGCCGCTGATTCAAAACACAGAGCATCGATGTTGCCAAGCGGCAGCGACCACTCGCTTCGAACCTAACAAGACCTAGGAAACAGGAAAGGCAAACCTTCCCTGTGTGAATCTAACCACTAACCCGGTGACTTACAGTCTGATAATGTTATACGCTGTGGTTTGGGAATCCATTACCATGCAGTGCAAAGAAACCCATCAGTATATAAACGTATTTTGTGGGAAACGCTTTCAATTTTTTTCACATAAGTACTCTCCTTTGCTTTGAATGAGGTTTAATTGACACATCAGTGCCTGTACCTGAGAAAAGCGTCCAAAGCTCTTTCTGTCTGGAGTAATTGGCTTACTTTGTCCATTTAACACATCTGGCTCCCAGAGCCTCCCAGTCAGGCTCACAGTCTCTATAAAGTGGAACACCATCCATAAAATCTCCATTAGAGCAGGGCTGCCTGGAGGTCGGCGTGAGGAGAATCAGGGGGTCACCGCTCCACTGTAATGCCTTCACACATGGGGTTAGAGGTGAGCGCTGTTGACATTCCTCCCATGACTGTCTGATATTAGCATGATTGATCTGCCGGAGCGAGGCTCTGGGAAGCACACTCCCCACTTGGATCCTGAACTTAAACATTTATGTTTGGGTCCTGCGTCTTTCAATCTATCTGCGTGTCTGTCTGTCTTCTTCTTCTCTGTCTGTGCATCTCTTTCTCCCTCTCTCACCTAAACGTCTGGCGGATCTCCAGAGAGGCTTTAGTGTCACACAGGGATTGACCTTCGGAGAAACGGTACCAGAGAGTGTTTATCTGGCTTTCCTCTTAGCTAAACCAGATAAAAGAAGAGAGTCGTGATTGATCGCCCACTCCTCGCCCGAGCCTTCATAGGTTTTCTGTTAGCAGCTCCATGTGAGCTACAGTAGAGGGCTGTGAGTTATTGCTTTGTCAAATTCCACACCTTCTGAATGCCGTTGGCCTTGGAGGAGAGGTAAAGACTTCGACTCCCGCACAAGTATATGAGTGATACATTTCTTTTCCCTTTAATATATTGTAAAGTTTTATTGGCCCTTTGGACACGATGTGCAAAGATGGAAGGGATGTGAGGCAATGATGTGCAAAAAAAAACAAACTAGAGCAGGAGTACTGCATGCATTTCAGTCTGAGCATGTGATAATAGGCTCTTGGGGACAAACTGTAAATGCGGATGAGAATCTTTGATGATTTCCAAGCAGAGCTCTTTGCAAATACCTGCCAATAGTTTGAGCTGAGACCTTGTGTACCTGACGTGTCCTCTCACCTCACTCAAACATGAAGGTGGGCCGCCGCTCACGAGGGAGCGAGAGAACAAAATGTTTCATGCATGCTTTGTAAAATGATGAGATTTATTTAAAGAACACAAGTGAACAAAGCACACCCAGCTTTCCCGTAGGCCCAGCCAGTCATTAGAGCCCACTCACAGCTTATCTCTCCCAATCAAATACACCATCCCCATAATACCCCAGGATGGACTAAATCACATGTAATTGGAGGCTTTATTTTTTCCAACTCCCTTCAGCTTGTGAGCTCTGTGAAGATAACCCTCCCCGCTGCCGCAGTCTCTGGTGTCTTTGAGTAAACAAACAAACAAACAAAGTTGGAAACAGACGGTCAGCGGCTGGGCGGGCTGGTCAGGGTTCAGTCGCCGGGGCAACGGGATCTCGGGCCGGGAGGGGGGTGACTTGTTGTTTATTACTATAATTTGTCTGAGTGGCTCTGGAGAGATTTCAGGGCTTCTTTGAAGTGGGGCTGGATGAAGCCTGGAGCGTGGCATGCTGTGCCGGGCTTTGGGCCCAATTTCCAAACTCGCCTACACCCCCGCCTCCGCCTCCGCCCAAACTAGCCCTCCTTTTCTGTAATCTGCCGTCCCAATCCTTTATCCTGAGCCGCGTCATCCCGGATCCTCCAGGATCTTAAGGGCCACACAAATAGAGAAGTTTTTTCTCGGAAGTCAAATCACTCATGTATGTTTTTATAGGTTCTTACACCGCACACATGTTAAATTACATTCCCACACGCACACACACAAGAGAACTGGAAAATGAGAGTGATTAAGTGAAGTGATGTTCTTGTGATATAATAACAAGAAGTTAAAAAGTCCCCTCATACCTCACAGTCAGATTGGAGTTGTTTGGACTTGTGCTGTAATTATCTAAAAGAAATATATTTTTTTTCCCTGAATTTTTGGTTCCATCTGAAAAAATCTGCAAAATTGTAGCTGTGAAACGACTTTCAATTCCTACAGCCACAGACAGTTAACCAGCCGGAGGTCGATGTGGTTAGCCGATGCACAGTCCCATCTGTGATTTGAACCCTGCCTATGTTGCTCAGTACGTCGGTCGCTCTATGTTCATTCAAACCGCAGGGGAAGTCACTGAGTGCTGAGTTCACAGGATAACTCATCGCCCTGAGTTTAGACAGTCTGGCCTTTTGCCATCAGCAGAACTGGACCTATGAAAGAGAGACAGCTACTGTAACGCTCGCTGGATCCCCTCCATTCTGCAAGTGGGACTAACACAACACTGTGTGCGAGAGCTGGCAATGACTCAGCAGTTGTTGAAATAACATGAATTAACAAGACGAGATCAAAACCTGGACTGTGTACGGCCAGCTGGAGTGTCTATAATGTGCAGCCCTGCAATATTCTGCTGTAGTCTCAGTAATATTTATTCATAATTAGCATATCACCTGACACGATGATTAAACTTTGTTTGAGTTGGAACAAGAACAATATTTTAGAGAGATAATTAAATCTAATTATCTATTAACTCTGTGTGCTCTTTCATTCATTTTTATTCACAGGATGTCTCCTCTCTTCAGATTTGTCTATTTATTCTATGTATTTTGTTTTCTAGTTTCATTCCCTTATAATAAAGATCAGGTATTGTGCTGTCTGTGACGTACTATGATGCACTATTTCGCTGTGACACATTGGCGAGGTGTGGACTGGTTACTGATTTAAATACTAAATACTAAACAGAACGATAGTTACGTACCAGGCTCTAGGAGTATTCCACGTGAATCCCTCTGAGCTGTAGGCTACACCGGTTCCTTTAACTAACTGAAGAAAAAGCCGACCTGTCCGGTCTCAGCTCAGTTCATACACATAATGAGACTGAGTTGGGGCCATATACATTTCAAAAGAACAATGACCAAAAAACTATCAGAGGAAACTGCAACATTTAACTGATAAATGGTGTAATTTCACCATTCGCATCTAAAAATCAACATCTACACTCATTATTCCATGTTCATGCATTATTCCAACGTGGTTAGTCCTTGTGGTAACTTTGTAGTCACACCAGATAAATAATCTAAATGAGTTTCTTCTGTTGTGGTACTGTAATATTAGATTTTACTGTCAGCAGTTTGTTGACATGTCTGTAGTTCTCTTCACCAAGTGGGAGATATCATCATGTTAGAGATTCACAATATCTCCAAATCGGGATTACAACACTTTGTCCCACTCTGCTTTTTGTAATTATGAAATATCCTCATTTGAAATATCCATCCTAATTTTTACATCCTAAAAATATGATGTGAACGCAGCATGATAAAGAGTGGAAGCTGGTTTGCCATGCTTGCCATCTTCCACTGAAATGTTGAAGGTTGCAAAGGAGGAGACATCTGAAATCACTGACAGTACTCACTGTACCAATGCTATGTAAATAATAATAATAATAATTATAAACAATTCTAGCATCATTATAGTTTATATTTTCTTACACAAAAAGTGAGAATTCACATTTTTGGTTTGACTTATGAATTCTATGAATTTTACTATAAAACTTTATGTCAAATAAAAACTGAAGACATTATTTATTATTCATTAAAAGCTACCTTGGCTGTGGGTAGCCGCTGTGTGTAGCCAGCGTGTGTGTGTGTGTGTGTGTGTGTGTGTGTGTGTGTGTGTGTGTGTGTGTGTGTGTGTGTGTGTGTGTGTGTGCTCGCGGGTGGCTGTCTGCATTTGTCAGTGTGTGTGGCGTGTTTACATTGTATCCCCTGCATAGGAAGTCCTCTTACCCAGCCCTCAGCCATCATGTGCATGGCTGGCTGTCGGCTGTGTCCTGGGGGAGGTGGGGGGCAGTCAGTCCCAGAGCAGGTTTAATTGGTGTCAAGCAGGCCTCAGTGAAAAGCCATCAGAGACTAGAGATGCTCAGCGAGACAGGAAACCTTTTATTAGGGGACTTCCTCCAACTGTAGGACTCTCTGTGTCCCAGTCTGTCCTATTGTCTCTCTCCATATCCCTCCCTCTTAAAATCTCTCATCGCCGCTCAGTTTCCATCTGCTCTCTTCCTCTCCCACTCACTCTCAGCCGGCTTCAAACATTTACTATTTATCACTTGTACTCCCACCCTCGATGCTCTCTCTCTCTCCCGGTGGTATTGTTTTTATGTCTGGTGTCTGTCCTTGAGTGAGTGAGGGAGTTTGTCTCTGGGGGAATCCGGTGACCACAGAGGCACACCGAACCAGCCAGCCTAATGATGAGAGCACTTCCTGACAGCCCAGCAGACACACACACACACACACACACACACACACACACACACACACACACACACACACACACACACACACACACACACACACACACACACACACACACACACACACACACACACACACACACACTCAAACATACCACGAGACAGATGCACATCAACCCAGGGGATTTTCATACAAATGATCAATTATACCCATCATAATCATATCCAGCTAAGTTATTATTTGGATGATTCTCAATGTGCTGCACATCAGACACTTAATGATACATTTCATAGAATAAAATAACAACCGGCTGATCAACAGTAGGCACCTTTCCATCCACTCGTTTTTATAGCCATTTTCAATATGTAAAAGTTTTAATGGTTAACTATGGTGGAAAAAGTAAAGGCTGATTTTCTGAATAAGCCTCCACTCTGCTGTACCTTGTTCTGCTTCTTCTGCTTTATTTAAAGCATACATTTCATGCTGCCACTCATCATTACGTGCCTCCACTCCCTCCCTAAAGCTCAAAATGTATAGAATAAAAAGAGTTGGGGTGCTAGGGGTGATCTACAAGAACCGCAACATCCCAAGTTAAGCCGCCTTTTCAACCCGTCTTTGAGCGCGGCAGTCCGGCACTTTTGCCTTCTGTCGTGGTCGGACGACACCTTTAAGGTGCCAGTGCACTCCGTCAGAGGTGCTTGTCGGATGGTCCAATAGCTCTCAACACCTTTCTAACGTCGGATTAGGAGCAACAGCGTCCGACTATTTCAGTAAGTTTCCGGAATCATAAATCCGACGTCCACACCCAATTCCCAGCTGCGTGGAGGTGAGAAAGCTCTTTTTTTTCCTCCATACTTTACAAACCTACACTGTGTGTAAGACCGAGTGCAACAATGTGGCCGTTCGGGAGGACACGTTATCCGAGCGGCCTGAAAATTAGTTCTGATAACCCAACTTCTGCCTTGCACATGTGGATCAGAGAAGATAAACTCAAACACATTTGTTTGTTATCTTAGGGGTGACACGGCGGTAAAATGCATAACGGGGCGCATTATCTATTCATCTTATTTAGCTGGAATCATCATCTTGTCATAAAGGAAGAAGCACAGGTGTCGCTAACATTCATGACGGCTCCGTCCTGTTCAAGTGTCACGGTAACCATGACAGTCTGACGGCGAGCCAGCTTGCACAAAATCTTGTATTTTTATTATTTACACCCGAGCTTGTCAAAATGTCTTAAAACGTGTTAGAACAGAAGGAATATTTCAGTTCATTAACAAACTGAAAGCCTTTCTTTCTTTCGTGCACGCATTTGCATGACTACACACAAACACACCTACCCACGCGCCCACGCACTAAAAGATAAGGGGGCAGCTGCATCTCTGCAGCGCTGGCCGCTGTGTTTTGTCAGCAAGTTTAACTGTAACCGTAAGTGCAACTGTAATTACTGTTGCACAAGAAGGAGCAGACAGACAAGAGGAACACATCTGCAGCGTAGACACCTTCTCTTTCTCCACACGCACTTATCTTCACTGGAAATCATTCAGGCAAACGCGCCTCCCTAACCGAAAGTATCATATACATACAATCATGTCTAGAAAGTTCTCAGACTCTGCGTTTTTCTACTTCACATTTGAATACCAATCATGTTTCTCAGGGTAACAGTGCCAAATGTGTTACAGGTAACACACCGGCACGTTTTTTTTTAAAGGCGTAACTGAACCAGAAACCACAATGTGAGAACATGCCCTCCTGTGCCAGTTAGGATAACGTCACAGCGCACTTGCGAGGTAGAAAAACGATCTTCCCAACAGGAACCAGGAAACGGAGGGACAAGCAGAGACTCATCCCGACAGCCGAGCAGCAAACGGTGGACGCCTAACTGCCATTGTTACGAAAGCCTGCACAGAGTTCAGTTTGTTTCATGACAAGACAAGCTCTCCTCGCGCTCTTCCAGCGAAACTATCTGGACGATCTCCGTGTACCTGCAGGACAGGAGATGTCTCCAAAAACAATCCAGCAGGTTTTGGCTTGTTTCCATAACAACTGCTGTAGGAGAGAGAGAGAAGAAAAAAAAAAAAAGCATCCCACCGTTTATCTTACAACTAGACACTCTGCAATCAGCCCCCCTGCCAAACCGTCTCTCTCTTCACCTCTTTTTTCGCTCTTTGTTCCTTTTTTGCCAAACTTTTCTTTTCTTTTCTTTCAACCTCTCCTCCTCCTCTCTTTCACTCTCTCTGAGCCCCCCTCCACCACTCCTCCCCCTTTTCTCTCTTTCATTTCATTTATTCCTGAATGCCACCCTTTTGTCTAAGTCCCCCCCCACCCTTTTTTTCTTCTTTCTGTCCTCCCTCCCTCCACTCCTTCTCCACCCCTCTCTTGTTCGATCCCTGACTCAACTTTCACATTCCTGGAGCATTCCTGTAGGATTAGCCTTTAGCATTCTCAGGCTATGCAGAGGCCACGGCCCCCCCACTGTGACGGTGGCAAGCACTAACGGACGACAGAGAAAAGTGTGTGTGTGTGTGTGTGTGTGTGTGTGTGTGTGTGTGTGTGTGTGTGTGTGTGCGTGCTATCCTCTCGATCTCTTTCATCACCACCACCCTCCTCCTCCTCCTCCTCCATCGTGCTCAGCTTCCATCACAGTCAGCAAACCTTCAGTCCACCCCACGGTGTCCTGGCACAGAGTAGCTGTTGCACGTCCGCCCAGATAGTCACTAATTTAAGAAATTAATAAATTAATTAGCACTAATAATGGTGTCAAAATACTCATCTGCAAGCATCTGGAGTTCTGCATTAGTAAAAATACACAAGTATTATAAACAGATCATACTTTTGCTATAAGTTTTAAAAGTGTAAGTACTCATAATGCTGAGTATTGCACTTAACTATAATTTTGAAGTACTTGTACTTGAGTATTTCTATTTTACTCTACTTTAGATTTCCAATCTACTACAGGGGAAATAGTGTATTTTACTTTGATACCTACCTTTTGATACCTTTAAGTAAAATGTATTAGTATGATGCTTTTCACAGACATAAGTCACAAAGCTGCAAAACATAGTGTACATGAAAGAAGTCGTATTAAAAAAAAAAGCACAATAAATAGAGACGATGCAGACTTGGTGTGTTAGCCGAACACCTGTCTGAACAGGTATGTCTTCAGCTGAGTAGAGCATTTCAAAGTTTCTAAAGTTTGATGGCGTGTGTGTGGGACAGACTACAAATTCAGCAAATCTGACTTCAGGGAAAGGAGCTGATGAGTTTGAGTAAAGCAGTTCAGCAGGAGCCGGACTGTGCAATCTGTGCGTGAGACTGAGAACGTTCAACTAGATACTACACGCAACAGGAAGAGATCTAAGTATAGAAGTCGCTGCAGCATTCTGGACTGTCTGCAGGCGATCGAGAACAGACATACTGAGTCAGGAGAAGAGTGTGTTACAATAGTCGACTGAGACGAGGTAAAGGCATGTGTAAACATCTCTCTCTCTGAAACTTAAGATCTGTGACCTGCTCAGCTGCTGAACATGTGATCGATCAAATATTTGTTACTTGGCAGATTCAGAATCAGTGATACAAAATATAATCAACAAATAAACGATGATGTATTATCATGGATAAAGATAAGACTTTATTAATCCCTTGGTGAACCTCACAAGCTACCAGCTGCAACTTTAAAGTGATGTACAGTACATATCATCGCTGATTAATATTCAATAACATTATGAACATTGCTGAAATGGGCCAGTCTGCATAATAAGTACTTATAGTTTTTGTACCTTTAGTATATTTTGACACTAACACCATACTCTTACTTCATTAAAACTTTTAGCGCAGTTCTTTTACTGTTTAGTGTGTGTATCTACTTTATAAGAACATCAGCAAAGTAACTATGTAGTAACTCTAGCTGTCAGATAATCATAGTGCAAGTAGCATAAACTGTATTATTCGGGTAAAGTACTCTTAAATATAATACTTGATTAAATGAAGCAGTGACCTCTGGGAAATGAAGTGCAAAAAGACAATACGTGTGGCTGCAGACATTGTAAAAAAAAACAAGCGAACATTAAATTGTAACATTTTGTCAAACAGAATCTATCCACCTAAATCTACGAATTATTTATTTTCAGACTTTTGTCAAAGATTTATAAAATGAAAATAAAACTAATAAAAAAAATGAAAATAATTCTGGAAACGAGCTAATGTGCAGCCACAACAGTTCAGGAAATTATTTAAATGATCTCACTTCACGAACAAAACTGTCTCGATATTGGATTAAACCACTACGTCGCCTTTGCTGCTTCCCCTGCTTCAAGTTGTACTGCAGCGTGCAGAAAAGAAAAAGTGAACAGCTCCATCCATCTTTCCTCTCTCTCTCCGTCTCTCTGATGGAGTGCGCGGCCGAACGCAGCCGCCCAGCAGCGCCGTGGCACGCCGACTAGATTAATGTTTATTTCACTCACGCTAATGATCCTCAGCACCACGGGTGGGATCTTGTATTGACCCATCCCAATTACTGTCAAACTGACCTGCCTAGTAGTTTTACAAGGAACGACAGGACTGAGAAAAAAGAACCGAAAGAAAAAAAAGAACCGATAGGTGTATAGCAATTAAATAAAACAATATAAATGAAAAATATTGTGGCCCATACAGGGACAATGTAGTAAATCGATGCCACACAGAGTCCATCTATCTCTGCTCTTTTTTTATCCGAGCCTTCAAGTTGAAAGTAAAGCGCTATGAGGTAATCGTGGCCTTTTCCTGTTTTCTCTTCTGTTTCTATAAGGAGGCTTTGTGTCGAGTCAGTATTACAAGCCAAACTAGTAGCACTGGCCTACCACATGTGGAAACACTCACATCACCTCCCAGGACAAAAAAACTTGGCAGCGACAGATGGAAGGAGGGGTGAGGGCGAGAAAAATAGAGAACGAGTGTGTGTGTGTGCGGGGTGAGAGAAAGAAAAAGAGAGACCTTTTTTTTTTTTGCTCATAAGTATCACCTTACTACAGCCAAAATAAAAGCGCGATCAGAGCCAAAGACGCACCTCAAAAACCTCTCAGCTGTTTCCCCGGTTTCTCCAGCCAACATGACTCATTTTTATCCACACCTCCCTTCCCTTCTTGTCTTCCTCTCCCCCTCTTTTTTTGTCATACCCTGGCTCACTCTGTTGCCTATCCAAGAATTTCTGCACATAATTTAACACCGGGGGAAAATGAATTGTTTCTCCTAAGTATTCAAAGTATTTGTCTCTCTTATACTCGCTCCGATCTGTTCTGTGTTCGGCTCTTTCTAGGCTTTGTACCTCGACTCTTTACACTCTCTCTGTTGCTAATTTCCCTCCTTATCCATCCCTGTATCTACATTTAATCCCTCTCTCCTGGCTCATATTGCAGCTTTTTCTGTGACTGTACAGTACAATGTTCTGTTCCTCCACATCAAGCTGATTGCTTTCTGTCAGGCTGTACCGCTGTTGGGGCCCCAAGGGGGGGCCCCGGTCCCTCACATCTAAACATCTGTCCATCCCATTACCGTAGCTGCTGCCGAACCTGAGCCCCTTTTACTCATGCTGACAGCGACGCTGGCGAGAACGGGAATGATATCCAAGGGAATGCCTGCGTTCCCGGGTGTCTCCTCAAAGCTCCTGATTATGTGAGCCAGCTGGTTGAGAGACACAAGGAGTCGCCAGGCGACGTTCGGCAGGGCATCCGATAGGGCCCCGGATGTTTTCAGAGTATGGGTATGGTTAGGGAGCATGTACAGGGATCAGTGTGAGGATGGGAATGCATGCCCCTGCGCCGGGCATCAGTCGGCTGGGTTGTTTGGTTGGAATGCGACTCAGGAAACCGATAATGGGGCTTACTGTATGTGCTGTCTGGATGACTGTTGTCTTTTAGCACTGTGAGGTACAGAGGAAACGGATACGACCAGGGGTGGTGGTAGTGATGATGATGATGATGATGACCAGGATAGAAAAAACAAAAATCAGCTTTTAACTAAATAAGACGGAAACATAAAAATACTTTACTACCCTTTATCTACTACTGCAGCATTAGTCTTCTAGCAGCATAATAAGGAAATATTAATTATTAGATTATTTTATACAACATCAGCTCTTGTAACTTAAAGAAGGTAAAACACGTGTTACATTTGCAAGCTCATGACATTCACTTAAACATTTTTAGATTCAGGATGAGTTAGAAATAAAAAGGATTAAAATCGATGTAGCAGAACCAGAGATACACACTGACATTTTTACCTGTGTGTTTAACGTGTGTGTCTCTACCACCAACAGTTCAGCCTGAGCTCTGGGTGTTTTATGCCAGCCTCAAGCAGAGATGAGCAGCTGGTTACAGAGGTCTGGTAAGCTCGTTTCTTTCACATCGTCTCTTCATTTTCAAACTTAGCAGTCTTCAGACCCGACCTGTGCTGCCTCAAGTGACATCCCTTGAGGTAATTTAGCAGATTTGGTGCTGGCTTCCTTTGGAGCCACAAAAAGTCGTGTTCATATATTCCTAACACCTGTAAACAGATGCTGATGCGTCAGTTCCACTTTAAGGTTTGAGTTTGTTTGATGCTAAAAAAAAAAAAAGTCAGGACATGATCATGTTTTTAATATTTAACCAAAATACAAATCTTTCCCAGACCTTAGCCAAGGTGCTGTTGTTACCTAAACCTTAAAGCTCCTCATACATGATTGACGGTAAAACAATCTTTTGTTTTTCTACGGGGAGAGTGATGATGCCCAATTAGGCAAAGCACTGTGCTCGACAAGGCACGCTACTTTAAATCGCCATCAAGCGCTGGATCTAAGGTTAAAATGATTTCACAATTTGACCTCTGATGAGGTAGTACAGCAACGACTCATACAAGCCTGTGTATCACAAGATAATCAGTAAACCCCATCATGTTGTTACACAATAATTCTGAGGAGAATGTATTTTTGCTGACTGTGCTGCACTTTGCCTCTTGAAGCACTATACTCCGTGCCCTTCCTCACGGTAAACTAAGAACAAAGCTTCAGAGGGACTTTAGAGGATGCAAACTTTCTGCTTCGTACGCCCACACCATCCACTCCAAACACACTCTGCATCCTGCGTCCGGTACATAAAGGTAGGACCCCCTACATTAGAAAAACTTTGCCGGAGAACACGATCCCCATGATAGAAAGAGTGAAGGGAAAAAGTCCATTTTTACAATCCGTGCAGCCTCTGAGGCGTGAAGACGCCGCGGCTTGTGAAACAGAAGCAAAGCTGTATTTTCAAGTGGCATTGATGGAGGGCAAGCTGACTCCGCTCTGCAGGGACAGTCAATAGCAATTCCAGGGGGCGAAACTGGAATCTGTGGATGAACAAGCAAGAAAGAAAGACGGTGCAGAGATGGATGAAGCCACATCCATCACGACCGGTCGTAGCTACCAAACCAGAACCTTTTCCTGAATAATCACTCAAAACGGGACTTGCCTCGGCTGCGTTTGTATACTTAATTGTGGCGTGTTTGACAAATTCTCCCAGCTTTGTCAGCGTCACGCTGATCCTCGGTGATTTGTCCTTCAGATGGACTACACATAATCCTTCCTCAGGCGTGCTGCGACTTTGACCTCCTGTGCGGCCAGTTCAGATAAGAGCTGCAGGTAAACACAAACACTCTGAGAGGAGGGAAAACAAAGTGCTGATGATAAATGGTGGACACACACACACACACACACAGTGTCACAGTCTAAACCCAGAGACAAAAACCTGCTCTAAGGCAAGGATGCTCTTGTGCGCGCGCGCGCGCACGCACACACACACACACACACACACACACACACACACACACACACACACACACACACACACACACACACACACACACACACACACACACACACACACACACACACACACACACACACACACACACACACACACACACACACACACAGCAGCAGTGACCTATCACCTTTGATTGTAGCAGATTGAGTAATGAGGGGTCATTTGCTTCAGTTAAATATGTTTAGGTTGTAGGGGGGTTACGACCGGAGGCATAACCACACGCAGGCACACATGCCTCTTTACATGCGCATTAATGAATTCACACTCTCTTTTTTAATACACAAACGCCGACAGAGAGAGACGCACGCATGCAGATGCATACAAATCTGCAGATGCTTGGCCACGTACGCGCACACACACACACGCTGGCCCCTCCGCACACACTACGCGCTTGTCTTGTGTAAGTGAGATGTCTTCTGTTTCAACAATGTGTGCAGTGTGTGCCGCTTGCCTTTTTCTTCCCTTGGCAGAGTTACCCAATCCCCCTGACACGCATTCTGCATGGATGACGGCGAGCTCTTCTCATGACGCCGCCGGAGCCACCCGTTTAGTTCCGCCTCAGCTCTGTACACGCACAGTTCACAGGGTCAGCCACCGGGGTGGGAGCGACTCTGTGTGCGAGCGGGTTATGAAAAACCCAGAGCGTCGAGTCTCTTAATGAGCAGCTTTGATCTGCTCAGGGAGATGTATGGAGATGTATCGTCTGACATGATGAAGCACAGTGCCATGCAGTGTGGACTTGAAGAAATATAACTGATCCTGGATGTGATCTCTGAAGGCCCGAACGCAGGAATTCAAACCAATGAAAAGCACCAAAGAACCTTGTGTTGACCTTGCTGGAAATCAGCAGATAGAGTGGGATTGTGTGTGTTCGTGTATGTGAGTGTTTGCAATAGTGTGCACTCAGCCTGTGGCTATGCCCTCACCTCCTCTGACCTCCAAGACGGAGCTCAAAGACGCAGAGGTGATGCTCTCTGACGGAACCCTAGCCAAATTAGAAACCGCCACTCGTTCATGATGCTGCACGGATAAGACGGGAACTGGCTCAAAAATCACCGGCCGGGTCGAGACCTGCCTGTTCACGAATGAGTGATTATCGTTCCTCATTTGTTTTACACGTGGTTCATCCTGTCACATCACATAGTGGGAAAGACAGGGTTCCCACACCTTTTTCATGAACACATTCAAGCACTTTTCAAGCACCTTCAAGCACCAGTTTTTCCATTTTTCCAGCACCTTTAAATAGGTAGCCTACTAGTTGTGTTTGCCATGATGGTCATGGGAAGCGCAGCGGTGCCACTGTATGGCATAATAATATGGGTCTAATTAGCATTATTTCATATGGTGGTAGATTGACTGTTTTGATTTTTAACTAATTGTGAAATTTCAAGCATTTTCAAGCACTTAACAAAAAATACAAGCATTTTCACAACCTTGAAAACACTGAATTGAAATTCAAGCATTTTCAAGGAATTCAAGCACCCGTGGGAACCCTGGAAAGAGAAAAAGAGGCGGCATCAATTTGATGATTTGAGTGAGTCAGCGAATCAGGCCGATCATGGCTAAAGCCCTCGGGTTCATATGTGGTGACCTACTTCATCGGGAGAGCTTTACACGCCGTGGGAGAGTGAAGCGATACATTTGAATCAAAACCAAATGAATTCTCAGCCCTTTTGTCCATAATTGGTGGCTTTTTTGTGCAAGCTTCTGCATGCAGCGCCTGAGCCAGCAACACCCCAGAGCCTCTCCCCAGCTGATTCCCAGAGAAAACAAGTCGCGGGCCTGTGAGACTTTTAATTAAGACACACTAAGCTGGTTATACCGAGCCTGAGGTCTGGCAAGCAGCTTCCGTACTCTCTCTTACTTTTTTATGATGCTCTCCAATCTATAAACTCATTCATTTTATCATCATATCGCAGAAGTCATAAAAAACAAAAGCCTGTTGATGCTTGTGTGTGTGTGTGTGTGTCAAAAGGTGTGTTTGGGATTATAATCAAAATAAGATTGTGTGAATATGTGGAAATAAATAATTGCCTTTTGTTTATCGCTTCTTTATCCCGGGCTGATCATCTATGTGTGTGTGTGTGTGTGTGTGGGTGTATTCTGCGCAAACACACATGTGAATGCATGCTCGTGCTGTCAGAAACAGGATGTGTGTGTGTGTGTGTGTGTGTGTGTGTGTGTGTGTGTGTGTGTGCACTGTAGACTGGGGTTTGGCATGGCTGCCTCGGAGGCTGTCTGGCAAACTGTGGATGAAACTGGCACATGGTCATGTCGTGACGCTGCACGTTGCGTAAATAAGCACTGAAAGACAGAAAGGGCACGTGAGGAAGACACAAAAAGGCTTTCACATATTCAGACTTTTTTAGTTTGTGACATCAGGAGCTGATGTAACGGGACAATAAAGCAGCAATTTGATTGCTCAAGGCAAGATTACTTCTTAAACTCCATTCTGAAAAAAGTTTTACATCTCTGAAATGGGCCTGCTGTCTAGTCTTCTTTAGTAGAATGAGAAGTTTTTTAGACAATTTAACACCAGAAATAGATAAAAAAATAACAGAACCCCCCCCAAAGTAACCTACTGTACCTGCATGGCATAAATAAACTATATTTACTGTCTGCTGTCTTATTTGAGTGTCCAAACCCTGTGTAGGAATTTTTTTCCGTACTGTATAACACCTTTAAAAACTCCCACGCCAGAACAAAAAAAAGGAGTGTCAACGGTTTGTACATTACTTTCTGCCAACAAACCCACAAAAGCAATGCATTACATTTGGATGAAGACCAAAGCTGTGGTTGTGTAACCACCGTGTCTGTGATGATTTACAGCTCCATACTGAATTTATGTTGTGAATAAACGTGGAGTGATGTCAGGCACAGCCGGAGTAGGAGGAACTGAACAGAATAGGTGACAAAGTGGTCGGCCTCATACATAATTATATAATTATCACCAGTAATGGATAGTAGCAGATTCTGTCCAGCCCCCTCCTACACATCCTGCCCCCCTGTTAGCCTCCCATATGCTCCTCAGGACCTCCGCTTCCTTCCAGGGTTACAGCCCAGGCCTTGGCCTTTAACTAGGCGGCTCCTATCCAGCCACCAGCCCTGGAGGTCCAACCCTGAGTGTGACACAAGAACATCTTACAGGGTTCCCACTGCTTTTTCATGAACAAATTCAAGCACTTTTCAAGCACCTTCAAGCACCAGTTTTTCCATTTTTTCAGCACCTTTAAATAGGTAGCCTACTAGTTGTGTTTGCCATGATGGTCATGGGAAGCGCAGCGGTGCCACTGTATGGCATAATAATATGGGTCTAATTAGCATTATTTCATATGGTGGTAGATTGACTGTTTTGATTTTTAACTAATTGTGAAATTTCAAGCATTTTCAAGCACCCTGGGAACCCTGATCTTAACTTAAACAGCCTGCAGCTCTGTGAGACCCTCTTAATCTAGTCCATCATCATCCTGTAACTTTTCTTTAATCATAATAAAAAAGAATCAAATAGTGACGAGGAAAATACCTGCGAGTAAATTCAGCATATCTTCACAGTCGGCTGAGCGTGACTGACACCCCACCTGATGCTGAAGTGTCTTGTCGCACCGCGCCCTTCCATCACTGTGCAGGAAATAACAAAACATGAAATGATTTTTCAATCGCTGCTGCCTCCGACTCGGGATGTTTCCATTACATATCCAGCGGCTCTGTCTTCCTGCCTCTGTGTTATCACCTCCTCTCACTTCCACTCTCTTTACAATCCTGCTGAGCCTCCGTGTGTGTTTATATGATTTTGTACACAAAAAGGATGCGACTGTGTTAATATTTGTGTTGTGTTGTGTCTCTTTGATTTCTGCATAATCACAGGTTCAAGCTCTTTTTTCCTCCCCCCCTCGTTTATCTTGTTTGAGCTTTTGTTTGCCTGTGTGTGTGTGTCCGTATTATTAAAAAGGGGAAAGCACGACGGATGTGCAATGAGGACTCCACGGCCCAGACACCTCTCCGCTCAGCTTCCTGTTTGACTTTTTATTGGCTGCGAGGCCATCACTGTGGCGACACAGACAGGAAGTGCCGCACCACTACATGATGGACAAATGAACAGGAAGATTAAAAACACGAGGAGAGAATGTGCGGATACACTCCCCATTCTATTTCGGGCTTTGGAAAACACACACACAGACATGAACGCGGACGCACTGAGGATGCTTTGCTTCCTGCCCTTTGCCACCAGTGAGTCAGACGTTTTTTACTCTCGCCGCGTTTTGTTTTGAATACCTTTCCCTTCCTTGCACGAGTCAAACAGCATCAAGCTTGTTCTGCGGTTACATGACATGAAAAAAAAGCCACCACTGTATATACAGTAGAGTGTCGAGGCCGCCGCTTTAACAAAATACAGCGTTTATATAGACAAGTCCACACATCACAGAGAGTTTCCTTAGACCAGGCTCTGCAAGTACCATCCGCGTAAGCCGACCCTGTTCAGTTGCAGACTGATTAAGCTTAAGGCAGGTTTATTCTTAGGACTAGGATTATTTATTGATGATTGAACAGAAGCGCTTCAAGAGCCAGACTTAATATGGTGGATATTTCCATATTTTGGAGCCACGATTTTGAACCATTCATTAACTTGCCGTCACATTTTTAGCTTGGAACTAATCATGGATGTATGTGCAAGTTCATTTTCATTAGAAATTTTGTCACATTTGAGAGTATAATATGTTTTTTTGATTGATTTATTTCATTTATAAGAAGTATTTCAGGGATTCCTCCAAGTACCGCGACAGTGAAATCACGTACCACCAGTGGTACGCATACCACAGTTTCCTCTGCAGTCGATTTGCAGGAGAATGACACTTTTCTGCTAAGCTCTATAGAAAGATATCTGCATATGAAAGCAGATAACTTTAATAAGAAGCTAAATCGTCTTCAGACAATAGCCAATGGGATCCAAGTTTGCATTTACTGTTGCTCAGAATACAAACCAAAATCAGGAAGCTTCTGGCGCCAAAGTCCCTCACCTTGGTGTAGATTATTTTCTACTGGAGAAATCTTTTTTAGCGTCCGCCTTGTAATCTGGTCATCGCTCTTTTATTCAACACTTCATCCGTATTTACTGTCTGTTTCTTCAGAGGCGTGTCTGCTCCTCCTTTTCCATGCCCACTTCCCATCTTGCAGCCTTGTTCCCAGAGGAGTTCCCAGTAATCAGCACTCCTTTGATGGGGAAGCAGTGCAGGGGAGAGGCACGAGGGATTATGACTGAAACAGCCGGAGCTTTGGTTACAGCCTCTGTGTTTTCTAAGCCAGCACAACGGCAATCTGGGAATTTTCCACTGAATCCGAAAAAGAAATGTTAGGGAATGTGGCTCGTGCATGCAATCAAAGAAAAATGTACATGTCATAATGTGTGCACTTTTATGAGCATGCACACCACGAGATACACGGTAACCACCGGATGTGGCTTATTGTTCACTCTATGTGGTCAAATAATACATTTTGATGGATATATTGTATGATTTGATTATTAGACCCCCAACAATGAAGTATAGCAGTACAGCCATACACACAAAGTTTGCCTCTGGCTGCTCAGGAATCATTTTTAAAACCTGACACAGCAGAAAACCATCAAAATATGTGATGTGATTCAACTTTGCCAATTACACATCTAAATTTTGTTTTCATCTTTTTGCTGCTCTTCTAATTACCAGCTCCTGTCTCAGGATGATCTCATTATCCTCAACAAAACCGTAAACACAAACATCTCTCCATCGTCTCTCTTCATTTCATTTTATTTTATCGTATCCTCTTTTTTATTATTATGCTCTCTTCCTGCAATCATCAAAGCTCGTATTAAGAAACATCCTCACCAGGGATGTACTAGTAATAGACCACTTTATTGCGTACTCATTTTAAGATCTTTTAATTCCCCAGAGGAGTACATCTCTCATATTGCCGCATGGGCGTGAGCTGGGTATTTCATTACATCATGACCTTCTTTCAGGGCCTCATTAGCCTGCTCGTTATCTCATTAGCAAATTGAGTGGACCTCGTTAGCACCTGCGAGCTCCGCCAGGACGGCGCTGGTTAACACTGTGCTGTTTGTTAATGAGATTGATTGTGCTCTACTTTCTTTTTTCTTTTTGACCATTTTAGGTGCATTTTTTTTTTTGCTCTCAAGGACTTTAACATCGACACTGGTGTGTGTGTGTGTGTGTGTGTGTGTGTGTGTGTGTGTGTGTGTGTGTGTGTGTGTGTGCATCGTCCTACCAACTTAAAGCCAGATCTGGGGTTTGCAGCCGTAAACTTGGACCGCGAGCCTGAGTCACCCACTGCATGCTGCTGTTTGGATTGGTTTAGAGGAATGTTTAAGTTAATAGATAGCAGCCTCTTCTCTCCGCGTCGACAACAACAAACACAAAAATAAATGTAGAATTGCAGGAAGAGAGGTTTCCCCTTCAGACGGATGAAAAACAACAAACACCAACAAATAACAGCTCTGTGTTTCTTTTTAAAGAGCCTGTTTGAATTACTTCTTTATTTGTGTTAAGTGCCTGTGCGTTTCTGGAAATGGACAGCCTGAGGAAAGAGGGGGTGGTGGTTTGAAGCGGAGGGGTGTCCTTTGGGTTAATTTGGCCCTATTTTGTTGGTGGTCATGCCAAAGCTGTGTATCGCCCAGAGGGACATGCTGTTTTGGGTGGGGAAGAAGGGAGGGGGTGATTTTTTCTTTTTTTTGTGCATTTTCCAGAGGGGACGCAAATGCACAGAGGAAACACTGGTAGCACTTAAGAAAAGCCAAATAAACAATTTGGGACCAAATGATTCACAGGTGCGGGCAAGGCAGGACCGCCATCTGCGGCGGGGCCCTTAAGGTGGCACCCCCCCCCCCTCCCGTCGTAGCGGTGGCACGGTCTCCTCAGTAAGAGCAAGATTATGTAATCTCTTCAGCTGTCGGTGGAGCTCAAACCAAACCACAGAAGGAGGAACGGTGGGTGCCGTCGATTTTTTTTTTTGGTGTTGCTGTTCAGAATTCGTCTTCCAATGGGACATGAGTAACTGCGTGTGCGTGCATGTGTGGCATTCTTGGGGTCCCTTCTGTTCAGAGTTCTCACATTCCCTGTATGTTTTATGGATCTGCTGTGAGTATGCTGTTCATGACAAATGGTTAGGGGTATTTCGCAACACGCTACAGAGCGAACTTGCTCGTCCATGCAAAAAAATAACTGCGAGCCGGAAGTTTGGTGACATTGTGCCTAGTCACAGAGATAGTTGGTGAACCGCTTTAGCCGCCGAAAATTGTGCTAGTCAATCACAATATCTTCCAAACCACTGCACAAGTTAGGAAACTTGTGCAGCTCAGCTTCTGTCTCATAAATGTCTGCAATAAGATACAACAGCTTCCTCCATCGTGGACTCTCCAGCCTTACAAAGGTCAGCACTGCTAAGCCAAAACTCAACCGCGTACATCTCCTTCACGTCATGACTGGAACTCTATTTCGGTCAGTTCTCCATGCGACTTCGAACCCCACCAAGAGTGTTTCAGAAGCGTTTTACCCACCAGACTTTGTTGACTTGCTCAGTTGTTCAAGACAATTGTCTCCCATCTCCATCTCTGCCAGGATTTTGACTCATTACTCCAAACCTGGCTTCCTTACACTGGCTACCTTTTGCTTATAGTTGATTTTATCTATTACGTATAAAGACCTGAGAGGCCTGGCCTTAAGTTATTTTACCGATCACTTATAGTGCCCTTTCTTATATGCCCCATCTTTCTTCCCATGATCTTAGATGCATCATTCATGGTTGTTCCACATAAATACACAAAAGTGGCTCCAAGTCCTGAAGAAAGACCTGCCTGAAGGGGATTGGGGCTGCAAACTCTGTCTGGCCTTTAGTTGATTCCATTCATGTTTCCTGGCATGATTTATTAGTTGATAGTTCCATGTCATTGTGGTTTGTTTTAGAAATAGAGTTTATTATTACAATGGAGCAAATTCATGGGTCAAAGTTCACAAAGGTTGAACTCTGTGCACAACGTTTGCACTGATTAATATCACTTCCTCAAGCAGATTTCCTGACTGTAGAAATCTCAGATAGAATTAATTGATTTGCCCCCCCCAAAAAAGTTTCAGTTTTTAAACCGTGGTGAGACGAAAGCACAGGATGGCTACAGGAGGTGGAGATCTGATGAGCTTTGACGGGAAACTGGAAGCGGGCGCTTATTCCAACAGTATGCATTTTAAAAAATATCAGATTATTCCTGCTAGACTAGGCAAAACAAAAACCAAAATAGCATCAGTGTAAGTAATCTCAATGCACTTACGCAGGTTTAAAACTCGGTGAGCACAAAACAACTCAATAATGTTTGAAACCGGCGCCGAGCACGGACACACAATGCAGCTTTTTGAGCGACCCTCCTTTCAATGATGGCCACGGCGGTCAGAACCTTAACTTGATTAGCGGGATAAACATCAGCTCAAAAGCATTAGTGTGGTATGGTAAAGCGGTGACCTCACTGATAATGCACACACACACACTTAGCAAGCACTAAAACTAAGCTCGGCATGGGCAGCTGCCAAGGCCAATCAAAGCCCTCTGTACATCCTGTGCACAGCTGTCTCGTCCAATCATAGCCGCACGTGTGTCATCTGCCTTTCAGTCAGTTCAGAATAGCGCTGTGTGAAACCAACGGCATCCCATCTTTGTGGCTGCATGTGTCAGAGGGCAGGATTGCATAAATTAAACCTTTAAAGACTTTGATTTTTTTAAAGAGAAATGTGGGCAATGAATTTTTTATGATAAAATTCAAGTACAAAGCTTCAAAAGCTACAATTGATCTAGGAACAGCTTTCCAGCAGAAGCCCCGGACTCCATCTAAGTATGTTTTTTAGCTGAAAGCAAACCCAGCTGCTGACTTTTAATTATCATGAAAAGTTTGGATTTACCTTTTCTCTCTTCCTCTGTGATCCCTCTAATAACAGGTTGGTCTAGTCACCTTCCCAGCAGGCGGTGGAGCCTGGGACTCTACCACTATTTTACCCGCTATTACATTCCCTAATAAGCCATCAAAGTCCTATCAGTGCACACAAAAAAACCCAGGCAGACTCAGGTGACCTGGGGTGACCTCTCTACAGGTCAGTTCCTGTGCCCAGGGGCGCCTCGGGGGCTCACGATGAGCCAAAGGTCACGATAAGGGGGGGAAAGAGAGGGTACGATGGGAAAAGAGATTTTTTTTTAAAAAGGATGGACGTTGCCCGCTTCCAACATGAACACACAACTCAGTCCAGATTATCTAAGGATAACCAACTGAGGTGTAAGTGTTCTCCAGAGGGGGGTGGGACAGAGAGAAGCCCTGTTTCCTTGGCTTCTGAGCACAAAGTGTGTCTGTGGTGAGGTCAGCTGGTGACAGCTGAACGCTCCCGATCTGTACACCTCAGCCAGCCTCTGCTTCACATACTTACTGAAAAGGCTGATTCATGCATTCATCCCGGTAGCAGAATGATTCACAGCTCCCTCGCACACACACACGCGCACACACATGCTACACAAACACGTTCGGACCCCTGACAGGAGCCGAGAGGTCTTAACACAATCACCTTTTCTTCTTTGTTGGAAGGCAGGAAAAACAGTGGTGCGACACGCCGGCTTCTCTTGCCATGTGGAAAGATTATCGCAGTATATACCGGGCTGGAGCCGAACAAGGGCCCAGCTGTTGAACAGGAAGTCGCCTGGGCCGCCAGCAGTCCTCCTCGCGGCCTGGCCGGCAGTCAGCGGAGGGAGGAAAGTAAAAACTGACACTGATACAACAGTTTTTAAGAAAGCTCCCAGTGTGCTCGGACTGTGCGTAAATCTGATAGAACGCAGAGGATGGAGAGCAGTCGGAGACATGCAGGAATAAAGACAGAGAGTGTATGAGGAGTTTAAGATTGATTAAGAACATTTCTCAGGTGGAATAAATCCGGTGGAGTTGCAGTGGGAGTAGGCTTATGACTTTACAAGAAGGTGTATGGAAATCTGAACCTGAAGGGAAATCAAACTGCTGAGAAAGTGAAAGAAACTATCCCACAGCTGCTGTCCCATCATCAGCGAGAGCTGTGCTGCTTTTCGCCCGCACAATGGACATCTGATGGAGCAAACCACAAAGAAATGTTGTAAACAATCTTCCGAATGACATTTACTACCGACGATTGTGCCGCAGTCTGCGCACAGCTGAGCCGTGCGGCTTTCTTTTTGACGTCCGAAGCTTTGATGCGGCTTCAGATGTGCCGCCTACACAACTGCACAGCCACGGAAAGAGGAAGAGATTTTTGGGACAGAGGCGCATGGAGAAAACAGCAGCCTCCCCTGCCAGAGAGAAACACACTCGGTCACTCAAGTCATTAGCATTGCAGATGATAGCGATAGGAAGTGTGAATGGGCCTCATGCATACAAGCCTGAATCCGTGCATTGTCCCGAGGACCGCGCGGCAGTCTTACTGTACGGCAGAGTGTGGGAGTGGAGTCAGGATCCAGTGTTCTGCAGCGGTTGGAATCCACTGTGGATATGTGTGGGATTCAAGGCTTTCCTCTTATCACAGCCAAATGTCAAAGTGAGGATGTAGCGGCGCGGAAACAGAATAAAGCATAGCAGGAATACTTCTCAGGCTGTGTCAGCGGCATACTTTACATTCAGAGGCAGACTCAAGTGTGGCTCTCTCTCATTTCAGCGTCCAGACCTCCAGCTGATATGCTGATAGAACAGGAAAACGGAGACATACTGCAGATGAAAGCACGTCCTCCCACTTTCTGTTCCTATGCACAAACATGCACACGGTTGCGTAACAAATCCTCTCTTATCGGACATTGATTACAAAGCTACATGCATGGTGATGTCCAATCAGTTTACACAGTAGATGATCAGGTTTGATAGCCGGGTAAACCCGTCGACAGCGCAGGCCGCCTTTGTAGTTTTGAGTTATCTCCTCGTAACCTCCCTGTGATATCTCATCCAACATGATCAAATGCAGCCTAACAACGTTAGCTCTGCCCTAACCACAACCCACACTCCCTCATGACCCTCATTAACCGGCCGCGTCTGGCCACTGCATGGTCCGTCGGTTCCGTTTGAAGTGCGTGCATGTCACCGTCTCCTCCGGCTCGGTGACAGATGACCCAATGACCTTGTCCTTCAGAGGCTGGAGGATCAATACATACCTCCTCCTCGGCCCGTCGTCAAACAAGCAGAATCTGTGTGTGTGTTTGAATAAACGCGTGTGATTGCGCGTGCACGTTCGGGGGCACGTATCCTAATCCCACCCACAGCCGGTGTGATTCTGATTCTGGCGACTGAGAATCAATATAACGTGGGGTTCTAGCAGATGATTAGCATTAAACATGTCTATTGATTAAGGGGGCGTTTGTGCTGAATATTCCCTGATGCACACTGCTGGGTGTTTAAACACATGGCACACTAATCTATAAACCCATGGTAAACACAGTTTAATAAATGATAGCACGGACACTTCCAATGTAGCCACTTAGCTCCAATCACAGCTGGCAGGTTTTTTTACTGTAAAAACAAGTTGTTGTTGGGTTTTTTTTACATATTATTTGGAGCCATGTTTGCAGTTTTTGAACCATTTATTTTACCTCTTCTCGGTTAACGCAACATTTTAGCTCATAACTAATCATGAATGTATGCAAGCTTTTTATTTTGTTTATTTTTTTATTATTATCTATTATCTATTTTTCATATATTTCACCTTTTTTGTGATGTCTGTGCTTTTTTTCAATTATTAAATCTTTCTCTTATTATTTATTTATTTATTTATTTATTTATTTATTTATTTATTTATTTATTTATTCTATTATTCTGTCTATTTACTTTTTTTGTCAGTAGATGTTAGTATGTAAGGGATTGTGTTGTGTTATGGATGTTGTACAAAAAAATATATATATATATATGTATTTTATCATTAATAAAAAGCAAAATTGCAAAAAAAAAAAAAACATTCCATTATAGTATTTTGATAGTATCATATGTTTTATCTAATTTTCATGTATTATTTCGGTACCACAACAAGGAGGTTGCGTACCACTAGCGGTTTGAGATCCAGCGCCCCAGCACATGAAGAAGTTGTGTTTTTTTGCTAAAAGACACAGATAAGCTCAAAAAAACTTCTAGAAATAGAAACCAAAGAGAAAAATGTGGGGTAAGCAGGAATGAGCTGCTCATTATGCATCAGCACTGTGTTGGGGTTTTTTGATTTTTTTTACCATTGAACTGTCTGGTTTTCATAATCCAAACCAAATTTTAAAAAAAGCCAACATATAAGCCCTATTCACAACTATATTTAGCACGAGGACGCCCTCCCAATGTGGAGAGTGATGCTAAAGTGAGCGTCTGGCTTTTTTCCTGCAATATATCAAATGATAGGAGGATCGATGTGATTACTCACATCTTGTATTTTTACTACGTTTGAGAAAGAGCGCCGGGCACTGCAGTGACGGTAAAAATGTCATCTCCACCTTCGAGAATGGCTCGCGCTGTAACTTTCTTTTTACATCCATCTACCTCAAATATGCAGCCGAAATTGGACAGTCGCAGCAGCTCCATGGGAGTATGGTCGAGCTGCATAACTTGAGGTGAAGGCGTGTGTATTTTCCAAACTCGCACAGCGTGGAGGGAGATTCGCCTTCACGTCTCACGGCAATCTGTCAGAGAGCCACAAGCAGCACGCTGACACACCAAAACAGGGGCTCCATTCTCCTCAAATGTTTCTCAACCTAGATGAGTCACAGAGTAACTGGCACTGCTTGAAACAAGCACGTCGGCCCTTCGGTTCCTTGTGGCCGGGGCTGAGGGGATAATAAGAGAGCTGGTAGGAATCAGGGGCCTTTCTAAGCCTAACCTCCACACAGACAGCACTATTATCAGCCTTGTGTTTAAGTCAGATTACATGCTACAATTAAAGGAGGCATCGGCGGGCTCCTTTATGGGAACCGCCACAGCGAGCCAAGGGCAAGGGTTTTGGAGAGTTTTGGAGAAAAGGCCTTGTTTGTGGAGTGCAGAAGTCGACAAACTGTCCTGGTGGTAGCGGTGGAACGGTTGAGTCATGAGCTTATGCTAAACATGGGTGGAGATGCATAAACACGGACTGTACACAGAGGAATATATTCATATACAACAGCGGGGAAAAAATTAGAGAAAGTATTCATACACAATTTATGCACACTGAGTCACACCTGAAGTACGCAGCTCGGACCGTATAAAAATGTAGAAGTCTCACAGGTCTGCTGCATGTTTCCAGGGAAACATACAGGTTATCAATCATGCTATTATCTGTCATTGGTGAATTAGAGAGTGGAAACAGATTACGGGTACGGGGAGACCTGCAAACACTCAGATGTCCTCAGCGCATAGCGTCTCCTTGAATACATAACGCGCGCACACGAATCTCGCAGTTCATCTGTTATAAAGCGGATGACAGCTGGATCAAAAACGAAGTCAATAGCAAATGAATAAATGAATAAACAAATGTGTAAATGAAGAAGCAAAACAGACAAGTGAATACATAATCGTGAAAGGCCTTCTGTGCGCCCCGCCGCACACAGCAGCGGGTGTGTGTGGTACTGACGAGAGGCCAATTGGGAAATCAGTGGAGACGCTTTAAATGCCTTAATGCAGTCAAATTGTTTTCAGATTTCACATTGATGGACAGTTTCCTTTCAAGCGTTTAACCACCTCCACGCACACACACACGCGTTCCTCCGCAGCAGCGGTCAGTCGCCCTAAGTCTGGACATCGTTACGACGCTCTTTGCTCGACCCCTGCCCCCTGACCTATGATCCTGAAGTGCTGTTGCATCGTGAGCCGCAGAGGTGGGCAGGATGGAGGACTAATCTGGGACGGGAAGTCATGGCCGGAAGAGAGAAGGAGAAGGGGTTGGTGGAGGCTGATTGATATATACCCAAATAAACCAATATAGATCAAAGGCGTAGATAAACCTTGAAGAAGTGCTGAAAGCCTTCATATCTGCGTCTGCTTCTCTCTCTCTCTCGCGGCCTGACAGAAACAGAAGTCATGAGGTGTGAGGGATACTTGAAACACCAGTGGCATCCGGTTTCTGCCCGGGCTTGTGCTTTACACCTGATTAGTTACAGGAGGTGAACAGATGAGTACAGATGAAATGAGACGGAAGACAAATGGATGGTAAAAGCAGAGAGCAGAGGAGAGGAGCTGCCAGTCTAATGCCTCTTATCCTCAGTCACGTCTTATCTAACTGGAGCTAATCTCCAATCATCTAAATACCCGAGGATTACTCCATCCGCTCAATCGCCTCCACTGTTGCCTCTAATGCTCAAAAAGACAAAGGAGGATACTCATCTATGGTCTGAGTTTTATTTTATTTAACTTGATTGTCTGTGGCTGCAGCTTTCCAACACGTGTGTGAAAGTCTTACAAGAACATATGGTCTGATTTTTTTTACTTGGTATTGCTTTTCAAACATTTTTCATCTTGTTGTTCCCGAGAGAGAAACTGAACAGACAATTCTCCTCCTAGTCCGGAGAAAACACAGCAGAGAGGCCGAGGCATGTCCAGACAAGTATCAGGGTTCAGGGTGATAGGGTTTTAAAAACTGATGGATGGATGGATGGAGGGATGGATGGATGGAGGGATGGATGGAGAGTGAGGGGGTTGTGGACATTCAGTGTTCTGGTGAAGAGAGGACCAAGTGGCCGGATGTAAACACTCTCACTCAGGTTACAACTAACTAATATCGCCATTATCAATAATGTCACAGATCCTTTATCTCAATAAATCATCATTGCTGTACAGTCGCTCTTTCACGGTTCACTTTTTGCGGACTCGCTGTTCCGGATTTCTTTAGTGTAATTTTGCATGCTTTTTTTACAGCGTACTTTAAGTATGAACGCGCATTGTGTTCTGCGTCCTAAATTGGCTAAGGGAGAACCGTACATGTGTTCTGCGTCCTGTTTAAGGGAGCACTGTACAAAATGCGTGTAAAAAGCTGTATAAAAGTGTGTGGTTAGGGGTTTTACGGTCTTAAAACATGTATAATAATTGGAAAACTTACTTCTCAGATTTCGTTTATTGCGAGTTATTTTTAGAACGTATCCCCCGCGATAAACGAGGGACCACTGTCTATGGTGATGAGAAATGTCATACTGTGTCTCACAAACAGTCCAAGACCCAAATATATCACATTTATAATGATATAGACGAGTGAAGAGCAGCAAATCCTCACAATGGAGAAGTTAGAATTTAGAGACTGTTGCCATTTTAGCCTAAAAAACAATAAACCGACAAATTGTTTGTAGCTCTAAAACACACATAACACGCCTAATGCGTGAGAGATACTGGTGTGTATTGTATAGTTGGAATACAAGAAATACAAGTATATTTTCTTGTCAGGTCATGCAAGATATCTGCTGGACACCAGTGAACTCATTTAACTATGGTGTAACATTTTTAAATGGGTCAGTAGCTATATTTATGACTAATGAATGGTTGAAGTCATTTTTCAAACAGACCTGCCAAAGTTTTGATGTTTCTGACTAAAATATTTTTGGGTTGTGGACTGTAGGTCAGACAAAACGAGACATTAGAAGACATAACTTTGGGCTATTCAAACTTGTGATCAGCATGTTTCACTGTTTCCTGATGTTTAATTAATGATATTTGAACTAATTAATCAAGAAAGTAACATCAGAATAACTCACATCTGAAAATAAACTTTAGTTGCAGTAGATTTCTTGCAGTATTTTACACATTTTACACATGTTCCTGCAGCAGTAACGGAGTCAGTATATTCTTGAATGTTCTGGACGTTCACCCGGTGTTGACCAGGCTTGTGTTTTGTAACATAACCCTTCATTTCATTTTTATTCTTCCTGCTCTTTAATTTTTCCTTCTACCTTTTTTCTTCTTGTTCTGCCAATAAATACGAGACTTCAGGCAACACTCTTCTCCATCAAGACGGGTTTCCAAGAACAATAACATGCTGTGACCCAGGAAACACACACACACAAGCTTTGCAAGCCTTCTAGCGCGCACACACACACACACACACACACACACACACACACACACACACACACACACACACACACACACACACACACACACACACACACACACACACACACACACACACACACACACACACACACACACACACACACACACACACACAGCAACATCTGCGTATGATGAAGTGGTCAGCGCTCCAGTAAAATTGGATGAGGCTTTAAAGACATTCCTCCATTTTACAGCAAGGTGAGAGAGATAGCTGGAGGTAATGAGGAGGTGAACAGCTCGAGTGTCATTGACAACAAACCGCCCCCCTGATCCCTCTCGCAGATTTCCAACAGGCCAAACAAACAATCAACAACAGTACAAACAATGCAGAGGTAACTGACCTTCCTCATGAGCTGCAACACAACTCCCTGCAGGATTGTGTATATGTTTGTTTGTGGCGCTCGGTCCAGCACCTCAATGCGGTACAGATATGAGTCACTGCAAGGTTAACTAGGCGCTCCATATTTAAATATAATTGGAGGTTGCTGTCTTTGCAAGTGGTGATGAGTTAAGTTAATGTGGGATTAGCTAGGACTTCCATGTCACCCTGCTCTCTTAGACCATCCAATCTAATGGAGTCTCCGAATGCAGATGCATTTTAAATTGGACTGCAATCATAAGAAGAGATGTACGTAATGAAACCCAGTACAATACTTTCAGGAGGAAATGAAGAAATGAAAAAACTAAGTCTCACTGCACATGCTCAGAAGTATCGTAGGTGTAAGCCACCAGAGTAAGATGAGGAGTAGGATGATCCAGAAGGTTTTCATGTGCGTGCTTTTCATCCTTTTCATCCATCATGGGTCACATTCAGGTTACATCACGGACACCTCGTTGGTTGTATATTCAAAACCTTGCATGTCTCGCACTAAGTCGCCAGAAAACAAGATAGCGAAATCTTGTTTTTTTTTGGCCGACTTAGTGCAAGACTCCCAAGGTAGCGCTTTCTTGATGTTTGACATCTTTAAGCCGCTCTAAGCTATCGGAACTGTTTGTCAGATGGTCAACTAGATTTGGAAACCCCCACCGCCTCATATGACGGGGCTATGCCTGCACCTTTTGCACCGTTTACCTGACATGAACAGTCGAGTGCGACACTAAACTGTTTCTTCATCCAACGTTTACTCTCTACATAGAAAAACAATGGCTCACTGTGTCACAGGATTTAACATGCAGTAATAAGTAAAGAACAAACAGTCTAATGAAGACAATTAACAGTGTGACTGACTGTTACTGTGCATCCTAAATAAGGATCCTCTGCACATAAACTGTTTAACATGAGTATTGATCACGCTCAATCAATAAAACATCAGATGTCAATAAATAATTTGCATACATGCTGTCATAGCGAGATCAATACTTGAATAAAGCACTCAGGTCCAAATGGAAAACAAACATGCTTGAGCTCACAAGGAAACTGTGAAAGGAATGGAAAAGGACTGACAGACGTAGAGCCCGGGCTGACAGACAGACTGACAGCTCTCTGCTACGGCACATTCCTCCTGTGTTGAGTCATGGCGTGCTGCAGATCAGACACAACTTTCTCAGCAGACTCTCAGTGACTGGGTAATCTGGAGTGTCACACACCCTTCTCCAATCCTGGGCCAAGCTATCCAAACAGCGCCAACGAGCAAGGGGGAGGAAATTGAATTTCCCCCCCTCAAAGACAGGCCTCCAAATCCCCATCAACAGGAGCTTAGAGAGCCTGCAGTCCATCAAGTTTCATCTGCCACGGTGGTCCGGCCAATCAGGTTTCTCCTTTTTTTTTAGGCACAATGCGCCGGCATGCATGAGCACACACGTAAACATGTCAGGTTGCATGCAGAAAAAATGACGCTCACCCTCGCACAAACAGATAAATACGCACACACAATCAGGCAAATGCAAACATACACACAAACACACACACACACACACACACGGAGTCATACCCCTCCTCTCAGTGCCCGCCTTAGCATCAACAATCAACAATCTGAGGCATTGTGGAGCCTGTGATCCTGTGACCTTTGACTTCTGGAGTTAACCCCAGAGCGGCCAGTGCTGAGAGGTGAACCAGGCGGCTCATTGAAAAGAGGTGAAGTTCCCATGAGAACGAGAACATGGGGGGAAGCTTACAGAGATCCAAGACCGTGATGATGACGGCGACGAAGGGTTTGAAGCGGACTTCGATGTTCGGAAATGCTGGTGGGCTGGTTCGGTGTGTGTAGGAGGTCAGAATGTAAAAGTCAGCAACATTAAACAATCTGTAAACATGGGTGGTACTTTCACAAGAGCTCCGGTTACAGCCACCCTGGTGCTTCCCTTACCACTTCATAGATTCCTCTCTTTCATCAAATATATCCACCTCCAAACTAACTTAAGTAAAAAGCAGATATTAACGTAAGAACAAAAACAAAATTCAACTAAAACTCCTTGTGCCAGATCTAACTCCTCCTTCATTACTGTGTTGACAGTCTAACACACAACAGCTGCTCCCACCAGCACCAGCACTGTCTCTCCAGAGCACTATCCCAGCTGCAACACCTCTCCCTGGGCATCCAGGTCAGCGGCCTTAGTCCCTCCCCAAGGGCAAAAGGGTCTTTGCGTTTAAGGGACCAAAATACCCTTTCAATAAATGGAAACAGGTCATGAGGTGTTGCTGAGCACATTCGGTACAAAAGGATCTTTTTCTTTTCCAGTGGTCGTCTTAAAATTGGAGATTTGCATATGTCATGAAAGGTATCCATGTCTGCAGATACTCTAATCTATATATCTATATCTTTGACTGAAGCTGATATTGGACTTACTCGAGTGCCAGACAAATACATGAATTCAATAACCACAAAATAACCGCAAATATAAGCAACCGACATCCTTAGCTACTCAAAGTTTGGGGAATCGACTATTTTTTTGCATGTTTAGACAAATTTAAGATGCCTAATTGGTTGGTTTGAGAAATCTAATGATGATGTGATGAATAACACACGCAAAACCCAGAAGAAAATGACTGCAGAGAACAGCTGACAGCTAAATTGGACACTTTGAGAAGTCATTAAAAGTGTGAGTAATTAGCCAGCTTTAAAGCTCCTGTTGATGTCTTTGTCTGCTGCTAGTTATAATTTAATATCGGTCAGATTGCTGCGTTGCTGTGAGTAATTTAACACTTTAGTGATCCACAGCTGCGAGCAATGAAAACCATATTTCATGAATTACTTAAACAAAAAGTGCCGCCTGTGACTCAGTGGAAGAAAACTCGCTAGATGCTCATGTAAATAAAGACTGCGTTCATTGTAGCACTAACATGAAGCAAAACTAATGGGTTGAACATAAAAAGGTTAATTCTTTTTATTTGTACTAAATACTTTATCTATTTATTTGTCCATTTAGAGATCATCTTTCTCTTTGGGGCGACAGCTAACGGAAGACTTTCATCAGAGAGCCTCCATGAGCGCAGCTGACACCGGGTCACTTATTGTTTATATGGCAGATCTGACAGTTTTGGTAGCAGCAGTGTTGCTCACACATACTGACACCGACTTACTTGAGGCCAGTTCAACCCCCTGTAAACTATACGAGCACATCAACACCTCAGAGAGGCATTTGACCGCGCACACGGATGAGTATAACTCCAGCACACGTATGCGCACACGCTGCAGACAAATCAGGAGTCGGAGGCGAGGCCTCACCTTTTTGATGGCGTGTTACACAATCATATATTGCACGCAAAACGAACACAGGCACGCTTTCTAACAGTGGTCTATATCCTGTGAGGCGGTGCTCCAGAGACCTCTAAACAATGTATCCTTTAGATAAGGATCCGATCACTGTGTGCATGTTTAGTGTGTGTGTGTGTGTGTGTGCGTGCGATGCTGGCTATAATCACCAGTATTCATGCTGCACCGGGCTCCCAGCGTTTCTACAGCTGTCGCCTCTTGTACTCACTGACCTCCACCAACAGGTCCTGAGGCCATCAGTCCTTATGGCAGCCACTCAAACCCTCCACTGTATGAGCAGAGCTGCAGAGTCGCAGAGCCGGGGGGAGGAGGACAGGCTCTCCAGTTAACTGGGAGGACACCCATGCTGCATGCAAATATCTCACAGTCCTGACCTGAGATGCAAAGAAAAACACAGACACAGACTTATGTGTGGACATACAAGTAGACAGGATTAGATACGGTAGGTTTTCTTAGCTGTACAGCTAAATTTAGCTCTAGAATGATTAGCCAATTAAGCAATTAGATGATCTAAGGAAAATGAATTGACGACAATTTGGACATAGTTAATAGTTTCTGTGATTATCAAGCTAAAGTGCAAAATTCTGCTCGTACGGCTTTCTCAAATCTCAACATTAGATGCTTTTCATGATTTAATTTGATTTTAAATTTCACATCTTTGGGTTTTTAGACAGTTGATCAGACACAACTGATAATTTAGGGGTGAATAATGTGTCAAGTCAACTTTGTCAACACTGCCATATGTACAGGACATGAGGAGAATTTAAATGTTGTTTCCCTCGTATGCCTGCTGCAAAACAAGCAATAAACATGAAATATAAAATATATACGTATAAAGAAATTTAAAAGTACGACAAATAAAAAGATATTAACAGTGTGAATATAGCAAAAAACAAAAAGATGTATATAAATACAGATGGCATAAAGCAATTTGACTGCACATAGCGTAAGTGTAGAGGTAAGGACAATCTAGTTAATAAAAGTTGTAATCAGAAATACAGATTATCTGAATTGTTGCTTTCTTACTCATATATTAAATGATATATTATATTCCTTGATACTTTGATATGTGTTGATGTACTTACAACGGACTTGAAAAAGTAAGAAAAATACATTTTAAATACCACATATTCACATGATTTTAAGTTTCATTCAGATTTTTTTTTTCTTTTCGTTCTCCATAGTTCTTCCATTCATAATGTTTCCACAATTATCTGTAATCAGATCATTTATTTAGTTAGAAAATCTGATAATATTTGCTTTGGAGTATTTAAAATATGCAGCACCGTGACAAGCAGTCGCTTGTAACGCACACACACACATTCACAGACAAACACTCATCCAGCCCAGCTTCCAGTGGACTAAATACCAACTTCCCTTCCACACACTCATAAGTCTTCATTCGCTCCATAATGGCTATCGGGCAGCCTTCCGGGGTGGGTGGGGGGGCCTTAGACAGATAGACCTCTCTCTGTCTGTCTGTCTGTCTGTCTGTCTCTCTCTGTGTGGACCCTCAACCAGTCACATGAGCCTCATGAGTGTGCTCGACTCCCCCCTCCCCAGAACAAGGCACACACAGACACAGTGTGATATCCATCACCGGTTGGCATTCATATTTCCCAGCTTCCAGTCCGCAATGAGTGCAAATGTTCACTATTGGAATCATGTGCAGACGGATAAATGTCCAAGCCAAAAGGCACAATGAGAAATGATGGTTGGGGGGGGGGGTTCCTGAACAAGAACATGTCCAGTCCCTCGTCGGTTTCTGCAGGGGTCAACTTAAGCAGAAGGAAAAGCATCTCAGGAAAGGGTCATCAACAGATGCTCTTCTGTTCTCTTCCCCTTCGCTCCCCCTCTAGGTCTCTCTCCCATGTACACAGGCAGACACGCTGCTCTGTCAATCTATGATGGATGTCCACTCCACACATGTGAGGATATGAAGTCTGGGGATTCCCGTTTTCCCAGAGGCCTTTGGGGTGGCTTTGGCGGGAGACAGGACCTCTGTTACGTAAACAAAGCAGGCTGCGCTTCCTGCTCGGCCAGAGAGAGAAGACAAGAGAGCGAGCGAGCAACGCTCTACCTCGGTCCTGAGACAAAACACGGATCATGGAGGAGGACACGGGAAGAGCCGGGGCGGGGGGAGCGGGGGTGGGCAGAGGAAGGGCCCTTTCCCTCTCAGCTGTGGCTCCACTTCCTGTGTGGGGAGGAAGTCCCTTGTTGGGCGCACAGTGATCTCATCCTCAGTTTGCGAGGAGCTTCCGTCCTGGCGAGCAGGCTTTGAACCGGCAGCCACAGGAGGCGAACGGAGGAGTAAGACACACACACACACACACACACACACACACACACACACACACACACACACACACACACACACACACACACACACACACGCACACACACACACACACACACGCCCGTCCTGATTATCGCAGTGGAAAACATACACACACCCACGCAGCCGGCCTGACAGGAAACACTGCCGCTTGGAACAAACAGGCACTTCCTGTGTGTGCTGGGGCCCGTTCACAGAGAGGGCCCAATCAAAATCCAATGTCCTGTCCACTGCATCATTATCACCATCATTCAGGAGGCATTACTGCTCATTTGCTAATAGCCACAAGGCCTTATTTATGCCCCTCCGCCTCTTAACCCCAAACACCCAAACACCCATTGCAACCCCCTCGCTGATGACCCACGTTTGTGCATGTGTCTCTGTGCGGAAGTCGGCTTTTCCTTTTTAAAAGTTGGCCACTAATTGAAATACATTAGGCTTAAATTGCCTCTTTTTCCCCCCCTTTCACCCATCATGTTGACAGACGACCCAATATTTAAGTTTGCCTCGCTAATTTGTTGTAGAAATACCAAGGCAGCGAGGCAATGTGGCTCAAGGGGCTGTTGGTCTGTTGGTTTACAGTACCATTACATTGAGAGATGGCAGGAACAGAACAGCCATTATGTTCCCAGTTCATAGTGCGGTCAACACTGGACTCCATAGGATCTAATGATGGGACATACATCTACGGATTTTTCTGTGCGATCAGTTTAAATCTATGCTACAGTGTCAACTATGACCCGAGAATGATACTCATACATACATATGAGGTTACTTTCATTCATACTGAAGCTGCTGCTCGTTTTACAGCTCTGGTATGATGTAAAGAGAGTGAGGCTGTGTATCACATGTATGTAACTTCTCCCGTGAATAGGTTTTTGAACCCAGCATGGAAATGGTGGACGCAGGACCAATGCCAGTTATATGAATAATATCAAATTAGGGTTTGGTGCAATAAAAAAAAGGTTTCTAAAACATCTGTTGGGTTTGCCATGCACAGTATACTGCGATACGGTGATTGGTTGAATAGCTTCAGGACTTCTGCCTCCCCACAACTTTCTGCCATTGGATTAGAGCATAGACTGTATAAAACATGGATGTAGTATCCGTGACTAAAACAGTTTTTTTGTGCCAGGCTGTAAACATGTTTATTTCTGCTGGAAACCGACTCCGGTGGCCGTTTGAGGAACTGCAGTTTTTAGCATTTCCAAGTTGACGCTTTGATTAGGGTGGGCCGACCTCTGTAATTTCCACTCTCCAGTGTCGCTGTTTCTGAACACTTTATTGCCCGTCGTAAGAACTTGTGAGCGAGTAAACACAAAACGCAAAATATAATCTTTTAAGACTGTGTAGCACTCCCTTCTCTTGTCCCATTGAGTCATTTTTAACACTCGTTGCTTTTGTTTTTGAAAGCTAACGGATAAAATGAATATTTTAATCCCAGTGAAGCCTCTTTTATTCAGTAGCACTGACAGCACAATGCTCGGTTCCCATTAAGCAAATCCCACGACAAACTCTCACACAACCGCACTCTTTCCAAACCGCCGAGTCACTTTTCAAACTAATGATACCTGTGATAACACTTCACTGTTTACCTCCCATCCCCCCCTTCTCCTTTTTCTTTCGGGTCTGTCTTTCTGCCTCTCTTTTCTCTTTGTGTGTGTATGTTTGGACCAGGAAGCAGCCCTCTTATCAGAACACACACACACACACACACACACACACACACACACACACACACACACACACACACACACACACACACACACACACACACACACACACACACACACACACACACACACACACACACACACACACACACACACACACACACACACACAGTGGACAGCAGGGCAGTCTGTGGAAGCTCAACTCTGGGTAAACTTTGCCTTAACTTTGAAGCTGGCCGTGTGAGTGCTTGTCCTCGGAGCTGCCCCCGAGCACTCGGCACCGGTGGCTCTCCAAAGAGGAGGTCAATGGGGACAGGTAAACAGGAAGTGCCAGCGCGGTGATTGACAGCCTGTTTAGACACAAAGAGATGGATACTCGGAGAACGCTGACTCACTGACAAATCACCACTCACTGACCGGATTTAGAATATAGATGCTGCAGGGCATGGGGGGGCTTTTTTCTTTTTTCTCCTACTCGACTATACATCTCCCATTTTAACTTTTGTGTATATTATATATAAACCATCCTTTTATGTTTTTTCCCTATATTTATCTAATGGCTATGTTACATCTTGTGGGTTGCAGCTGCCTTTTTTTAAATAGCGAGTGAGGAGATTGTCTATTGTCTGGCTTTTTAGGGACAAACTTTCAAATGCAGGAATCGGATATGTGATATTTTTGAGGCACTATATGTTACGAGTGCCACACCCTTTCTTGAAATGGCAATCAAATTCTGTTTTATATTCGCCTTCCTGGTCAGAAAGCCTGTTTCCTCTAACCGTTCCTATCTGATCTTATTTATTATATTGTCTTTACTTCCTCCCTGTCCTGTTTATTCTCATTTTTATCTGCCTCATCTCTTTTTATTTCCTTTCTTAAAGCACTTTGCAGCACTGTTGAGATGTGTTATTCTCACTGATGCTCAATGGGGGGCCGTGACACACAGTAAAAGGGAAAATGTTGTTACACTGCCCGGATTTTGTTTCCCAGGGGGAGCTATTTGTTTGTGACACAGCGCTGGTTCATTTTCTGACCCAGCTGAGGAGGAAGTTGCTCTCTTTTTTCCCACAATAATTCGGAGTCAAATATTCTAAATAAGGTCATAATCCTTAACTTGTAACTCTTTCTGCTAAGCCACCGTCCGCTCTTATTGCCTTACTCACTCTGAGGCAGTGCATTACACTATTTTGCACTCCTGCACTCCCACCTCCATCGTTCTCATGCAGTGACACTCACGGTGCTCCCGGGCCAGCAGCAGCCTGGGTGGCAGATTCAGGTCCGGGGCTGCAGCTTGCTCACGCTAATCACGTTGATTATTGCGATTACAGACCATTTCCCCCTCCTAGTGTCACGCTGCAACTTACTGACCTGGATCTGACAGAAAGTCCCGGTTGCCATAAGCGATCTGTCTTCCTGTTCTCCTCCATCCAAGTCCTCACCACCCACTCATCCAAAAAAACACTCCCTCTTCCCTTCCTCCTTTTCTCCACTCAAACACAATCTGTCCCCGAGGTAACTTAGGGACTGTTTCCTCATCCAAGTCATGACCAAGAAGTTTACTAGAAACTCTCTCTCACACACACACACAGGCACGCACACACACTCATTTTCTGTCTACATTTCCCTTTTAGCCAACTTCCTCTTTTTCATTAAAGGCTGGCAATGGGATAAAGTTCTCCCTGCTACTGTGTGGCCAGCAGGCATGCAGATGTTTTTACCCTTGCCCATATGTTTATCAGATCCCCATGCTGTTTCATAATCTACATTATGAGCACTGAGCAGATAACAAAGCCTTTGATTTGGGCCTGATTTCCCCTTATCCCCTATGTTAAATTTAGCACACTGATTACCGAGTGTGATTACGGGCCTCTGCGGCCTTATGTAAATCATATGGGACCCACACACACACCGAGGTCCTGCTTACATGGTCAGGGCAAACGGGAAATGTTCAAGGACTTAACTTATTATACGTTACCATGCCTCACCTTGCACTCAGGGGCGCTCAGGCTGGAAAAGTTTTCTTATCAGTGCACTTTACCAAGTGTCAGACATGCTTTTCTTTCCTGGCAACACTTTCTTTAAGCTCAACTCCCCTGTGTGATGTATTATACTTGATTTGGCTTCATATGTTTGCAACCGTGCCACATAATATTATAGCGTTCCCGAGAATCAGCCCTATCAGACGTCTTTGTCAGTGGCACTCAGATAAGAACTCACTCCCTAATGAGGTAAATTTTATGGTGCCTTCTGACAGACAAAACAGCAAACAAAAGGGAGAAGAATGGCTTTTGTTAACTCTTAAATGCACGGGTGTTTCTTTGGAAAATTCCAACATACCGTGGATCTTTCCTGAGCCAACAGCCAAATTGAGTCATATGCTTGCAAACTTTTCAGAATGTTTTATTATTGAGGGTAATCAGAGGAAGCAGTTCTGTTTCTAGACAAACCAAAAACCGTATGAACTCACATACCTTAATTGTGTAGCGACATTATAAATGAGGAAAACTTTGATTTTTATCATTTGTTTCACGTTTTTTGACACTATAATATTGTTGACAAATAGTTTGAGGAATTCTGGGTATTTGGGGGCAAGTGCTTAATTGAATGAAATCAATAAATTAGACACAGTATAATACAGTCCCGGGTCGATAAAGACCAGAGGTATGCATTTAATTTAAGGGTTACGCTGTGTTTACCCAGGGCGAGTTTGCTGAACATGCATGTTCTTTTTCTGCAACGCCCTGTTTCACATTCAGTCAGTTACAAATGGTCCCACCTAAGGGCTGTGCTGTATAATCACGATCCTCTGCATGAGTAGACCCATTGATCATCAGCTGTGCCTTGACTTGTGACACCTCTAAAGCAGAAGCGAAGGAAAAAAGGACAGGATATGGTTTTGTATATATTATTCCAATCCTGCCGCTAGAACAGATCAATACTGGACGCCCCAAAGCCACACCACACCCTACACTGTTTCTGTTATGCACATCATGTGTAATGTGAAACTCACAGAGAGAAATTTCACCAGAATCTACGGAGCGTTTAAACTCCTTTGTGTCGACTGTTTCATGCAAAACAGCTCTGATAGTCTAACTGTCGACTACCACAAAGCAAACAAAGTGACATAGCTGGTGTTGAGCTAAAACTAAAGGACAAGCGTGTGAATATTAAACTTTCAATTGCTGTCCACATGAATGCTAATGTTATGAATGAGTAAAGCATGTTTGCTGATGTGTTTCTTTTTTTTTTGCCTTTATTGATAGGACAGCTGAAGATAGACAGGAAGCAGAGACACGCAGTAAATCATCCGTCTGATGCGGGATTCGAACCGGGGCCAGCCGCAGCGAGGACTACAGCCTCCACACATGGGGCGGCCGCTTAACCCACGATGCTACCGACTGCACCTGATGTGTTTATCTTAACACCTTTCTTAGGTGGTAATATGCGAGTGTTTTCAGCTTCTTCCACCGCCTTCAAGTGCCAACAACAAAATCAATTAACGCTTCTTTCAGGTCAGGGAAAGATTGTGGTCATTGCACATAAACTAAGGTTATGGTGTGGTTTGGGTTAGGCAACTAAAACATTGAGTTAAGATTGTGGTTATGGTTAAAGAAGCAAACATTAACTGCACGTCTGTAAACTCTGGTTGTCTGCATTAAAGTCTGATGCATCCAAACCTCAGGCTTTCACACCTTCTCATGTCACTTTGGATACATTTGAGGCACATATACTTTTAGATGATGGTCTCCTTCCGACACATTAATACTAAAATCAAGAACCCTTACAGGACTCGAGCCAGAAGCTCTTACTCCACTTGTGCCACATGACTTTCCAGTCTTTGATAGTGTTTTTGTTTGCAGAGCACGCCTAAAGAAAGGACGCATTTGAGCGAGTTCATGTCCTAAAAAACTGATTAGCATCACGTGTAATCATAAGAGGTTCAGTAGTGCCTAAAACAAACTGGCTGTGTTGTAGCTGTGTGTGTTGAAACACAGCTAAAGGCAAAAGTTTATATACGTTGGTGCAGCAGAAAGCCTGGCGTGATTGAGAGGCATGAGAAACAATGATTCGTGAAAACACGCCCTCCATTTCCAGCATCGGAAGATCCGGCAAGCAGCATTAAGTCGTCATTTTCCTTCCCAATTGTTTTGTCACAACTGTCCCTCTGTGACTTTAACCTGAAGGCAACCGCCTGCTCGAGTCCATCCACCACAAACGGATGGCTACTACTCATTTCCTGCGGAACTGGATCCGGATTTTAAATGCTTCCCCCTCCCCTCGTGAGCAGAAGAATACATCAAAGCTTGTTAATCAAATACCACATGCTCGTACTGAAATAGGACGGCATAGAAATGAGGAGGACGCGGGGAGGAAGAGTCATTCAGTCATTCAAGAGAGAGAAACCCCCGGAGGAAATGTTGGCGTGACCTCACACCAGAGGAATTTAAGATGCGGCTTAATTGATTAGGGGACCACATGATGGAGGTCTCGAGAGCGGAGGGTGGGAAGAGGAGAGGTTTGCCGGGCAAGTTTTTTTTTTTTTTTTTTTTTGGTGTGTGTGTGTGTGTGGGGAGGGGGGGGTGACCTTGTGGAGGGCACAAAGGTCACAGGCCTGTAGGCTACTGGTGCCCGTCAGGAATTCATCCACAAAGACCCTCCTTTCTAACAGATTCACATCAATTGACAGCTAAGCATGATCAATGATGACAAGAGAGGACGATGTGCTGGGCCAAGGGTGGCTGTAGGAACACAGCGTCCCCGCGGTCAGATTATTGTTCTCCCCGTTGCCTCTTTTTCTCATTATCTCTCACACTTCTCCACCTCTCAGTCTGTTTCGGTCCTCTCTCTCTTTTTATCCCCCCTCCTCCTTTATTTGTGCTTTTCTGCGCACGTGTCTCGCAACACGATGGGTGAGGTTTAGACAGCAGCAGGTGACATGTCTGCGACTGTCACACACACACACACACACACGTACAGGCTGAACAGATGGAGCAGCATGGTCTGTCTGGCAGATTACCTTGGACCCGGTGGTCAGACTGAACCCGATGCCCACTGCTCCTCTCCTTTCAACGCCGTCAACCGTCCTTTGTGGCGACCGAATGCACGCACACACACATACACACATACCAGCACACTCAGACGGAGGAGCAACTGTGAGCTACATACTAAGCATCCACTCACGTACCTTGCAGGAGTTATATATATCCCCGGCTTTCAGTTTGACCTACAACAACATCAAAACACGTCCTAAAAACAAAAGCGTCTAAATATAATGCGCTTTGCATGTGTCGTCATACGAGAGTGTTTTTGACGCTGCTGGGACTTGACATTTCTCGCTTAGAACAATACTTTTCTGCTGTTCATGTGGCAGGCTGTCCAATTTCTTAGAGCTTTCTTGAGGAAATGCTCGAGGGAGAACGATGTGAGAGGAAGGGAGGGAGGGAGGAGGAGGCTGCCACATGCCTGTCAATACTCCCATCAAAGCCAATTCTCCAGAGACGCTAAGGGGGACAAGGGAGCATCACTATGACAACACCCGGACCCCCAAAATCAGGACTTCAAAGTTAAGGAGGCGTCCCATTGAGGGAGTGGGAGACCACCTCCTGCAGTCATTTACATCTCATTAGGGCATAACTGCCTTTTAACAACGAGGCGTTTAAACACACCCACACACACACACACACACACACACACACACACACTACATAATGTGTAAGTGCTGGTATGTGTTGCCTCTCCCGTGAAGGGAAGGAACCAAACTAGATTCTCGTGTCCAATTTAATGGACACACATTTGACATGACTCGTTAACTCAGGTAATCATGCAAAAATCATCATTGGTCCAGTTTATTTATAACATCTGTGTGGTGCGATTTACATCATCATCATTTCTGTCCTGTTCACTTGTTCCTCAAGCTGCTTCAAGAGCAAGTAACTAACACATTTAACATTTACACGTTTAATCAGCCGGCGTGTGTGGCTTGATTCGCAGCCAACAGGTGTGATGTCGTTAAGACAGTTATTGTTCCCTCCATGTTAGGCAAGCGCACATTTTTCCGAGGTTAGTCAATGCAGATTAGGAGAGCGCGCACACGTGCACGCTTTCGTTAGATGTCTCACTTTGTTCTCCTGTGATCACTGCAGAGATACGTCAGTCATGACATGACATGATAGTGTTACTGTTGTTGTAAAACAATTACATACACAGAAACTAATACATACACCGATAATACAGTGAGTTCACAATAATAATTTCACACTTACATATTTATTTTTCATAATACGTTGCCAATCACTATTATTTAGTGTGTATATACTGAGCGGCAACCTCCGTGTCTGTGAAGTGAAGCCAATGCTGAAGTACAAAAAAAAAAAATGCAGTTCCTCAAACGTCCACTTGAGGCTGGCTACAGAATCTCCATAAGCCCCCATGTTATATGTCGTCACAGCAGAAATAAACATGTTTACAGCCTGGTACAAAAAACTGTTTTGATCTCTATACCCATTTTCCCCCGTGAGCAACCACGCTTCATCCCGCCTCACGTCTTTGCTGATTTTTAGATTAGCAACCTGAACAACGCCACACATACATCGTCTATTCCTTATACTGTCATTGGCACATACGTACATAATCATTGTTATAAGTGCAGTTTTGTTATTAGAGGAAATTAAATTGAATATTTTCTTTTTTAATATTTTTCTAATACTCTAATCTGTTATTTTTATTTATTAATAATCAGCTGTGCACATAGCTTTAAGGCTAATAGCTTTAGACTACAGTTTTACATAGCTGCTTGCTGTTTGTACATTACATAGCCATACTTTCTACTGTACATAATTTATTGCATGTATCCATCCTGTACATATCATGTCTGCATTTACTCGTACTGCACATTTTATGTTTTGATTTTTGTTTATTTTGTACAGCTCCTTCCTGCTACATCCTTAATATCCCACTGCATTATTTTATTGTTCACTCTGTACATTTATTTTTCTTTATATGTGTCTATATATACTTTACTACTGCATTGCACTAATGTAATCTATAAATTCTTCTAACACTAAGCTGCTTCTACTATCTATACCAAGCTGTATGACCATACTATAACTGTAGCAACTACTACTAATTGTATTAGTAGTACAACTATGCAGCTGTACCTTTTCACATACATCTAGACACACACGGTTACACACATGCACTCACAGAGAAATGCTGGTCACGTATGTAGTGTCAACAGACACGACACATCATGAGGGTTAAAATTATGAGCGGAACCTGGAGCTCTAAATACGACAGGAGGGTCCGGCACAGCAGGAAAGAATCACTCATCGCAGAGACAAATGGATCCTTTGCCCACTGATAGCTAAATGCTGTTAGGACCGCCATTTTTCTGGACAACCGACTTCCTGTTTAGACCAGGGCTCAGCAAATCACCAGTGATATCATTAAAACGGTGCCAACGACACCACTTCCTGTCAACACAAACATTCTCCACAAATTTACGGCCTTGGTTTCCTTCTTCTTCTCACCTCGCCGGGCGAATAATTGTTGTCGCCGGATTGAACGAACTTCTCCTCTCCTCTCTTTCTGACCCCTTCCTAATTCTCGTAACTCACGCTAATCTGACTGCAGCCGACTTGACAGGACGGAGCATGTTTGCAGGAAGTGAAACGTTCCATTTTCTTTCTCACTCCAAACTGCACATTGATGATGTCAGGGGTGATATATTGACCAGGAGGGCTGGGAACCCAACCCTCAAGGAGGAATGTATTTAGACACACACATGCACATCCAAATGCACACACATTAACACACACACTGAAGGCCTCTCCTGCCAGAGGTGTTGAAATGCTTGTAAGTCCTGAAATGCCAGTTCAGACGCTGAGCTCCCCTTTCACACACACACACACACACACACACACAGACAAGAGAGCTGACAAATGGATGCGTTGAAACATATTAACCATCTCCCTTTGTGAGCAGACAAACATTTAATCTGGCTAATGACCCCTGAGGATCAAAACAAATGCAGAGAGATAAAGACGGGTAGAGGAAGGAGGAGGGGGACGCTAAAAAGAAATCATTGACCCCCAGGAGGACTCTGCAGGGTTCAGTAAGGGGAAGGGCTTCTTTAGTTATGTGGGTTATGTGTTTATGAACATGGTGGGAGATTAAATTAAGTACCCGTTCTTACACATGTGGACGGTGTTCAGGAACACACAGTACTCGGATGTGTTCTCTACACACAGGTCTGTCCTCATGTGTGGGGTGAACACATCCAAACAAAAGCTTTCGGTATCGCAGTCTCCATCGGTGTTCATCACAATAAACGAGTCACTTAGCGCGACGTTATCTCGATAGTTTTCTTCCCCTCAAACCCACATACGCTCTCTATCTCCAGCAAGTGATCATGCCGGTAATGTTATGATTATACAAAACACATTACGCCTTATCTGCGCTTATATCAGAACTAACCAACAGCTGCACTAACCTGTCAGGGGAGCTCAAGCCTTTTGTTGTCTTTTAACATCCGTTGACACATTCACACAGTCTGTGTTGAAATAGTCGCACACACAGAGCGAGCTTGTTGTTGAATAAACTGTTGGAGAAGAAGAAGTCTATTGTATGATATAAGCAAACATCTCCGAACAACAGGCACTCAGCCAAGCGTGATGTTTATTTTAAGACGTGTGTGTCTTTACCATACCCTTAACTAAAATAACTGACCTTAAGCTTAAATCTTCATTGTTTTAGCTACTTTGAGTAGCTTGAGTAGTTTTTATTTAAACGACTCAAGCAAATATAGAGCAACGTTACAAATCATTTGTAGTCAGTACGTTTCTGGAGACCTAAAGAGTATTTTCACTTTCGTTTAAGCTCCGTTTTTGGTCTCCACCAACACCCGAGACGTTCGTCTCTCAGTTTAGCCGATAAATCCTCCGAATGTTCGGCAGTTAGTCGCTAACTTTGTGCGTCAGCTGCTCTGTGCCGAGCAGGTGGTGTACAGTGGTTTGTTAGTGCTTTTTCGACAGAGCAGCTGCCCGCTGAAGCAGTAAAGTTACAGACGTCAGAACCAAAACATTGAGCTGAAAGAGGCTAAAAGGGGGGAACTGCAGAATCGGGTGACAAATCTCTGTGGCTTTCTTACTATGATCAAAAAAAACTTTCACATTTAAAACTCTATATATTGACTATTGCAGCTTTAAGTGTATTTATATGACTTTAATATCAACCACCAACTAAACAATTTCTAATTTAGAGTGAGTAAACACGTCAAGTTGCAGACCAACACAGTTGAAATTAATGGGAAAGTTAAAAATGTTCACCTTAATGTCATTAAAAATAAGACACAGTTCTTCTAGAATATGATAATTAATATGTCTGTGTTTGTCTCATAGGTTGCTGTGAGAATATGTTGACCGACTGTGGGCTTGGGGCCTGACAGCTACACCGTCAGCAAGACAAACTTTATGAAGACCAAATGATCTAAAAAAAATTATTATAATAATGCAAAGTAATGAATTAACTTAACTGGAATAATGCAGCAACAATGAAGCATGATAGATAGGTTGATAGTCCGATAGTTAGCTATAGATTAGGCGATTCAGTCTGTGGCTCTGCCGTCTGTGTGACCTCCAACATCAACGTCAGTTAAATAACGCTTCCTTTCCCTGATTCACGACCCTACAAACGTACCAAAGCCACGATTTTTTTTTTTTTTTTTTTTACAAAGAGCAACAATAGGCCTGTAAAACTGTCACAGCAAAACTGAATTTACGTGCGACACTTTAAACAGTCGGACTAAACGTTTCTCCCAGGGTGAGACAGGGGAGCTTTTTGGAAATGGGTGGAGTGAGGGGGCAGTGGGCGGGCGGGTGTCCATCTGAGCTTTTTTTTTTTTTTTTCTCTCATTATGAAACAGGCCGATCAAGCCAACTGGATCGGGTTGCTGGTGCCCAAGCTGTTAATCCATCACTGATATTGATTTCCGGTTGATCGTCAGGCCTCCTAATGATGTTCACCTTCAGGGCCAAGCTCATTGATTCATGGTCACTTGATCCATAACTGGTAATGTGACCCATGCAACAACAGTAATGCACAATTACCTCCCATTTTTACGCCCTAATGGAAACTGGTGAAAACGGCGACTGATCAATACAATGAATAAATAAACAGAAATCATTAATATGGGACGCTATAAAGCCAGAGTAGAAATCTAAGGACTCCTTAATGGCACAAATATGTTTATAATCTATACTTTCATTTTAGTATAAGGGAACATAGATGTGCATATCGCTTTCCATTTTTGCTACACGGAGAGGATGCGTGAAATATCTTTACACATTCTTCACCTGCCCTACCAGCAGATTCTTTATTTCTTCCAGTTATTGTGTCTCGTACTTCCTTCTATTCAATGACGCAAGCAAAGCAAACCTGTAGCCAGTAACATATTCTTTCTACTTACTATATATATGAGGAGAATTTCAGCCTTCATGCTCATTTTTCAAACGTGACAAAGGAAGGATTAACCTGGGTGGAATGGATTACACCCGAGATCCTGGCAGCAAGATGTAGAAGCATTACTCAAGTGGAAAAAGTGATGTTTATATGCTCTGTGAATCATCTGATGTGGCGGGTTTAATTGTACAGGTAGACCCGTAGACATACTTAGAGGCAGTTTGGAGGGCAAGATCTAACAAGACAGCACCACTTCCTTCACACAGGCACACTTCTGGCACTCTTAAAATCCAATTTCAAAAAAAAAAAGGGCCAAAGACTTCCTCGACAAGTTTATACTTAATACTAAAATAGACTTGATGGGAAAATATCTACTCAAAATAGACATGGGAACCCGTTTTTTTTTTTTTTTTCTCCACGGCATATTTGTCTTATTGGTTTATATTCAAAATAACTTCCTAATGGGTAAGAAAATGTTTTGGTAAGGTTGTTCACTGAGGAATTGCTATTAAGACTGCATACAAATTCCTCAGCGCTTTGTCGCGACCTGCTCCCGTGCTTTTTTTTTTTTCTACGAGGTTAAATCTCTTGCAAAATCTTGATGAAGTCATCTCTGGCAGCGACATCACAAATAACTGCTTTTTACCTGAATCACCATCCGAAGGATCATGTACAGTCAGATTCTGTACAGTGTGTGAAACAAAGCAGAAACTGTCTTCCTCTTTTTAAGGAGAGTACCCTTGAGCAATTTTAGCAAAACACAATACTTTCTAGTTGATAACAGCAGAATTAGATTTGAACTCTGGTTTACCCGAGAGAAAAAACGATCAAAGCCAATCAGGGGAATGTCTTTGTTACATTCATCTAGTAATAACCATCTTTCTAAGTGATGAGCAAAACACATGTGGTACTGTAAATGAAGTACGTCTGATGCAGATTTTTAAAAAATGAAGAGCACAACAGCAAGACCTCTAAAAGAGATGTTGAGATGTGAAACTGGGACTGAAGCCAGTGTTTGATTGGGTTTTAGGGATAAAGTCAACGCCCGGGTTAGTCTGGGGGTGAGGTGGAGGTGAAGGGAGCGGGGAGAGAGGAGGGGATGTAGACTCCAGCCTCTGTGTTGGGGTTGATGGTTTCGCTGGAGCTGAAATGTAATGATGTGGATCATGGACAAACATGGCCTCTTGCTGGAGTCGGTTTGTTTGAGGAGAAGATGCCACTGTGGAATCTGACTTGACATGATTAAAGAAGAGGAGACTTAATGCCTTACACAGACCGAGTGAGGACACTGTGCGGAGCTCAGCTCGTTCTGTGTTCACATATGGACCTTATATGAAGCAGCTGAATTCATACATAAGGCTTTTTACGGCACTCTCACATTTGATTCCTTGTTCCAAATAGACCTGAGTTATTCAGATACTTGTAAATACATGTTGACATACCAGAATGATGAACAAGCTATTACGCAATAATAAATAATAATAAAAAAGTGTGAGAACGCGTGATTTATGTCCAGTATATTGACGGAGCGTCGTAAATTACACCATTTGTTGTGGTGCATTTCGATTGTAGAGTCAGGGGGAAAGAAGAAAGAAGTTCTTTGTTTGCAATGTAATGTTAGAAGTCATGTTCATGTCTGACAAATGTTTGTGTTATTTTTTGCGTCTTGTAAGTCTGCGTGGGCCGCACACACTCAACTTAGACCTTTGAATTTTTGTTGACGTAGCAGATACACACTTAAAAAAAATCACTAATATAATGTAAACAAGCATCTGCTCAAGATAAATAAAGTATGTATTGGCAGCTGCTGAGTAGATCCACTTAAGTCATCCATTACCAAAAAAAAAAAAGTATAATACTAGTGTGTGTATTGTCTTACATTAACAATATCACTACACTAACATGTTGTTTTATGTCCAAGAAAACTTATTGCACAACGCCATTACAACATCATCAAACGTTCTTCAATCAACACTGTGACAGGTGAAGTGACTCACGTCGATTATCTTGTTATCAAGGCAGCTCTCAGCGGGTGAAATGTACGAGATAACAAGTGAACATTCAGTCCTCATAGTTCACATGTTAGACGCGGGAAAAACTGGCAAGCCTAAAGATTCAAAAGACTCCGAGTCTGAAGCATCTTTAAAATTATTATTATTAATTTTTTTTTTAACCAGGTTCCATTGAGGTTAAAAACCTCTTGTGGGGTGTTCTCAGTCTGCAGTGTGCATAGAAACACATAAAGGGAGCAGCCTGGGCATAAACACTCAGTTGCCAGTTCATTAGATAAACCCAGCTAACACTAATGCAGTCCAGGGCAATAAATCCTCCTTCATGAATGTTGGTCGTTTGGAGGATGTCGCTTGTGGCGCTTACATTACATATAGACGTTATTTACTGCACAGTTGAATCAACACATCTCTAAAGCTGAACATGATGACCTTCATGAAGGATTTATTTCAGGACTACTGTATTAGACTGTGTGCCTAATAAACTGCCAACCGAGTGTATAATATTTCTAAACGTGGCCACGAGCTGGCAACACACTATACATGTTTATTAACAACGTTAAGTTACGTTATACGTTATGACCCTGCTTATCTCGTTCTTTATTTTTAAATTAAGGCTACGTTTGTGTAATATTACACACTCATCCGCTTATTGATATGAGTCTATTCTGTGTTGTAATTTCCTATGATATGTTTGTAATGTAGGTAATATACATATATGTGCTTGGAGTTAATGATAGGATTGTCTCTGCAAACCGAGAGCAGCAGTATGAAGCAGGCCCCATCATGGATGAGCTGAGGTGACGTGATGACTGCATGACCTGCTGTATTTATTCATGTCAGCTGCGTCTCTGAATGTTTATACTGAAAACAATCTATGACATCAATAGACACCTACACACCCGCGGCGACCGCGCACACACACACAGTTCAAATATTGATACGATGCAGATGCACTGTGGCCGAGCACAGATGTCACTGCAGCATGTTTCGCTCACAACATGCGTGTCTTTGCACTATCCACTGGGGTAACTTATGAATCTTTTATCAAAACTGGCCTAATTGCTTAACCATCCATGTCCCGGTCCAGTGGTGAATGGCGGGAGGCAGACCAGGCATGCCATAACAGTCATAAAAACAACAAGCAAAGACGCCAGCGTTTGGTCGGAGTCTGCCCTTTTCGTTTTTCAGTCTCTCTGTCCGTCTATTTTTATTCAGACTTTATTTATGGTAAGGTAGCCTCATTGTGAGCACGGGTTTCTATTCTAAGAGAAAACCACACACTGAGCAATAATTCTATGAATATAATAAGTTGTGGACAACCAGGGAGAAAGGAGTGGTGGGCGGGTGGGAGAGGTTTACTGATATGAATACAAAACAGCAGTAACCAGACATAATAATCATATCAACATCTGGGCAATTTAAGTGCAAATCAGTAGGCGAACATGTGCACGTTACTGCGAATGCACTCATCCCTTTAGGCGAGCTCTTTCTCCCTATGCCAAGACACACCGCAACAGCATAAAACCAATATTCCCCTACCCATCTGCTTATTTTCCTCTAAGTGTTTGCACTCTATAGAAAACAAGCAGCAGTATACAGCTTCCTGTCCTCACTCTATCTGCCCTAAGAAAAACAACTTTCCCCTTCTGTTCTCACTCCCACTCTCTGCTCTGTCTCACAGCAGAGGAAGCTGCCCGTTTCTGCCGGGAGAGTCAGAACTTTGGAAGAGTAGTTTGAGAAAAAAAAATAGAGAGAGAGAGAGGACAGATGAGAGAGTCTGCAGGGAGTTTTTGACTCCCAAACCATCTCCCCAAGTTCCTGGGAGCTGACTAGCCCGTCCCAGGAAACTCCCTGCTATTCCTACTCTGTGGAAGAAAAAAAAAAACAGCTGCACATTCTCACTTCTCAGTGGCTGTTTGAACTCAACCCTGATCAGGGGAACAAAAAAAATCCCAATATCTTAACAGGCAGGGTCTAAAAAAAACAAAATGTGTTGATGGTATGAAATTTGAAACTGTGATATCAGCTCTTTAGGCACGCACAAAGAAATGAGTCTATTTTTATTTATTACCATTGCTGCTTTAAATATGAAATGCTGTTTTTATCATCTTCTATTGTCTGTCTATAAATAAGACTGGAAGCGGTCATTCTTCCTGCTCGCAGCTGGTGTCCAACTGGAATCACTTTTGTAAACATTTTTTTTTTTTTTCGCTGAATATGCCAATATCAGGGACTGTGTGTGTGCGCCTGTGCCTGTTTGCATAATTACAGATGCGGCTCTCTTCCTAAGCTGTCATTAGAAAAGGGAATGGGAATGTCTCCAGGCTACAACCACCGCTTGCGGTTACGTAACATGCTCCTTCTTTCTCGGATCCTGTCTTATCCCAGAGACAGCTGAAAACTCTCCACTTGCCTATTGTCTGACAGAGAGAGAGAGGAGAGAGAGTGTTGATTATTTCACAGCCTCAAACGGGTCTGTGTGTCCATTTTTTTTCTTCTCCTCCCTTTCATTTTCGCCCCTGTGTTTTTTAAAGTCTTTGTCTGTCTGCCTCGCTCCGTTTGGGTTGGTGGCGGTGCGCGCGTATGCTGCCCTTCTCCGAGTGTCCGTGAGAGGGCGCACTGAGCCTTGCGACGGCTGGGATGCTGGTGGCCCCTCAGACAAAAGAGAAAATGATATTTAGAGCTCTTACAAGAGAAAGGGCGAGTGAGACTTGATGTGTCTCCACACATCATGTGAAATTAGTTTGTGTCCAGAAGAATATAATATGAATTTCATCTATAATAAAAAAAACATTTTAAAAATCATTTTGACCAATTAAACCCAGATAATTCTCAAAACCAAAAAAATAAAAAAAAACATATTTTTTATTACTGTCCAGTAATAGATGTTATTTGACTATCATGTATGTGTGTGTGTGTATGCTTGCCCTTCACTTGCACAGTTCAAGCCCTCGGGTCAGCTGTAGCATCCAGGCTGCTGCTGTGCCCTTGAGCAACCTGAGCAAGACATCAAATCACTAACAGCCTCTGGGTCACTTCGACTGTTTCAAAGCTGATCCTGGTTTTTGACATCCCCAGCGGAGAAGAGGATTTAAGACAGTTTGCCTTAAGGCTGTCAATAATATATATTTTCTTCCTTCCTTATTTGCCTCCTTTCTTCCTTTCCACCTTGCTTGCTTGCCTTTTCTCTCTCTCCCTCCCTCTCTTGCTGTCATTATTGCTGCAATGTTTAGGCTATTTTCTCGCTTCACCTTGAAAGAAAGCTCCCAGGCAGCCAGCCTGTCTCCCGCGCCGCAACAAACCCAACTGTACCACCCCCTAGCCCGGGGAGGGGAGGAGTCTGCCTCAACAGAACTCAGAGTGTATAACACTCTGCAGCCAGCCACAATGTGTGTCAGAGGACTGTCTGTGCTCCCAAAGTAGATGACTGCTCCAAATCTGGTGTCTGTATTACTGACTGCGAGAGACTACGAGAAAAAATTGGTTCGCACATTATCATCCCGAGTCAGGACGAGGTGAGCATCCTCTCAGTCTGAGCGGTTACAAACAGAAACGTGTTGTTGCTCTCTCTGGTTTTTCTCACTGAACACACTCTCTGCTGGTTTGGGTTGTTGTCATCACATGTGTTTTTTTGTAAACATGTTTTTGTTTTGTTTTTTGTATATGTGTGTCCCGGTCACATTATCTGCTATCTGTGTTTAGTCAGTGGTGAGCCAATGCGTCGTTTTGCACACTTTGTGCGTCACGGTCACATTTTACGCACATTCTCCTGTGAGGATTTGTGCGTTTTTTCTTCTTCTTTTAAACCCCACAGAGGAGTGAGTGTGGAATTCAGTGGAGCAGACTGAGAGTCTGTGTGTGGGCTTTGACTCCTGTTCTCTCCACAGTGGAGTTTTCAGGTGTGATAGAGGAGAGAGGGAATGGAGAGAGACGCTCTTTGCTTCTGGAGACTAAAGTACCTTTTGTTCCTTTACAGGTTTTTCGATTGTGGGATAGAATGCCGGCGATCATAAGTAAAAACTCCGATTTGGAGTTTGACTCCTTACAACCGTGTTTCTACCCGGATGAGGACGACTTCTACTTCTGTGGTCCCGACTCTGCGCCACCGGGGGAGGACATCTGGAAGAAATTCGAGTTGTTGCCCACTCCGCCCCTCTCCCCGAGCCGAGCAGCGCTACCGGGGGAGCCGGCGACTGCCTCCCCGGATGCAGACCCTCTGGGCTTCAGCTTAGGGGACCCACTGGACTGGGCTTCAGAGCTGCTGCTCTTACCCGAGGACGATATCTGGGGGGCGTCCGACGATGGGGACCTGTTCGGCTCCGCTTTGGATACTAACCCCAACAGCATCATTATCCAGGACTGTATGTGGAGTGGCTTCTCCGCCAGGGAAAAGCTGGAGCGGGTGGTCACGGAGAAACTCGGAAAGGCTATTTCCACTGCCACTGGAGGCGGCAGGAACGTTTGCGTCAAGGCGCCGGAGGTGGTGAGCCGCAGCTCGGTGTCAGAGTGTGTGGACCCCACGGTAGTCTTCCCTTTCCCGGTCCACAAGAAGAACGGCAGCAGGGACTCATCCGGGACCGTAAACACAGCAACAACCCAGGCGAGCGCAGCCAGTGACTCCGGTAAGAATCTAAAGAGGCACCAAAAGCTTTTGTTTCCTTTTTTATAGCGAAATTCAGTTGCCAAGACAACCATATATTATAATTATAATAATTATTATAATAATGATTATTATTATTATTATTATTATTATTAGACTGACTGGAGCTTGTTCATGACTGGCCCAGAATCCGATTACCTCGTTACATGCACGCACAATCACACACACACACACACACACACACACACTGGAGTAGTGACACAGTGAGAGAGGTTTATGTAATCAGCGGGCTCTTCATCCGGCAGATGGCAGTAAAATGGGGAATTGTGCGCCTTCCTGAACTCAGTTGGCATCCGAGCCAAACAAAAAGACACCACAGTCACAGTCAGTGACTGCAGCCGGGGCAGGTTGTCGGAGGGAGGAGGAGGGTTGAAGATGAAAAGGTGTTCAATAACATCACGAGCTGATCAAGTGTCAGGTTCACGGCGCCGTGGATGCTTTCATTCCGCGTGGATTAAGGCACAATTTACGCACAGTGGATGAGGAATTGGCACTTGTTTTAAGACGGTCTGCACAAACTGCTGCTCTGAGCTCAGCTGATAACTCAAATTAGCCCCGAGAGTAGGGACATGAACACAGGAGCACAGCCTGACACACTCCTGTTTTGTCTGATTCTTATGTAGGCAGTAATATGTGTTTAGATTGGGAAATGAGTGCCGTGTGTATTTAATCACCTTAAGACTTCATCTCCCATCTATTACAGCCTATGAGTTTCCCTAAACAAACACTCACTCCTTATCAGCGTGTTTTCACTGTGAAACAGTAGTACAAAGGCTTCCAGCTTGGCACAGAGGGTAGACCCAGCCGGCCTTGCCAAACACCTCCTCCGCCGCGAAGAAAAGAGGACGGAGGAGGGCCCTGGCTGCCTCTTTTTTAGACGGGAGGGTGGAAAGGGGGGTGACAGCTTTGAACAAGCGCTCCATCTCGACAGCTGTCTCCCTGGCGCCGCTCCAGCTCTGAGGCTTAAAAGGGTGGTGATCCGATCGCCTGCCGCCCCACCATCCTGCGCACAGCAGCGCTCCAATGCGCTTCCGCCGCTCGCAGCGCTTAAGGCGCGTCCTTCTTTGTGTGGCGCGCGTTGTGTACTCTCTCATCAAAAAAAAGAAAAAGAGAGCACAGACTTTGGAGAGGCGACAATGCAGGTTTATCCCTGCAGTTAAGCCAAGGGAATCAGCTGTACAGATGTGAGAGAGAGTGTCATGGAGATGTGCTCCAAGAAAGAACTCTTTATCTCTCGCTCAAGGCGAATATTTTATCTCCCCAGACAGAAATGTTGTGGCCTTTACTTCTATTTATACTCTTTCCAGCTCCATTAAATGGAGCTGTTTCCCTTTTGAGGAGAGAGAGAAACACCAAACAAGCTCAAATCCCAGCTTTCACATGTGGCAAAGCCAACCACGCCCCCTCATCCACCCAGCTGTGCCCAGCTTTGTTTTGATGGCAGCAGCCAGACTCTGTGTGTGTGTGTGTGTGTGTGTGTGTGTGTGTGTGTGTGTGTGTTCTGTGCATGTGTGTTGAGACAGCATCCCGTTGCAGCCGTGTCTGAAGTGGGTTACTGTAAAGCTGTAAAATGCCACACTCTCTTCAGATGCTCCTGAGCTGATAATGAGGCCGGGCCTCACACTCTCTTCTTGCCTCATGATTGGCCACTTCCTCTCATCTTCAAAAAGGCGCCAGTCCGTGATAAGTCTCAGCTGCTCGTCTCAGTCTCAGTCTCAGGTATTAAGACAAGGAGCTCAGCGAGATTTGGACTCCATCAGAGGTCGCAGTTAAAGTGTTGTCGGCGTGGCCGGAGTGGCACTGAAGAAAACCGTCTTGTCTCATCGGAGAAGATTAGGAGAAGCTTTGAAGGGAGGGACGGAGAGAAAGAAATCCAGCCTGTCTGCTCAGCACTGACACTGAACATGTCAACACCTGCAGAGTAGACCAGTTGAGGAGTGACTTGACACTAAGCATTAAGAAGTTTCTGCTTAAGCAAACAGCGTTGAGCAACACTTTCGCCCACACACACACACACACTCTCTCTTGATCTCACTCACATGTATACACACTGTCACATGCATTCCTGTCACAAGCCGGTACACACAGATGACATTGTGAGAATACCTGTTTTGTCTGAGCGATGAAGTCACTCACATTCTCTTTTCTTTTTCCCAGAAGAGGAAGATGACGAAGACGACGAAGAAGAGGAGGAAGAAGAAGAGGAAGAGGAAGAAGAGGAGGAGGAGGAGGAAGAAGAGGAGGAGGAGATCGACGTGGTGACGGTAGAGAAGAGGCGCTCCACAATCAACAAGGCGTCACCCATGGCGACGGGAACGGTCACCATCTCTGTACATCCCAAGAGTCAAGAGGCGAGGGGGAACGTATCAGGGTCCGGCGTGGTGAGTCGGTTCATCAGCCGAGCTCCTCAGGAGCTGATCCTGAAGAGGAGCTCGGTCCACCAACAGCAACACAACTACGCAGCCCCCTCACCGTACGCCTCAGACGACGACCCGGCCCCACCTCCAAAGAAGCAAAAGACATCAGAAACCCCTCGTCCTCCCACCAGAACCATCTCCTCATCCTCCTCATCATCTTCCTCCACGTCCTGCAGCTCGTTCAGCAGCATGTCAGGGTCCCGCAGCAAGCGCAGCGCCAGCGGAGACAGCAGCCCGCGCGGCAGCTCCGATTCGGAGGACAGCGAGCGCCGGCGTAACCACAACATCCTGGAGCGCCAGCGTCGCAACGACCTGCGCTCCAGCTTCCTGACACTGCGCGACCACGTGCCGGAGCTGGCGCACAACGAGAAGGCGGCGAAAGTGCTGATCCTGAAGAAGGCCACCGAGTACGTGAGCTCGCTGGAGACGGAGGAGACGAGGCTCCAGCAGGAGAAGGACAGGCTCCAGGCCCGCAGGCAGCAGCTGATGCGCAGGCTGGAGCAGGCCAGGACTCGCTAACAGACAACCACTACAACACAGAAACACTCACATATACCCTGGATGACCCCTCCCTACCACTGCCTCAACTCAGTCTGAAACACACACACACACACACACAAAGGTCTATACACTTAAGCACAGACACATAGGCCTGTATATCTGTTCACGCACACACAAACATCTCAGAGGACGTTTATCTTCAACACACCTGGAGGAGGGCGGGCAGGAGAGACAGAGGGGGGGTTTGCTGGAGGGATGCTCGGACTTTCACTGCCGCCACTTTTTTTGCACATTTGTTGACGTTAAGAATGTTTAGGGTTTACTTTTTCAATCCAGTCACATTGAGGAAAACATTTTTTAGAAAAGAAAAAAGAGAGAAAGAAAAGAATGAGGAAGGAGAGACTCCTTGTTTTTTGGTCTTCCCTTCCTCTGTTTTTTTAAAAATATCATTTCTATGTGTATCTTGTTTTGGGTTTTTTTTTTTGTACTCACTGTGACACCAGCCTGGAATCAGGTGATTCCCACAGGGAATGAGGGGTGTCAGAGGGCACTTTGCTTGGAGAGTTTCGCGTACAAGAAAGCAGTGCACACTTACTTTGCCTTCACCACTGCAAAAAACAAACAAACAAACAAACAAACGAAAAAAAAAAACTGAAGAGACTATGATGACTGAGGCGTTATGGGTCACACAAAACAATGCCACTACTACAGGTTCTCTTTCTTTCACTCCTCTCTCACACTGGTGCTCAAACCAAGTCAGTGGATGTATAACTGTGCACCTTGCTAGCCGACACTTTTGTATATAACAATAGTGTACAGACAAAAATACACTCAGATCTGCCTTGTTTTGTAATACATTTTTGTCCTTTGTTTTTTTTTTTTTTATACATGTCAGGAAGCTGCCAATAACTAGACTGGAAGTTTATATACCTTTAAAAGTACTGTAAGGCCTCGATTTTTGAGAGTCACAAAACTTTGTAATATAACAATATATTGTTTTTTTTTCTTATCTTTTTCTTTGTTTTGTATCATATTACTAATTCTACACACCTTTATGCTTTTAGTGTGAACCTGATACATACTAAATTTGATACTTATATTTTCGTATGAAAATGAGTTCTCGGTAGATATCACTTTATCTCGTCTTTTTTTCCCTCTCTCCTTCTATCTCAGATAATTCTTTTGTACAGCAAATGTGTTCTATCCTCATCATGTACCTGGCCTTTTTTTTTTCTTTCCTCCTCTTTTGTTTATATTTGTAACTATCGGGTGCATAGAACTGGGTAAACGGATATAAGATGTTTGTTTTTTTCACTTTTAAAATGTACATTTAGTGCTGCAACTCCTAGCACTTTGAAATACCTCATTTTGAAAAATAAATAGACATCATAAAATCCTAAATCTGTGCTCGTCGTGGATCTTTTTTTTTTTTAAACGTGCTTTCACCTTTAACCCCTCTCGTCCTCTTTCATATCTGTTTATTTCTCTGTCTGCCCCGACGTTTCCGTATTTGTTTTTGCTGCTTCTCAAAGACTCATCCTGACAAAGAAATAAAGAGAGTGTCTTCTGGATCCTCTCTGTCTCAGCACCCTGCGGCTACCTCCCCCTCTGTAGCCTCTCACACCCACCCACACACACACACCCACACACACACCTACACACACACTCCTCAAGTGCACCGGAGCACACACACACACACACACACACTCCTCTCTCTGTTTCCCTCTCACATCGACACACAGCCCTTCCTACTACATTGTTCGGGCCGTTGCCATAGAAACTGGAGCAGCTGCTGAGTGGCAGACACCGAGAGTGAGTCTTTTATTTGTCTGTTAGTAGTCTGTGTGTATTTCTGCCTGCATGTGTGTGTGTGTGTGCGTGCGTGCGTATGAATGCAAATGTCTGTATGTGAGTCTACCTTTTGTCCCGGTCTGTGTGTGGCCCGGGCGCCTGATATCTCAGGCGTTGTGCGCCGCCTGCCACGATGCCAGGACAAGGCTGGATACTGTTTACCAACATCAGCCACATGGCTCTGGCCTCCTCCTCCTCCTCCTCCTCCTCCTACTCTTCCTCCTCCCCTCTTTCCTCCTTCCCTCTGTGCCTCCAGTACCGGGCCTTAGCCCAAATATGTGCCACTCAGGAGTCTGGCCAGGCGTTCTCTGGAGATGGCTGAAAGAGAAATCTGTTTCCACGGTCTGAGTAGCCATTCAGCACGACAGTGTGTTCACAGGGGGAAAGAGAAAGAGACTTGCAGAGAAGGGAATTAACAGGACATAAAAACACACATTGTTGATGACTTTGATTAATCCTTTTTACCTAAGAAAGCACGGACTGCATCGCACCATATGACGGGGCGACCCTTTCATCTTCAGTAAATACGCTATATTACCGAGCGGGCGCTTTACAGGATGAATCAAACGCTCAGTTCTTACAGTTTCAGAGCGGGTTGAACACATTTATCCATAGGAGCAGGACTGAAATGATTCAGAGGTATGTGCAGTATGTAATAGACAGGGCTATATGAAGACTGATGACTTTGTTTTGGAGTCGAGACAGCCCAAGACTGAGCCTCTCGGTGGGGGAGTGGAACTGGTGGATTACATAACAGGAGTCTGGTAGGTCTGGTGTCTTTGTGCGCGCTTACTGTGCATATGTGTGTGTGTGTGTGTGTGTACAGGACAGGAGTCTTGTGTCTTTGAGTGTGTGTGTGTGTAAGTGTGTGTGTGTCCCCTCGTGGGACTTCCCCTTACCATCTGCCTAATGGCTTATCCTGCTTGGTTATAGGATGAAAACAAGTTCACAGACAATAACATCCCACCGAAAAAACTTAAAGGAAAAAAAAAAACAGCATATTGCAGCTAAGAGTGTCAGTTTGCTTCAGATGGGGAGATAAACTGTGAAATCGAACACACGAGACACGTGATCAGCGCTGCTCAAACACACACACACCCACACACACACACACACACACACACACACACACACACACACATCATAACCGTTTTCCAGGGGCGCGTTTCCCGCCCACACTCCCAGTGTTAAACAAACACAAAATAGTACACCTCTCAGCTGTGTGCACACACACACACACACACGTGCTGCTTTCCTCTTTCTTACTCCAGCACACACACACACACCTACTTCAGCTACAGTTAAGCCGTCAGCTCTGTGAAATGAGGCTAATTGTTTTAGAGGGGAGCTGACATTCAGGGAGCAGCCATCTTCTACGTTAAACAGACATATGGCCGTGGCTTTTTCCTGATTAATACCCATTATCCTCCTGCCCACTGACTGCCTGGCTGGAGCTGCCCAGACACCCACACGACACGACCCTAATGGGCTTACGCCCCACTGACGGATGTACATTAAAGCTACACAGAGAGATAATGTGGCATATATATATATTTTTTTTTCTTCATGTGTGTGTTTGTGCGTCTTGTCATCTGTTTTGAGATCTTCATTACGGGCCGGCATTAATTGACTTCTGTTGTCCTGTCGGACACCGGATCTGTATTCAGCGTGTTAACCTTCCCCATATGGAAGAATACAATGGCCGCTGTGTGTGTGGATACACAAGTGTGTGTGTGTGCGCCTGCAATGTGCCCAACCTCTGCACAAAGGCATGCCCGTCACCCATGCGCCACACTGGGATCTGTTTGCCAAGAGCCCTGCTATCTGTAGGGGGGGGTAGTGTGTGTGCGTGTGTGTGTGTGTGTGTGTTTATGTGTGTGTCACCATCTGTTGTGAGGTCCACTGCGGTCGCAGGTGCTTAGAAATGGTACGTGGTTGGGGTTGTGGTAGGTAGAGTAGAGTCGTGCCCGATACAGGGAGGGTATTGGGGCAGAAAACATGGATGTGTGTGAGTGTGCGTGGTGGAGAATAAGGGGCAGTTCCTCGAGGGAACCCATTGCCCTATCTGAGTAATATGCAGCCCTGACAAAGAGCTGTGGAGCTACAGTAATTGCAGAGCACATAGTGGACAGGGAGGCAAGAAAAGGGAGGGAGGGAGGGTGGAAAGGGAGAGAAAAGGAGGCCTGAGTGTTTGATCAAAGTTTACCAAAGTCTGAGGAGATTTGCATACAGATGGTACTGTAGCCCGGCCCCCGGAATACCTTTCCCTCTCTTTATTTTTCCTTCTTCGTCTCTCTTTTCCCCTCTCTCTCTCTCTCTGACACACACACACACACACACACACAATATCGCACACAAATGTAATGGGGTTTCATTGAAGAATCCATGAATAGCCTTTCAAGAGCGTGTCCTGGTGAAGAAACGGCGTTGGCCGCACAACACAGCACCTAGAAAAAGAAAGAAAAAGCAGAGGGAGAAGATAAAGAGAAAAAAGAAGAGAGAGATAAAAAAAAGGCAATTATTAAGATTGGAGAGAGGACAAGAGAGATGGGTAAGAAAGGGAAGAAAGGAAGAGGAAAAACCTTTGTGAAGCGCTAATTATTAAAACAAATTCACCCAGTACAGTTTACCTATCAGTAGTCATGAAGCGCAGTGATATAATATATCTGTGCTGACATCCATTCACTTCCTCCATTCATCCTGTCACAACATCGGCCGATATAGATTTTGAACGCCATTGTTGGGCAATGATCACACAAGTGCTGTCCCCTAAATAAGTTACATGTTTCTCTGAAGCCATTGTTTCGGGGCAAGCTTCTGGCAATTAGCCCGCTGTGCCAAGTGTCCTCACAATGTGTCTGTCAGCGCCGGGGCTCCTACACAACATGACATCTAACAGTTAAAGCCACAAGCCAGAAAACCAGCCCAAACTCCCTGTCGGCCACTGCTGCCGGTAGGAGTTTTTATTTTCCAGGGTCTGATTGTTTGAATATCAACAGATGCTTCAATTACCTTTTAGTTTAGAGACAGTCTGCTGTCAGTGAGTCATTTATGAAGCACTTTTCAAAACAGTAGTTACAAAGAAGTGCTTAAGAGAAAACAGAAGAGGCGGACAAGGCGATAAAAACACGGGTACAAACTGCACAAACCGCAAAGAAAGAAAACAAAACGCCCCAAAAAGATTTTCTTAACGCCCCCCCAATGGTATCTAGCAATGTTGAAACCAAAACCAAGTCAAGACTGAGTCAGAGTGTATCGAGATCAAAACTTTGACGAGTCGAGACCAATTCAAGACCAAGACCAGACAGTATATTTAGGATCTACAGACTGCTGTGTGGTTTCTTTTGGATGCCGTTTTGCAGATGAACTCTGTGATTTAATCAAATTTTATTGCTTTGGCTGACGTCTCGCCCCAGACCTCAATTAATGGGACCTTTGGTTTATTTGTCTCTGCTGTCCATAGAGGCTTAAATTGTCCAATCCCCCAGCTCCAGTTCTGGCATGACACTCATTTCTCGGCCCTAAACTCTCTTTTCTGCTGGTCAAAAAACAGCTGTGGTACAAACCTGACTACCCCAGTGCTATGAGCACACAATCTGTTTGCTAACAGCAAGTTTACTTTACTGTCCATCAGGAAACTGTAAATCACAAAGAGTTGATGTGCGGCAGCTGGAGGAGATCAGAGGGAGAAGCAGAAAACATTTTCTCCATAAAATATGATCCAGTTTCACCAAAATCAGTGAAATAGTCGGTGGCGTGTGACTCGGTGCCATAAAACATTATGTAATTCTCGCACGTGATCATGCTGCGTAGTGTGAGAAGTTACACAATGTTGCTTAAATGACTGGAAAAACTCTGTTCACCTTCATCTCTGGTGTCTAAAATCTATAAACATGAACATATGAAACAAAATCCATCTGCATGTCAAGATCTGTGACCTTCCAGGCCACATGTCAGCTTCAGCCTGCTGTAACGTCACCATGTATACGGGCACCATCATCAGCATTTCATCACTGCTATACAACAGGCCCGTTGCATACGGGTGGGCTATATGATAAAGAATTTATAGTGGTCAGTATAAACAAGCAGGTCTATTGTAAATATTGGGATCCATACTTGAAGCGGGCTCATTAATGTACGTAACAAAAACACAAATCAAATGTGTGTCTGTGGGTCTTTGTGCCAGTTTGTGTGCGTGCACACCCACACCTCCCTTTGTGTATGTGTGTTTTTGCCTGTGTGTGTGTGTGTGTGTGCTTGTGTTTATTTGGAATAATCACTGGGGCGCTTCTGTGTTTGTACATTTGTATCGGGATTGATTCATGACTGCTCCTCCAGAGGAAACAGATAACAAATGGTTTTCTGGTCCAATAAACACCGTCTGCCTGTAAACCAAATTAGACTAAACTAAACCATCCTCCGTGTGTACCTTCAGCACCAGGCTGAATGAATGGCCCCGGCTGGGAAGCTGTCCTGTAGCTGCGGTAAAACTCAATGAGAGACATATTGATTTAGGGCTAATTGTGGAGTGCTGGTGTCACCTCAGGCCTAAGTAGCCCCTTCCAGACTCCCTTGTGGTTTACGCTACTAATCAATGAGTTTGTGTTTGAAAGGGGGGCCACGTTCAGCTACTAGATTTTTCAAAATTACACACCACAAGAGCCCCCGCTATTTTATTCGTCAATATGCCACCAAAAGATTCCTTTAAAAGATTACAAGAGGGCACAAAAGGAGACATGCATCCACCTGAGGGATCTCGACAATTGCAATATTCCCCGGTGATGAAACGGTTCATTTAATGGTCATTTGGGGTCCACTGGGGGCTGAGTGTTTCGATCATTAGAGAGCTTGCACAGATCTGACCCTTGACCTTTATGCCTGCCTGGGAAGGGTGACAGTGACCAGTGGGAGAAAGTGAGCTGCAAGGATAACACGACGAGGTCTTTTCAAGAGGAAAATTCTGCGTTTGGTTTGTGTTTGGCGGTTGTTCCATTTAATAGTGGCATGTAGTGGAGCTCATTTGCCCTTTCATTAACTACTACATCACAGTGGGAGCTCAAAAGAAATCAAAAATAAATCCGGTTTAACAAGTGAATAATATCCTGGTCAACTCCAGCAGCCCGGTCAGTCATTTTCATTCATCCACTGACCCTCTCAGGCACTGCTGAAGCCTCAGTGATGACTGTGTACACTGCAAATCCCTCTTTGCATGCCCCGGGGGGGGTTTGCACAAGGCCTGGATTGGGGGCGAGGGCAGGATGTACTGAGGTAGTGGAGGCGATTGAGGCACATTTTGCATGTTCAGCAACAGTCTGCCTCCACACCCCGACTAAGAAACAACACAGACGACGAACGCACAGCTGTTTGCTTCCTAAAGTTCTGCTTAAAACAGCTGAAACAGTAGAAAATGTCACAAAACACTCACCTGTGACAGTATGTATATGATTATGAATGCACATTTTATTCATTCATTTAGTTTTTATCTCCTAAAACCAAATTTAAGTGCTTCAAATGTTGTATGTAAACGTTGATGCTGCATTAATAAGTGGATGCTTTCTTAACTTTTACTATTTAAAATGATAGCTGTTAGAAATATATGATTATATAGTTGCCATCAATGACTTTTTATCCATTCTAAATAGATGTTTATTTAGATTTCTTATCCCGAGGTAAAAAAAAAAGAAGCCTAGATTGAGTTCATATCGACACTTCGGGGGCGACCTTGCTCCTCGACAGTTATCTGTCGGTTTGATGACGAGCTGGAAGTGTGACGGGGCAGAGGATGGTGCCGGGCGGGGCAGGCAGAGTCCTCAGCAGGCGCCCTCGCTGACACATGTGGGACAGAGCTCAGTGGAAATCGGGTTAATGAATCGTACAGAGAGAGGGAAAACGGCGGGGTTACTCGTCTTTCAATATTCCCCCACCGTCATCATCAGTCCGACCAGCACTTGTCTGCTCACCGCTAGGAGAGAGACGGGGAGGTCAGTAGGTGGCTCAGTATCTGAACCTGTGAAAAGGATTTCAAACAATAGATCATAGATGTGTGTAAGACAAAGCACCGGCTACTGAAGTGTCACGGTCAGCTTCTAATGAAAGTAAAAGATGTTCTGTCTCTTTTTTTTTACTGTGACAATTATATTAGATTTCATCTCTCTGTATGCAGCGAGCGTTCTCTGCCAGCCTTTGTTAGAGTGTATTCTCTGGTGGGTCTTTGGTCCATGACCAGTCCATTATAGGCTTGTCTGCCTGGCTGTCACGTCTCTCTGATGGATCAGTGAGCTCTAGACAGAACTACCAGTCTCCCAATTTTAATAACATCAGCCCAGTTTCTGCACTGCAGATCCAAAACAGATGCAAATGACTGCGTCTTATTAGATCAGCTAAAACCAGCTCACTCCACATCTATTCCCGTCCTCCCTCGAGTTGTTACCGTTCTCGGATAGCGCGCGCTGACGGGGGTCGACCCCGATGAAAATTAGAAGCTTTTAATTACCGACGGAAATTTAGCGAATTAGAAAGACTCAGTCCACTCTCTTCACACACATAATTCACCTATCTAAGAGGATGAACCACATTAGCATATTTAATTGGCGGCTTATGCCCGTCTCTTGTGTTTGACAGCTGTTGAGTCAGACGACGGCATTGTGCGAATATGAGTCAGTGCACACTAATCTAATCGGCGAAACCTCGGCTGGGGATTGAGTTAGCATTTTGGACATCCGTCAGCAGGCTCTCAGGATTACACACAAGGTTAATTATGGAAGAATTAGATTCGGGGCGGGACAATGGCTTTATCGCTTGTAAGGGTACGGTAATACTATTCACAAGCCACAGGCTGACGTGAACCGTGGCCTAAAGAATAGCTCAGAGTCCGCGATGCTGCGGTTACTCAGGCGTGGCATTGATTAGTTTAATTGGTGGACTGCGAGTGGAGAACATCACTGAATTTGATTTAAACCACCCCCCCTCCTCTCCACACACACACACACACACACACACACACACACACACACACACACACACACACACACACACACACACACACACACACACACACACACACACACACACACACACACACACACACACACACACACACACACTTCAAATACAATCCACCAGCGCATTGGTCATTGTTAGATGTCTGAACTATCTGGAGCGTTCAACTTCCATCTGGGATTTTTTTTTTTTTACACAAGCCTCGCCAGCTCTTTCCAGCAATGTCCTCCGATACGACCTCAAAGGACATCGATTCAAAAACAGGAAAAGACTTAAGTCAGGGTTTTTCAAAAGAAAACGACCTGCTTATTGACAGACGTAAGCCCTGTCACATGTAGTTACCTGAGAACTACTGTAGCCAGCGGATAATGGCTACCAAGGGCCAGTCGCTCAAAATCTCTGAGCTTCTTTCTATGCGAAATTTACTTCCACCCGTTTTGTTCTCAGGATTGTAAATCATCATTATTTGTAATAACGATTGCTATGTCGGCTCCTGTCTACAAACCATCCCTCCGTAACCATTTGCACTCCCGACAGAGGACGCCTAAATAGAAATGGATAGTGCAACAAAGCTAAAAATCTACGATACTAGATAGATATACTTTATTTATCCCAAGCTGGGAAATTATAGTGCAGCAGCAGCATTACACAAAGTGACAAGTGACAACATAAAAATAAAAATATACGATACTACCCTCTGCTTTGTTAAACTTTGCGTGTCAATGTTCACCAAAGTTAAACTCGTGCAAAATAATGTGGGCAGATTTACTTCACCCCCCCCAGTCATGGAAGTTCAATTAAAATTAATTTCTTTTTCCAGGAAATCTTGCTGGTTTTCATGCTTGTGTGCCAGGCATTTATAACTAAAAAAAAAAACTCCCCTCTAACTAGAGGACATATGCTGCACTGTCACACACTGTTACAGGTAGGGCAGTCAGAGGAAGCTAAAATGGCCTGGCAGTTGGAACAGCTGCACCAATAAGACCTCACCCACTCAAAATCTAATCAGACAACAGGAAGATTTAGCACAGGAAACGTATTGAGCGCATATTTCCTCTTTTGTTCCTCTCATCCTGTTGTCTAAAACATTGAAAGTGATTAATTTGCGTCATCAGGATATTCCTGGCACAGCATCTCATTCTCTCTCTCTCCTTACTCTGCCTTTCTTGCACACACACACACACACACACACACACACACACACACACACACACACACACACACGGTTAAATAAGACACACACACACCAATACACTGACACATTCGAGTGAGTGAGCGCCGGGCATGCCATTGATGCTCTGCTCTGGCTTCATCCATCACTGATAATGGCTGAGGACAGCTGTGTGTTCAGTCCCCCCTCTCTCCATCATACCAAAAGCTTGAGGCGGACGGATGGAAGGGAGGAGGGGTGTATTTATTCTACCGTGCCTCCTAATCACACACCCACTCCCCCCCCATCCTGTAATACTGTCCTGCAACCTCTACCCCCTCACAACTGTCCCCCCCACTACCCAAGAGAATACCCGCCCGGGGCCTGGCCCAGATGGCCGTGGCCCACAGCGGCCTATGCGTTGCCGCTATCTGGCGTCAGATCTACTGCAGGGCTGAAATAGGAATCAGTGATGCAAAGCTGAGGTACACACACACACACACACACACGTATTGACACTCAGACACAAGGATACGAATGCCTTCATGCCCCGTTATGCATGCATTTCTATGCATACTCTCACTTTTTGCAGCGTCTCTTTCACACACACACATGAATAAACACACCAACAGGGATGCACTGTTTAGACTGGAGTTAATGAAGAGATAACAGCTGACGTGATTAGTTTCCACATGAATGGAGTTTGCCAAGGCTCCATCCTGATTTCACCGCATTCAGCATAGCAAGAGTGGGAGTGGGCTTTCATTGATGCACTGTCCTTGAACCACCTTACTTAAGTAGGTCACCATGAGCACATTTTGCTGTAGTAGTAGTGGCGGGAAAAGGAGGAGATGCAAAGTGCTCTAACAGCTGCCTCGCTGCCTAAAGAACCTCTGGTGTAGTTTGGGGATTTGGTGACTTGCTCAAAGGCTTTTTCAAAAGTTTTTTGAAGGGAGGCACTGTGAGCTTTCAGCGGTTTATATTTGTAATCGTAATGCGATTTTCAGTGCTGTAATGAGTAAAAATAAAGTAGAAATCACAAAATATTTAAAAATGGACTGCCCCTAAAAGGGTGTATGTAGTGGAGAGACGCAAGTTTTCAGTTAATTGTGTAAAAAAATATATATAGATGTGCCTCTTCTTGTTTTTGTGTGTATTTTATTGTGTGATTGTTACTTTAATCTTCTGTCTGTTAACAGAATATTGCATTAATGCAGAGCTTGCTTTATCTATTTCTCGTGTTGATTTTCCCTCAAATCATTTTCTGTGTCTATTTTTTTTTTTTGGTTTATCTTGCATCATGTCTTCATCAATGTAGTTAGGGTAGCTGTTAAAGTTGTACATGAAGGAGCACAGGGGTAGAGGTTGGTAACCAGAAAAGGATCAGCCCAGTTGGTGGTGTGTGTTCGGGGGGGCGGGGGGATTTGTGTTTTTGTATCGTTGAATAATGAAAAAGAAAATAAAAACTGTTATTCTAAAAAAAAAAGGGGCTCACCTGGTAAAGTGTGCTACCGCAGAAGCTCGGGTTTGACTCCAACCCAGCTGCCCTTTGCTGCATGTAAGCTCCTCTATCTGCACACTTTCCTATGTACACTATGTAATAAAGACAATAAATCAATTCATAAATGCCTCTCTCATTTTCAAAGTCCAAGGTGATGTCTTCGAAGGTCTTGTTTTGTCAGTCCAAACCGATATTCAGACATTCAGTTTAATATGAAATAAAAAACCAGATTAAAAAAGTACTTTAATAATTTAATTAATAATTGGCTAATTGATTTGTTGACTCATCGACGTAGCTCTAAGGTGGAGGCAGAAAATCGGACATTCATAAATACCTTAGAGTGTGTCAACGCTCCACATTCAATACAATCTCATTATGAAATAAGTTACATTTATTAAATTACTGTGTGCTTAACCTCATGTTACCTCGCATAAAAGTCACCAGCTCTTTGCTGTGTGTTATTAGGATTTTAAATCCGGGAAAAAAAGACTATGCTGGTATTGGATTTTTAATTTGGAGATACCTGGAGATGTGATGATGGAACTGTGTCAGGGGAGATAAGGTAGGATTCCTGTTTATCTGTGAAAACACAGAAAAACTCTCTGACTAGATGCCAAGTAAGGTAATTGTTTTCAGTTATTCGGAAGAACCCACCCTTTAAAACGAACAATAACAAGCACGAGCCTCTGCTCATTCTTCCATAAAACGCCCGATGATGAAATTATAGCATCATAATTTGTCATCGTCATGCCGGAACAAAGTCCGCCTTTGTCACGCCGAAAAAAGAACAATGGCCTTTATTTGCATGACTCATATTCACATATTCTTGGCTAATCTGTAATCTAAACAGTCCACTGAGGTCAGTTCCAGTAAATCTCCACAGATGGCAAGCTAATGTTATTCAATTATCAGGTGATGGGGAAGGGTGGAACCCGATCCCCAACAAAACACCAGTCCAGCACACTCCCTTCTATAAAAGACACCTGTCAGAAACAAGAGCCTCCTTTACCCTGGCTGTTAAAGAAAAGCACTCTCCTTGTCTCATCATCATTTAAGACTTAGGCACTTCAAAGCTGGCCAGGTACAATAGCGACGAGCAGGCTGCCTTCAAAAGAACAGCACAAGTTATGGCGGGGTGGCAGGGGGAAAAGAATAGCCCTGTAAATCATAATAGAGAGGAAAATATAAAAGACGAGGTGGAGAGACGCAGTTCACCTGTTCTCTGTAACACAATCACTTAACGATCCTCTGGGCGCATTGTGAGGGAGAGCGCTCCTGTAGCTCGCGCCCTCGCTTTGTGCCCCAACGCCGGACCACTAGAGATCATCTTCCCCTTCTCCACAGACCCCCTGACCTTCTCTCTGTTCCACTTACACACACACACCCATCGAAATTACCTTTACCTCCTCGCAGATTAAGATCGATGTCATTCATCGCGTTTAGAGTATCAGCCTTTGATTCGGACCAGAGAAAGGGATGGGAGGGCACGCGGGGCACCTGGGAGCTGTGTCGAGGATGAAAAAGAAAAAAAAAATGTCCTCTATTAGACGTGGATGAAACTTTCCCCCCGGTGCTCCTGTGTGTTTCATGTAAAGGGTGGTTGACCTATGAAGTCACTGCAGGCTAACAAAGACATATTTGCATAGGCACCGATTAAAAAAATGTCCCTCTGATTACTTAACCGCGATAAGGGTGTGTTCGGTTTGAAAACAGCAGCGGTGGTGTGTTTTCTACAGGTGCAGGTGGAAAAGGGGGGAAATCCAAATCAGGAAGTACAGATTGAAGGTTTTCTGGACTCCAAGAATATGGATGTGTTAAAAGAGACGTACGCAGAGAGGATACACAATGGAGAGAGAGGAAGAGGAAGATGACATATAACAAAGGTTCCAGGGAGAGAAACACAATCAGGAAGCAAAGAAAACAAAAAAGAGGGACCTGCTCATGAGTGAGCAACTTTCAGTGAAAGAGAATCACACAGCAGACATGCCAGAACATAAAAATGTATCAGTGTCACGTTATAACGCTGAATGTTTCACGTTAAAACTTGCTCACTTATTGAATAGTTTCACATTATAACATGACAGGTTTGTAATAACATTGAACTCTTGTTAGACTGAGGAAGGCTGTGCTGAGAGAAAATGAACTGAGCAATATGGCTCATTTACACGACTTGATTAAGCTCTATTTTATGCTGGGGTTGAGACATGGCAAGATTCTATTGTTACTGACAGGGACGGACTGGGCCAAAAAAAAAAACGCCCCTGGCATTTTGGACCACGGCAGCCCACAATCAGAAAACTTTTTTTTCCTCGTGCGGCATAGATGCGCCGTGCGCCCTAGCCTAACCAACCCCCACCTGCTCCGGCGCGGCCCACATTGCCCATCACTAAGCCCAAGAGTGTGTTTGGGGTGTGTGATCTACTCGTTAAATATATATATCGGGACTTGTCGGCCCAAATAGCACATCGGCCCACCGGGCAAATGCACGGGATGCCAGATTGCCAGTCCGTCCCTGGTTACTCAGCACGGTGGATGATATGTACATAAAGAAGGATTTTTAAAATGCAGGCCGCTGTACGGGATGAAGAATCAGTGTCTGGAGTCAGTGTCGTTTCTTGTTGATCAGCTGGACAACGAAGAAGACGCCATAGTCACAATGTAGCGTGATGCGTTGATATATTTTTATTTGTCTGACCTTGCAGCAATAAACTCTTCTCTTCCAGTGCTTGTGAGGTAAACAGTACAGTAGTACAGTCTACCTGTACTGTATTTGATTGGCCGAAGCACAGTGATGCAGAATGACAAAGGATAGGCCTTTCACCAGATGACCCTCCCGTTTTTTTTACCCCTACTGTGCCACCGCGATGGTCTAATTGTGACAAATAAAGAGGCTGTGTTGTCGGACGCACGCTTTTCTCTCTGTGATTAAGCCCAACCCCCCGTTACCTCAGCGTCTCTCTGCTTCACCACAGAGATTCCTCTGTTTGTCCGGTCCCTGACCTTTGACCCGGCCCATAGGTAAGCTTAGCTTTTGGATAGCATCGACTCTTTTCTATAGATAGCTTCTTTTTTTTTTCCATTGAAGTTCCAAGCTTTCCACTCTCTCTCCGTTCACCTACCTCCCCCACAACATCCCCACCCTTGGAGTCAACCAGGGTATGTGACGGTCTAAATGCCCCCTATTGTTGGCAGAATGGACCTTTTGTCCGCACCCCCTGTATGTGCTGACTAAGGGACATGCAGTGAGCCCACTTTTGAGTCCATCCAGGGGTATGGGAGGGGTGGATGCATAGGGTCAGCTAAGCCTTGCAATGACCCCCCCCGGTCCCAAAGTGTTTGAGGAATTTCCTGATTCAATAACTTTTTAAATAGCCGGCCCCTTTGCCTTTATATACCTTCAATAGCAGCTGCCCTCATCATCACACCTAGCAGACAGACTGGCCAGGCCATGTCTACACTGAAACAGGTTAAACTTGGTTCTATCCATGGCTGAAACACCAAAACAGTAGAGTTTACCTTTTTTTTTGGGTGGCAAACAAACAATTACACACACAGGTTGAGTGAATTAATCATTTGTGACAGACAGGCCTGATTATGCTTGGACTCAGCTCTGTCGCCTCTATTTTTTTTCCCTAATTTATAGTGAAGACCTGGCCTCAAATCAGCAGAATCAGCAGCCTGGACTATTAAGACCTTTTTTTTCTCGCAGACATTCTCTTAAAAAACGTCAGGAGTTAAATTGCCCCAAACCGATCCGAGTAAAAGCAAGCGCTCCCCGTCATAAACAGTATCGTAAATTCATATATTCATATCCCCGCCGACGACCTGACACTTCCGATCGCGGTGATGATCCACCTTTTTCGCAGAATGTGGCAGCATGAAACTATATCTTCCCTCGTTACTTTGCTTTGCCCCGAGACAGCTCCTTATTTATGAACCCTTGAAAAAACGCCATAAAAGACAGTAAAGGCTTCGTATGTAAAAGCATCTTTGGAGAAAGGGGAGGAGGGTTGAAAGGGAAGACAAAGAGACGGATAAGGGGGGAGAAAAAAAAAGATAAATGAGAGAGGTAGCATGTGGGAATATTACTTTATTTCTGTAATGAGGATCTGCGCACACAGCAGTTTGCGGACCGATAATTAATCTCCCTAACATCCCCTTTTTTTTAATAGACTTCCATTAACATGCTTTTAAAAACGGTGCTTTTAAACGATACCCAATTCGCCGCGTAGATGAGAGCGCACATTACTGCCGAACAGTATTTACTGGCCATCCTTTAAACAACTCCCTTTAAAATCTAATCCGCTAATGTATCCAAATCACACGGCTGTCCCGGGCCATATATCTTTAATTGTACGTCGGTCCACTTTAACAAGAGTCAGATGCGTTCCAAAGACTCCTCTACATCAAAAAGCCGCCGCCCAGCACCTAATATCCTCTGCCGTCACAATGCTGCCGTCTCACCACCCGTGTTCATAAAACACAGCCCTCTCCTCCTCCTCCTCCTCCACCCCCTGCTCCTCGACCCCCCCCCCCCTCCTTTCACTTTGATTGGGCTAATTGTGTTTCCTGCTGAATGCAGTAAACTTAAGAGAAAAGCTAGGAAGTGCATATGCACGTACCCCGGAGCGCTCATACAAACTCAAATTCACACTGTAGGCGGCTTTCCTAACAAGAGGCCATTAGAGACAATAGGCAGGCTCGTTCACTTTCTAAGGGTCCAATTTACATGGCAGTGGCAGGTACTAAAAACCTCTTCAGTCCTATGGGCTATGGAGTCCTCTTCTGACAGCGCTCCGTTGGTCATGTGTTGGAAATAGCTCATTATCTCTCAGTGGTTTAACACACGAGGATCAGTTTGGCCATGTATCCATTCATGTATCCGCTCAAGTGTCCTTGAGCGGAAAATCTGGAACGTGTAACTCTGACCTTTGACCTGCTGTTACGGGAAGGTAAGAAGGATCAGATTTTTAATAATAATAGGAGCTTCACATATCGGTAACGGATGGTTGAACTGTTACACAAGTGTAACAGAGGTTTTCGATCAGAGCCACGGAACATCTGGCCCAGCCGGATCTGATAAGTCATCGGTTTTCACCCGGAGAGCCATCACGAAACCGCACTGTGGTCGTCTTTGTTATCACAGCCTGTCACTCTTTTCTCTTCATCCCTCTCTTTCTCTTTGTCAATATGGGTGAGCTCCTGTTGACCCGAGGGTTCTCTGTGGTGGAGAGTGGGCCACGTTGGACCACTTCAGAGCCAGATCCTAAAAAACCACACCAAACCTCCCAAGTAATCAATGGGTGTATTTCTCTTTCTCTGCTCTCTCCCTGTCTCTCTTTATCTCGAAACCTCATCCCTCTCTGTGCTGGTGACCAGGTCCGGTGTGTGTGTGTGTGTGTGCGTGTGTTGCGGCCTCAGTAAACGCAGACAGTGTGTTAGTGAACGGGAGGGAAGTCATATGTTAGCAGTTTGAACCTACAGCCCCAATTAGAGGCAGCTGTTGCTGCGCTATCGCACCACAGCGGAGGGGAGGGTGGGGGGGCTGAATTTATGGTCTGCGTCTCCGTGGCGACCCCTGTTTGATGTGCAGATAATTAGGAAGTGAATGGCTTCCTGTGGGTTGCTGCTGGAAGGGGCAGCTTCATACAATAATAAAAAACAGAGAGAAAGGGAGAACAAGGAGAAGAACAGCTGAGACGTAGGATGCATATTGGTGCGGTAGCCGGGTCAGGTGGTGTGCCAACAGAAACTGGAGGTCGCCCCCCTCCTCCTCGTATAAATGTGCATGCTGCAGCATGGGGGTCTCCATCTCCCGACACATGACTTTGCACGCTGACACACTTGACCCCCTTGTCTTGTCTGTGTCTGAATTCAGTCGCATTCAAAAGGCCGAATCAGTCAACGCATCGCCAGAGTCAGCTTTGAGCTCCTCGCATACCATCCTTTGACTCACACAGGAACACGCCCGTGCAGGTTAGCAGCTCAGAACGCATTCACAAAAAAAAACTTGGCAACATGAGTTAACAGTCCAAGCGGTAAAAGAAACAGAGCAGATCAAAGACGGAAATATCTGTCCCTATAGAAGTAAAAAAACCCTCATTTTTCAACATTTGTCTCGACATGTCGTTTCAAACATCTTGAATAATCTTCTGTCAAGTTTTCACTGTGTACGTTTCTAGCCCAGACTACCTTTAAAGCTCCTCTCGTAAGCTCGGTCTTAACTCAGATACCATTTGCTCGTTCCATAGCAACCCTTTGTTTTTCCCACTTGCTTCATCGCCACCTTGCACGTCATTTCAACTTTGACCTCTTCAGCCAGAAGTCGTGACCCTCGCTCATTGTCCTCCCCGTTTCCCTGAAGGTGATCAGAATCCAGAATAATAAAATTAAAAAAAAGCCTCTTGAAAAAAAAAAAAAGAAAAGTAATTGATTCCTGAGATTCCTCACAAGTGTCAAGTGTTAGGTCAGTCAATAAAACTTTCTAACGGACTCTGCTGGTCACTGTATGAGCAACAATGGAGCCAGATTGTGATTCTTGGCGTCTTTTGTTTCTCTCCAGCTTTTCCCGGTGAATGAAACACAATAGGAAGGAATGCATTGGTTTCTGCTTGAGAGCTAAACCCAATCATGATGATAACAATGTGCTTTAAAGGACTAAGAGAGTCTTTAACTATCCTCCTCAGCATCAGATTAGCGCGTTACCATCTACCCCCCCTGTGGCCGGGCATTCATGTGCAACGTAAGGCCGACACTAAACAACAACACACAGGCGGGAGCACAAAAACCACGCATCTGCACATAAATGTATCCATCTGGTTTATTCAGTTAGCTGGTTAGAAATCAATGAATAAATCAAGTGGGGTGTATTAAGACATTGCTCTGTCACCGTATGTGTGGGAAGTGCTGATATTGTTGAAGAACAAGAGGATTGAGAGCTGTATACACACATTATCTTAACCTTTGTTGACAAAAGTATAAAGCTGGCTTTGGTCAGTTTAGGTTGGGTTGGGTATCAAATCTTAATACTTCTTGAGTAGTGGCTGAAATGTTCCCGGATTATCGAGTACCAAAAAGTCTGGTTGAAAATATGCGTTTTAACAACGTTTCACTTCGGATCTCAGAAGTGCCAATATCTTTCTAACTTTACCGAAGTAATAATAAAGCACCTTTCCTTATCTCGTAATTACCACATCAGGTGTCTAATTTATTTTTTTCAAGTGAATGCAATACGCTTCTGTACTTCTTCTTCTTCTTCGCTCACATAAAAACTACAGGTGCACCGGCAAAAATAGTCCCCAGTAATTCACTTCCGTTGTGAAGTTTCTTTTATTTGCAGCGGCGTTTCTTTCTTTTATTTGCAGCGGCGTTTCTTTCTTTTATTTGCAGCGCTGTTTCTTTCTTTCATTTGCAGCGGCGTTTCTTTCTTTTATTTGCAGCGCTGTTTCTTTCTTTCATTTGCAGCGGCGTTTCTTTCTTTTATTTGCAGCGCTGTTTCTTTTTGTTTGCAGCGTTTCTTATATTTGTAGCGCTGTTTCTTTTAGTTTGCAGCGTTTCTTTTATTTGCAGCATTGAGGGTTCCCGGCCAACGTAGTAGAGTGATCTGTAGTGCTCCCGATGCCACAAATAAAATCACTTCATGTTAATGCTTCATACAAACTTCGCCAACTCACTTTCAAATCTAAGCATCCCGGCTATACGTTATGATGTCATTAAGGATGCAGGAGGATCTGGATTATGCAACAGAACACACACACACACACACAACACACACACACACACACACGCACGCATCACATTTATCACAGTCAAAACAAGCTCTCCAAACCAAGGACCCTCGCAGCTCTGCCCCATTCACAGGAATGCGGAGAAAGAGGAAAATATTCTGATAAGAAGCTGTTTTCTTACGGGGCAGCTGGGAGGGGTCCGTCATATCTTGTTATGCTTAGCATTTGTTTTACTCTATGAGAACATGTGATGTGTCTGAGCCGGTATCTGTATTCCCATTACGACATGTGCCTCGCTGCCATGGGAAAAGTATGCCCGCCAGTTGCCCAAGGGGGAAAAAAAATAAAAAATTCAAGGCTTTCACGAAAACGTGGTGAGACAGTGATGTTTAAATGACAAGGTAAGGGAGCATATGTAGAGAGTCAGTGGCCCTGATTTACTATAATGCCACTTCATGTAATTAAAAAAAAGAACATCAACAACAAACCCCTCCTCGCTTTATTCCTCTTTCCTTTTTCTTATTTTATTTTTTTCATCTTTTTCCTCTTTACACTAAAAAAAAAAAAAAACAGTGGCCCCTCCCCCGTCCGCCGCTCTCCTGCTTTTCTGTGCTGAGGGTCGCTGACAAAAGGAATTGTGCAAACGAGCCTTTAAAATCCCTAAATGGTTGTGGTCTGCGCACAATGGGCCAAAGAATGCGGCGCTGGACAAAGGCCGGCCCTTGCCCCACCACTCCGCCCTGCAGTGATGGATCCGAACGGACGCATGAACGTGGGCTGGATTTGGGGCTGCGGAGGCGCCACCTCGCCCCCCACTGGGCCAACCAAAAGGGACAGGCCTCGGGGATACACTGGAACCCCAGCCAAGGGCCTCAAAACAATCACGAGCTGCTAACTAGCCTCGCCATCCATAGGCCTTGATTGATATGGGAAACGCATGCTTGCTTCTGCATACAGCTCCCACCATCACTCTTTATCATCCTCAAAGCCTGAAATTATTCCCCCTTTCAAAGCCAAAGCTACAGATTAGAAGTGGGCAGCCATTAAATGCTGATTTTATGTACGTAACAGGTTTATATTAGCCCTAAAATCATGTTTTATGAGCGGCCGATATGCCTCACAGGGATGTAGGCTGTAACGAATGGCAGAGAAATATGAAAGAGCGATGGTGAAATCAGAGAATGTAGGTATGGACAAATTATAATGAATGTTTTATTAATGGGGACTACCCCCCTCTAAGTTAATAGTACTAAGGAAAACGTTAATTTGCATGGTTCAAGGATATGGAAAATGCGCTCTGACAACCCTGATTAGAGTTAGGGTACAGGATGGTGCTTTGAGGAGCGGTCAAACTTCACAGGCAAATTGAAAACAGGTCGGTCCGCTTATAGCAGATACTCCACAGTTGTCTGAATGTTTCTGAGCAATTACCTGGAGGAAGAAAGAGCTCAAACGTGGTTCAGTTATTCCGCCTGTCTACTCCTAAATCCGTCCATTACACATGCTCGCTTAACCTGGATCAGGATTTATACCGGCATGCAAAAAGTTTTGGAGGAAACGAACACGAGCATGAGTGCACGTAGTCCTAAACTATTCACCGCACAAATCTACTGTTGCTCCAACAAAATAAGAGTAAAACACAACAACAATACGTGATCGTTCGCGTTATGTAATCCATATCCAGGATGCAGCTGCAGACCGTGAACATCCTTCAGGAGTCGGATTGGCAGCTGATTTCCTCCGTCCCTTTGTTGCTGAAAAACAGCAAGAACCTTGTTTGCTTCTCAATAATAAAAAATAACACAATCATTAAGTGGCACATGTTGAAGCTCGGGCTACATTAAAGCCACTGATGTGCTAAACTGTAGGCAGCACGTGAAGGTCTTCAAAAGCCTATGATGGCTAATTTCTAAGCGATAAAGGGCAATAAACAACAATTTAAGGGTCTGTAATTACAGCGCAGCAGGGCTGGAGGACAGACGGGTGCTTCTTGAGCTCGGGGCAATGTTTTATTATAACTCCACACAATGCCGTACTGCATCTATTATCTATGGCTGTACGTGTGACTGCTAGCTGGGCTTCGAGCAGTTGGCTGGGTGTTTGTTTGTGTGCGTCTGTTGTTGGAGGGCTGCGGTTCAACGTGCCCGTCGAAGCAAGTTGTAACATCACACAAACAGTTTTTTGGAGAATAAAAGCGGGTCACTGATGTGTGCCGGTGTCTGTTGCCCACGTTTACACTATACAGGGTTCCCACACCTTTTTCATGAACAAATTCAAGCACTTTTCAAGCACCTTCAAGCACCAGTTTTTCCATTTTTCCAGCACCTTTAAATAGGTAGCCTACTAGTTGTGTTTGCCATGATGGTCATGGGAAGCGCAGCGGTGCCACTGTATGGCATAATAATATGGGTCTAATTAGCATTATTTCATATGGTGGTAGATTGACTGTTTAGATTTTTAACTAATTGTGAAATTTCAAGCATTTTCACAACCTTTAAAACACTGAATTGAAATTCAAGCATTTTCAAGGAATTCAAGCACCCGTGGGAACCCTGACTATAGAACTGTGGTCCAAGTTCTTAAATCAGACAAAACAATAAATTTATATGCAAAATATCTACTAGAAATCCAAGAAACTAGTTAGTGTCTAACTGATAACACACAAAGCAGATTGTTTTTTTTAGATGTGCCGCCCTCTTTCCTCTCTTTTCCTCTCACCCATGACACTCCTCATCTGATCACAGACACGCACTCCCTTTCACTTTCTTTCTAATTTCCAGACAATAAGCCGTAAAAGTTAATGATAAGGTAACGGCGAGAATAAAAGAGAGTCGGTAATCTTTTGAAGTACTTTTAGTATTATTGCTTTTTGTACGTTGCAGGCATTTACTGTAAATGTAATTTGCGGGCAGCAGCAGGCTCTTTATCAATATTAGATGTTACTTGCACAGCCTCGACATAATCGCACACGAATCCCTCTGAAAAGGGTTCACACACCTCCTGTGTATAACCAGCGATAGCCCGAGGCCTGTGTTACTCACAATGGTGGTATTTTCAAGTCCTGACTTCATATCCTGCACTCGTTTTTGTCTTATTTGACTAAGGGGGGCCCCCCTAACCCCTCTTGGAGAGTGCACCCCAATCTATGTAAATCCCTTACATACATACCTCAGCCGCACTTACAAGCACGTTTGATTACATAACATAACAGTGAGGTCGGCGCAATCAGATGTGCCGCGGGGAAGAAAAAACAACTGAGAAATGATTCAGCTCTGTTTAATTTTTAATTCAGGACAATGACTCACTTTCATTCATAGAACCGGGAAAAGACTGTGTTGTGTTAATGATCTCCAAATTTTCCCTTTGGTTAATCCCTTTCTTTTCACTCCTTGTAAGACACACACACACACACACACACTCACTGAACCCCTCCCTGCACTTGTTTTATTGCTTTTGAGTGGGTGGTGTCAGTGATACCTCTCTGATTCATACAACTGTTTGAAGTAGGATCATTTTTCCAGTTGTGCACATGCCATTCACCCAGATATCCACCCACGTACACTTTTTTCCCACCTTCTCCTTTAACTGGTAATGGCTCTTGGAATGTGGTAGAAGACTGGATTTGAAAAAAAAAAAAGATCGCCACCAGCATAAATAAAAAGCGGGATGAAGAAGAAGAAGAAGAAAAGTTGGACAGACAGAGGATGGTTTGGAGAAGACAAGACAAATAGAACGAGAGAACCTGCAGTGATCGTTGGTCATGGTTCCAGCTCCGATTTCTAGTTGTGCGTTTACTATAAATCCAGTGTGGTGAGTTATTATGGTGGCCACATATCAGGTGCCCGGTATTCACTTTTGGCAGATCAGCTGTGACACCCACTCAGCCATCCTATCTGTGGAACTCACTTTTGGGAAAACACCACGACCACGCTGTTCTTGATAATGTCCGACCGTGTTCGACGCTTGAATTTGAAAATGTTTTTCTTTCTTTCTCTCTGTCCGGGGCCTCACATACACACTGAAGGTTTCAAATAAAGTGTTTGTCAGATTATTGAACAGCGACTGAAACCCTCCACACACACACACACACACCTCCTGATGAAGAACTGCATCTGAAAACTTTCCAAAAGCTGAAAATCAGACATTTATGCCTGACCAGGTGCATCTATGTGAGACTTCTCCCTGAAGCTTTTTTCGCTTTTCACCCAACTATGTACTCCCATCACTATTTCCGTCTCTATAACACCATGAATGCCTGAGTGGACAGTCAAACACAGTTCTCCTCATCTGAATGATTCAACAACTCCTGCTCCTCTCTTTGTCGCCCTGCCTTTGAGTGTCTCCATTCAGAAACGCTTTTGTCTTTAGACGTGGTTGGATGACATGTCCTTTTAAACTAGCTCGTCCCGAGCATATTGACATGGTATATTTAGATATCTCAAGGCCCGGGTCACGCTTGAAAAAGAATTAGTTTGTACAACAAGCTAAGCCAAACTTGATCATTGAAAGGATTGAGGCACAATAATCGTTTAAATATGGGCGCGCTTGTTTTTGCTCACAAAAAGTGACGGAATTAAGGTGTGTGATGACTAAAGAGTGAGTCTGGCAGAGAAGTTCAAACCGTGCTTACTTCCTCACCACATCACATCTGATCAATCCCTGCATAAAGTTTAAAAATTTGTCAAGTCTCTTAAATTCTGTTGGTGTAAAGTTAAGGCAATTTCAGACACTATTGGGCGCTTAAACTATCCAACAAGAACTATTTGTATTTAGTGTACTGTACTTTATTTAACCAGGAACGGATTCAGATTTAAAAAACTCTTTTTAAAGGGAGTCCTAGCCAAGACAGGCAGCAACACAAACTAAGAACAATAAGACATAGAAATGACACCTGTATGATTCTGTTTCCAGGTCTTTCAAAACGGTTCTGTAAAAAATTCAAGTCAAAGTATCCAAACGCTCTGTTCTGTAAGTTTTGTACAAACATTTGGTACAAGTCCATTAATGGCAACAAGTACTGTTAATTTCTGAGAAATATAGGTACATAGAAAGGATGGGAGCAACCCCAGATCACCTTGTATATGAAAATATAGCAACGGGTGCACCTGTGGGTCGCAGATTCTACAGTTAGTGATGAGTCTAAGAGAAGCATGGTGAGCTCTGTCGATGCCCGAGCATGGGCATGCATCAGAAGATCCACATAATCCAATATAGGTAAAAATGTGTTGTACCTGTATGGGATATTATAGTCGGAGGTAACCCTGATGCAGTTATCATCAGATGTGTTTTACAAAATGCAAAAGGGACTTTCCCTCCAGGCGAGGCTCAGTGCCACCGGAGGCCTCTGTTAAGAGGGACTATAGCTACACGCTATTAATGTTAGCCACACTCCCCAACAAAACAAGGAACAAAAAGCGACACAACACCCTACTCATTCCTTTAACCAAAGTCACGCCAGCAAGGGTGCAGCGCAATAAATTAACGTCTGATTAAAAATGGCCGTCTCGCCCGCCAAATTGTCATCAAGTGGCACCATTGATACGGGCAACAAAACCGGGCACATCACCAATCACCCGCTCAATGAGAAAAGGAAGGAGCTAAAAACAACATTCTTGAGCAGGTCGGTCTTTCATGAGTTGGATGGAGAGTGGAGGGGAGGGGGGGTAGATGCTAAGGCTCTGGGGTATGTAAAGCAGGGTACACAGGACCCCACAAAGGGGGGAGAGAAGGAAGGGCCACCCTGACAGCCTTGGCGGTGCAGGTTTTTTTTTTTTTTTTTTTGACGGGTGTGGGGGTACCAGAGGGATGGAAGGCAGAAGCTGGGAGGGGGTGTTCCCTCTCTTCAAAGCCTTTCCGCTGGTTCTGGGGCCCTGTGGATGGAGAATGTACGTTGGGGGGTGCAGCGAAGGGGTGAGGGTGGGTGAGGGTAAAGGAGAGAAAGGGAGAATTAGGGAGCCCTCTCTTTGTCTGCTGGCATCAGGGGGGTCGGTTAGACACTGAACGCCTCGGGAAGATTAACCAGCCAGGCCCAGTCGGAAGCTGAAGGGTAGGTGGGTGGGTCAGTTGTAGGGGGGGATAATGGGAGCCTGCTTTGTTTCTGGTCCACGATAGGATGCTGGAGAGGAGAGATGGAATGTAAGAAATGGAGATTGATTGATCGGTACAGTGGATAGCGATGCAGGGAAGGAGGGAGAAAGGACGGGAGGGGAGGGGGAGATGTCGGCGCTAAGCCGCCAGCCGCTCCCCGATTTCTCATGAGGAGAGAGAAAGGGATCACCAGTCGGCAGTTTGAATTTTTTGAAATATGGGGGAAATAAGGCGCACGGGAGTTGAATGGTGGGAGTGAACGAGAGTGAAAACTGACAGAAGTAAAAAAGAGGGGAGAAAAAAAAGGAGAAACGGGGGGAGGCTGTTAAAGGTGGAGAGGAAGGAACGGGGGGGAAGGAAACTTTAAGGGTGGGGGGCTTCCTCTATACGGATTAGTGCAGCTCCACGGTGGGGAGAGGGAGGACGGGCTGAGAAGGAAAGGAGGAAAGAGAGGATGAAAGTTGGGGTGGGAGGGGAGGGTGAGAATGAAGAATTGCCATTCGCTTCACTCACTTCACTACACAGGAACAAAGCATGATGGGAGGTACTTGACATAACACTCTTCCAGGCCATGTTGGTGTGTGAGAGAGAGTGTGTGTGTGTGTCCAGTATCTCAGGGGAAGGCATGGACATGTGAAATATGGCATTTGTGTAGTGATGTCAAAATTCTGGTGCTCCTCACCAATGTACATTTAGATGTTTAGATGTTAGGAGGACAGGAACATGCACACTAAAACACACGATGATGTTCTGATGGTTATATCGGGCAAGAAATGGACACTTTTCCTGACTGCACTGTCAGGAAAAGTGTCCAGTAATAAGCCAGAAGACACTACAGGTGGTTAACAAATATTTAAGAAGAGCTAAAAAGGTTCTTAAGACGCAAGTTAACCCTCATGTGTCATTAAAGATAATAAAAATGTACAAAAAATGCAATAAGAACTTTAAAAATTAATATTTTCTTTTGCATAAATCTCCTAAACAACTTCAGCCCTGCTCAAAACAACCAAACATTCAATCATTTTGAGGATTTTAACCCTTTAAATGCCGCTTTGATTACATTGCATTTAGCAGACTTTTATCCAAAGTGACTTACAGAGGATTACTTGATGTTTATGAAAAATAGGGGAAATAACTTTTTTTTAAAATAAATAGTGACATCAAGTAATCAAACTGCCATTTAAAGGGTTAAAATCCTCAAAATGACATTTTCATTATTAATGACTTAACATGATAGCAGGGTCTCTGCACATTTCTGACAAGCAAATATAATGCTTTTTAAGACCCTTTTGAGACCTTTGAGAAAAAAAAATAAGACCATTACCGCAAAACAAATATTCATACAGTAAAAAGGCGCAGTCAAGGATAAGTTCAAACTCAAAGCATATTTATTTTTTTATAAATCAGTGCATCTTCAGTTTATAGTTTTAGTTTAGTTTTTGCCTTCTCAATATTTTAATAGTAGGGCACTGATGTACACATAAACAGTCAGGAAATAAATACAGTTTTACTACTTATCTAACTGCCTCAGTGCATCGGATTTCTCCTGCACTCCTGCAGAACCCAAAGTATTTCTGCCTTTAACGTAGCGGTTGGAGCGAATGCAGCGAAAGCATTTGTGCTGGGGCCCGGAGATATGAAAGGCACAGCTGGCCTTACACTTGCGTTAGTGCCTGTAGTGGCGAACATTCGCAGGGGGACTGTTGATTCCTGACTAGCAGCATAGCGTGTGTGCTTTTCCCCTTTCATGTGAGCGTCAAGGGCACTACAGCCCATTGTTCCCAACTTGATGAATCCGACATAATTTACATCGCGCATCATATTCCGACACTGTTTTTGTTAGCCAACTATTGTATTTCGGTTCCTCGAGCCACTTGTCGCTGAACTTGCATTTCCCCATCTCGGTTCATGTTCATGTATTCCAGAGAGGTTGAACGTATGCTGCTTATTCCAACCACTTCTTCGTCTGTTCCATTTCATGGCTAAAGCGACACACTGCAAACAACGGCTCTATGAGTTTTCAGCATCTTGATAACAAACATCGCTGGCTAAGTAAATCACGTTAGCGCAGAAAAAAATCAGCGATATGTTTTTTTATTAACCATAGGCTACCTGGATGAAAAATAATACCTACCTTGTGAAATTTAATGCCATACTTCAGAAAATGGTGAAATATAATGCTTCTTAAGACTTTTTAAGACACATTTTAAAAATAAGACTTTTAAGACTTTTTAAGGATCCGCGGAGACCCTGGATAGTATTTTTTTTCAGTGATTCATTTGAAAGAATTAATATTTGCATTTCCAAATTTGTCAAGAGAGAGACAGTGTTACAAAAAAAAGTGTCATATGCACTAACACAGCTAAAATGACAGAGAAACGTCCATAAGGGTGAAATCTGCTGTTATAAAACTGTCACCCAGATTCAATCTTTCATATTTCAGCCACATTTCTTTACACTGGAACCACCAAACTGCCATAAGACAACAACAAAAAAAACGAGGAGCGCTACTCGACTCCTGAACACTTATTTTCTCTGTGCTCTCACACAGCTTTGAAATTCAAAGACGCGCTAAACGGCACGCAACAGCTGAGAGCAGAGTAGCACTTACAGCTGCAGCGGCAGCAACTCTGCCTGCGGCTAATGACCCTGAGGCAGGAGTTTCAGAGCCTTCATTAAGGTCTCATTAATTACAGCAATGATTGAGATTATCTCCACAGGTGATAGCCCACCAGAGATACAGTTCCCACAGGAGCTATAAATACTGACTGTACAGCAGGTAACAATTCAATTTTATTTGATTTAGATCTAATAGAGTGAGGATGAAAGTGATGAAACGGCGTGTACTGTGAAAGTGGAGGTGTCTTTATTAATGGTGTTCAATCAGGTGTGTGACACCCTCTTTCCATCTGTGTTTGGCTCCAAACAAACAAAGAGGTACACCATTATTATGTGAGCGCAACGATCTGTCATTTTCTGCTACAGCTCGCAAAAAAAAAAAAAAAATTGGTCCCAGTGAGCGGCGGCGTTGCTCCATACCCGCAAGCCACTGTCAACAAAAACAATTTAAGCTGAAGAAAACCTATTTGCTGGCTTCGGATAGGTTAAAAGGCGTTTTCATTTGAAATTCTCACTTTCCATTTCTTTCTCTTCTATTGCTCCCTCGTTTCTCCCTGCCTGTGTGTGAGTGTGTGAAGACGCTGAGAGCTTTGTTTGGGACCTGTCACACTGAAGGCTGAAGGTGGAGTGGGAGGGGAGAGAGGAGAGCGGCAGAGGCATTGTGGATGGATTATGCCAGAACCAAAAGTGGACCCCTCTCTCTCTCTCTCACACACACACACACACACACACACACACACACACACACACACACACACACACACACACACACACACACACACACACACACACACACACACACACACACACACACACACCAGCTCCCTGCAGGTACAGTACTCCGCCCCCCTCTCCTCCCTCTCAACCCTCCCCTCTGATCAATGGAGCTGAAACAAGGAGGCCAGGAGGGGCCTCTGGTTCCCACATCAGACCCTACTGTAGCTATTCTCTTCTCACCAGCCCCCCTACGCTCCCAGAAGACCTTTACTGTACCCCAAAACCTGTTATCTAAAACGACGTGATCACAAGCCATATATGATAACGGCTCCTTATCAAAGGAACTTCACGGTTACATGAACGCATGGATTTGCATGTTTGACCAGCGGCAAATTGAAACTGTGAGTGTGGATGATTATGTTGCCATCAAACGTTTGATGTTTAATAGATGCTGACACACGGTGCCAGTTAGCTCAGTGGGTAGCGATGGCGCCCCATGCTGCTGCTGCAGCCCAGGGTTTGAATCCAACCTGTGGCCATTTGCAGCATGTCATTCCCACTTTCTGTTACCGTTACTATACTATATAATCTACTATAAAAATAGATATTTAAGCTTTTATGTAGCAGGTATCAGCATTGTTTTGTGTAATCTGAGTCTATAGTATTTCCTTTAAAGATGCAGTATTGCTTTCACGGTACAACTACCAAACTTCAGGTAACGACGTGAGTCACCTTCATCTCATTAATCCAGTCTATTTTTCCGAACAGTTTTGATGACTGATTAATCAATTAAGTCGATTTATCGAGCAAAAAAACAAAAAACAAAGTCGTTATTAGACACCAAACTACCAAACTTGAACTTGCTGGTTACAACTTCTCAAATCTGAAAAAAAAAGAAATGCTAATATTCTGAATTTTATATGAATGCATTTGAATATTTTTTAATTATGTACTGTTGCATTTTGAAGACATCACCTTGGGCTCTGTAAAGTCTATTTTACAGACTGAATGAACGTTTCAGGAAAATAATCAGTCGGTTGCAGCCCTACTTTGTGAAATTGTTACACACACAGCGTGTCATTATCTTTAAAATGTGTCCAGAGGGGTAAGACAGAAAAAAACGTGCAGGGAGGCAACAGCAATCTAGCAACTGACGTATTTTTGTCCCTAATAAACTTAAAATGTTTGAAGTGTAAACACAAAGCATGTGCATGCCTATACACGCACACAATTGGAGGATACTGTAGTAACCCCATTATGGACACTTACAACACACACCAGCAACAAGTAATTAAGCAGGCATCTGAAAGGCAGAATAATCCCCTCACCTTCAGCCATTAAGAGAGAGAAAGAGCAGGGGAAGAAAGCAGGAAAGAGGAGACCCTTGCACTGAAGGAGAAGCCCTTTGAACTTTTGCAACAAGCCCTTTCCCCTAAACAAAAACACAAAATCTTCCCCTTATCTCCTTTCTCTCTCTCCTGGTCTTTTTGTTTTCTTACTCCTGCTCTCTTGTTTCTTTCCTCTGTAAAGTCAGTGGTCCGGCTCTCTCAAAAGGAACCAAGAGCCCCCAGCCTGCTCCTATTGGTTCCTCCTTGCTCTCCCACACTGAGTGCCCATGGCTCCTGAAGTGATGCTCTTTGTGTGGGGTTCAGGGGTCGTGCCTATTAGCGTGAAGAAAGCCCTGCTGGGTCTTATCCCGACCCGGAGGAGGACGCAGGGCTCTTCACCCCAACGTTGGCCCGGCCAACCCCCTCCCCCGGACGGGACACTTTCATCCTTTGTCAGGAGGTCAATGAGCGGACCCCCAGAGGGGAAGGAGGGCCCCCACCAATAATGATATGCATGACAGTCATTGTATGACCCCCATGGGGGGGTCATGGTTGGTTGAGGTGGGTGGGACGAAAGGAGGGGAGGACTGGCTGCGTAACTAAGGATGGTTATCTTATCCAGAAGTAACTGAGTTACAGAGTAACGGTGACGAGGATGAGAAAGCTCCATTGGATCATGATGAATCTGATCCACGATCATATCTGACATGACAAATGCGAGACAGGAGGAAGGTATAACTGCAGCATGCTCACATAAGTTTGTGCTTTCATCACAAAGGTCAGATATCAGAATAAAATATTACAGTTCTGTACGACGTTTATCTATCCGAAGAATCCGTTCCAGGACCCCCTCCCCTCGTGCACACTCACACTCATCTTAACCCCTAACCTCAACCCCAGCCTTCGCTTGAGAGATGGATTTGATTTGGTTCACTTCACTCCCTGCAGAAAACTTCAGCTATTTGCCTTGATATGTAAATGAGACATTACATAACAATCTCATCAACGCCCAAACCTACAGACGATGAATATGTAGCATAACTTGACATTTAAATGTTGGAAGTCTCTAAAATGACAATTCAATTTAAAACTGAACAATTATGATTATTTTCTGAATCAACTGGTTTTTATTTCTTCTTTTACATGGACGCTCTGTTTTCTGCCCAAGTTGAAGTAATTATGATCAATTTACAAGTATTGGACTGTTCTCCTCTCACTGGATGAAGTGGTTTGAAAATGGTGATGTCACCCATCGTGTGAACCAATCAGAACTGGCCATAGGAATCTATCAACAGTTGTAGTTTTTTTTTTTTTTTTTTGCTGACGTTGCCAAGGAGACCACACAGTCAGTTCTCTCTCTACCAACTTTAACAGATTGTTGCCTATTTAGCCAAAAAATATGAATGTAGAGAAATACATGAAGATTAGACAGCACGTTTTCAGCAGCTGTCAGCTTTTTTTTTTTTATTAGAGGTTTTCTGCCAATTAGAGCAATTTTGGTCGTCTCACACAGATTTGTGTATTTGTGTTCTCTTTGATAAGTTTCAGTCGGAAACAGGTGATGTCACTTTTCGCAGACGTCTTACTAGGAGGGGGGGGGGGGTCTGACAGGAATTTAATGTTTCCTACTGAAGTTAGAACAAATGGAGTTCAGGCTGCAGTGCACGTACACTCGTGACACGCCTCAGACTCCGACATCATCCAATACAAACCCAAACACACCCTTCCAATCTGGTGGCTGCTGCAAAGATTTCCCTCTCTGCCAATTCTATTACCGCCCTGTATCAGCACCCACATGCATGCTCCAGCCAGGGGTTTGGGGGTGAAGATATATGCTCATCACTCCTCAATATCCCTTTGTGTACCTATCTACAGGGAGCAATGAGGTCGGGAACCTAGACGCCAAACCAAACTGAACCGTTCTCATTTTACACTAGAGTCTGTTTAGACATGGCTCTATCAAAAAACAATAATGTTTTTTTGATTTTTTTACACACCAATCAGATCTCAACGACATAAGACTTGAGATTTCGATGACAGTTGTGAGGTTGTTTGCCCGTGTTGCCATGGAGACCGCTGTTAATGAAATCTGAACGCCCACACAGTTCTGATGAGGCTCATTAACATTTTTTTTGGCGACTGTCTAATGATTGTTTGCTATGAATATGCATGAATGTTTGACAGCATGTTTTTTTTTATTATCATCAGAATGTTAGGAACAAATAAAAAGGACATTTGAACAGCAGGAAACACATACATGGAGGAGTGAGAGGCACCTATAGCACCACCATAAGTGGAATACAATACGGCTGCAGCTATACCGAGAGAAAAAACGAGAGACGAGTGGTAAAGTTTACCACGTAGAGGAAGATATAATGAATAGAAGAGGATGCAGAAAATCAATTCTCAAACACTGAAGCGTCTAAATTCCTGAGGCTGAAACACATGCAGCGCGCAGTCTTCCTTATTGATTCAGGAATATGTCATCACATCATGTTAAGAAGCTATTTAGCAGCTATCAAGACCCAGACAGTGCTAATCTATTATTAATGTCCGGAGCAGTCCTTTTACGATCGGTTCATTAAACATGAAAACTCCAGCACAGGAGATGCTGCACCTCTGTGTATTCCACGGGGCACCTTATCTCTCCGCAATGATTCAGGCTTTAGTCAGAAAATTAATGATTAACATAGAAAGTGTGGGAGGGGGGGTGCTTGAGAACAAATGTTGAAGATTTAATTAAAAAAATCCACACATTCATATTGTAATGGTCATAATTGTGTCATGACAATACAACTGTGTCATTCAAGGCTGGAAGTGGCAGTGACGGGGGTACGATTTGAGGTAATTGAACAAAAGCACAGACGATCGTAATTTCACATAGTGTGATATAATTAGCTGCGTCTAGACTTAATTCAATAAATAACTCCTTCAAATGTAATTAGTGAATTATCGTTAAATTATTAAAAAAATGGAATTAACACTATTTAAATACATTTTGTACACATTCCCGCGGGGCTTTCTGTAAGATCACATCTCTCTCTTTGTGCCACGATTAATTGGTCAACAAGCGAACGAAAGCACGTTTTAACTGATCAAAATGTGGCTTTTATAAGCTTTCTATTATGAAATTTGAAGAAAGTGATCACGCCGTCGAGATAAATCTCGACTATAACACACAGACAGCAGCCTGGGTGCATCTGTGGAAGTGCCATTAGTCTATAATGAGCAGATTCTGCCGCAGACTTTCATAATCCTCACAGAGACAGGCGGCATCTCACCAGCTCATGTTTTGCTATCAGACTATCGATTCAGCCTGGTCAGATAAACAACAGACTAATCAACAAAGTAAGAGGAGCACTTAGATGATGACTCACCGCCTCTCAAATGTCCCTTATAGAAACATTTTAAATATCCTTATTCCTTATCCTTTCTGTCGCACACTGACAAAAAAACAGTATAGTAGGAGGCAGAACTAATAGTTTTATTTCACGTATGATGAAACGTGAAAGAATCAGTGAGTGGTTCAGTCTCAGGACAGTTGTCAATAAAGCCTGTGGATCATTGTACAGACTTAAATAGGAGACGACTACTAACATGACTTCTTGAAAAGCCTGGAAAAGCCTGGAAAAGCCTTTATCCATGACCTGAAAGACTAACAGCCAAGTGGCTACCTTTGTGTCTGTGTAGTGAGGCCAATGTGGAAGTGCCAAAAACTGCAGTTCCTCAAACGTCCACTTGAGGCTGGCTACAAAATGAATCCATAAGTCCCCAAGGTTAAAACGTCCGACTTCACAGCAGAAATAAACATGTTTACAGCCTGGTACAAAAAACTGTTTTGGTCTCTACGGATAATTTCCCTGTTCATGACAACTGTACTGAGGCTGAATTTTTATAGAACTCACCTGTTCAGATTATATTAAGGCTTAAAGTTATGTAGAATTAACAGCATGGCTGCTTTGATTGACAGGTAGGTGCTGTTACGGACGGTTCGTTTAAGCAACCAGGCGTCATTCCACCTCAGGTGTGTTGATGGTCCACATATTTGCCTGAGGCGCAGATTTTGAGCTTCAGAACGGCTCCTGAGAAACCTGTGTGTGACGTCACGCATATACGTATGTAAGGGCGTATTCCTTGAAGGTATGCACACATTCATTCATTCGCTCTCCTCCCATATAGAAAGAAATGAAAGCATAAAACAAATAATAAGCATAAAGATGATAAATTAAGTGATATCAAGCTGTTCAATCTGAATATGTCTGCTATGAATAGGAGGCACATGTCCTGTAAACATACGTCATACGTGTTTCTGTCAAATCTACAGTGTAACCGTTATCTTGTTTTTCCCGCCAAAACACACTTGGCTGTGTGACTGTGTTAATTAGGTGAGCAGCACACAGAGAGACAGACAGGAGGAGACAGAAAAAAAAATGAACGCATTCAACCCCGACAGCCACTTGACTACACCTTCTGCCAGCCAAATGATTTTCTTAAAAAGATTTTTTTTTGGAACGAGCGTCACGGCGACCACACTGTCCCCTCTGTCTGTCCTCTTGCTGCGTGTCACCAGCTCGAGACAGATCCAACAGAGGAACATTCGTGTGTGCGTGTGCGTGTGTGTGTGTGTGTGTGTGTGTGTGTGTGCGCGAGGATGAAGAGTATTAGCCAGTTCCCTGCTGCTAGAGCTGCGAGTGTGAGCTGCCAGAGGAGAGGGGGTAATTATGGGACCTGTTGTGTTGAAGGGAAGCCAGGCCACCAAGGAGGGATTAGGACCGTCAATCTCCTCTGCTCTCCTTCTTCCATCACTCCGGTCCTCTCTCTTTACTCCCCCCCTATCTTCATTAAACTACTAAACTGATCCAATTAGACCGAGGATTAATCAATTAATTGAAAGCTGAGTTGATTATCAAAGCTTAAAATGTCAAACATTTGCAGGCCAATAATGAAAATACTCCTTTAACAAACTCCCTTCTGGCCTTCATTAGGAGACAGGAACGTGGCCTTCGATGTAAAACAACACCGTAATAATGCGGAATATTCCGCGCACAAGCCAAATGATCGTAATAGTTGCCATCTCTTCTCTTCTATTTGTCTTTCTTCTCTCTTCCTGTCTTTACAGACATCTAAACGTTCCCCGGAGGCGTGTAGAGACCCTAACAGCGACCTTTAGTCCCCATGTTAAAAGCTGGTCTCTTCATACATAGCATGTGCGCATACACGCGAGCGCGCACACACGCACACACACACATACATACCATTGTGCTGTGTAAAGGGAGCCCTTTGACAGCTCCATTATAAACCCCACACTGGCCAATTATCTGTTTTAGGGTGATTGCCCGGCCTCCTCTACCCCTAAAACCGCCTTTGATCCCCCCTCATCCCTCCTTGTGTCACTCTAGATCTGCACCCAGGTATAACATTTCCACCTGGGAGCCTCTTTCAAAAAAGTTCCACTTGAATCACTTTTGCTGCCTTAAAAAAAGGAGAAGATGAAGAAGAAGAAAAAAAAGTGCTTCCTTTTTTTTCTCTTTAGCTCCTGATGAATCACGGATCATTTCTCCTCTCGTCATCTCCTCCTCTTTCTTTATCTCCCCCGCCGACCCACCGCTTATGACACTGGAAATTCCGGCTATCTGAATAACGCTGATTGCGAGTGGCAGGTGGCAATTAAATAGGAGCGAGGGAGAGGGATGAAGTAAATGTAAGGGAAAAAAAGTAAGAAAGTAAATGGAAGAGAAAGAGGGAAAGAGGTAGAGAGAGAAGCAAAGAGAAGAAAGGAGAGATAATAGAGTGAGAGAGCATGACAGAGGTCTCTGCTGGTGGTTTGTTTGATCAGGGAAGAGCAGTAGTTATCTGGGTGAGCCCCGTCTCTCTGTACGTTTCAGTCATCAGTGCTGATTCATCCAAATGGATACCAGAACACCTCAGTAGCTCACAGTACAGTAACCGCCTTATATCCCCCGACAGAGCCCTAATACAAACCAGACCCACATAATCACTCACACACTGCACCTCGCTGCGCATACAATCAATCTGTCGGCTCGACTGTAATTTTTCAAACTATTGTGATTAGCCCATCATAAAAGCAACGGAATAGGACCGATTGCCAGACATTACTGAGTAACTTCAATTTATGGCGTAATCTGAGCGTGTGTCTGTCCTGTAGCATCAAAGGAGAGACACCAAAGCAGTGCGGCAGACTTTTTTTTTCACTTTCTCTGCTCATGTATCTGTGTGTGTGTATATCCATAAAAAAAAAAAAATGTGTGTGTGTGTATCATCAAAGGGCAGCGGTGAAGACACCAGAGCGGCAGGGATCGGAGCATCCCCACGGCGGCGTAGCGACACACAAAACAACACGCACCAAAAAAAACAGTGAGAGAATATCATGCCTCTTCCTTCTGCCCGTAACCCGGGCAACCCTGGCACAGAGTGATACCCCATCCCCAACCACCGCGCCCGCCTCTCCCTCCTCCTTCCCCGAACCGTTGGATCCTTTAGACTCCGTCCAGCGGCACGTCAAGTTCATCCCCCCACACGCTGCTTCCCAGCGGGCTCTTGACTCGGACTGGCGCTCCCCGGAGGCTGAAGGGGGTGTCCGCGCCTGCAGATCCACCCCGAAGTGGGGTTTGCCTGTGTGGGGTACATCTCAATCAGCAGGGGCACGGTTCAGAGAGAGAGAGAGAGAGAAGAGAGAGAAGAGAGAGAGAGAGAGAGGAGAGAGATAGATAGATAGAGAGAGAGATAGAGAGCGAGATGACTAGGGAGAGAGAGATAGAGAGAGATAGAGACCTCCATCCCCCCCACCTTTCCATTCCTTTACCACCAACTCACTGGCATGGAAGCCTTCATACCCTCCCCACTGTATGAAGCAAGGAGGGGGCCTCCTCCTACCTCCCCTCAAACACCACCACCACCATCCTCCTCCTCCACCCCGGAGACGTCTTTTCATTTTCAGCTGCTCCCACTGTCCTCAAGTGAACGCAGTGAATCCCTCTCCGCTCCCTGAGTTTCTCTCTGAAAACGAGGAGAGAGGAAACAATGCCAGGCTGAATAAACACTTTGATAACTAGACAGAGGGTGAGGAGGACAGACGGCGCAGGGCTTCACAGGGACACTGATGGCTTTATACGACTGACTGGAAGAGAGTGTTCCTTCTCTCACACGTTCCTCTCCATGTCTCTCGCCACTCTTGGCTGCTTCTGCCTGCTGTCGAGGAAGAAGTTAGAGAGAAACTCACGGAGACAGGGAGGATGAGACGAGACGAGACGAGGCGGGGACATTATCACAGCAGGGGGTGAGGGAGGAAAGTAAAAGAGGACGATGCTCAGTCATGGCCTGCTTCCACCCATCTCCTCTCATTACTATTTCATCGCTTCGTCTCTCTGCACCTCTCGTCCTCACTTTTCTTTTTTTGGTTTTCTTCACCGTGACACTTTTTGTCACATCCGCTCAGAGGCAAGTCGAGCATGTACACAAAGACTACAAGACAGACTAAAGCTGGGTATCAAACATTTATATCAAACTTCTGTCACTGAAAACTGCCTAGCAGCAAAAACTGGCATTCAACGACTTCTATACTTCATAATCATCCTTTGATCAGATAGTTACAGATAAATCTAGATAATTTTAGTCTTCTTCATGTTTGAACAGGACACTAAATGCCAACATTCATAAAGATTCATAAAGACTCCCTCATGTCATGGTTATGATGCTGTAATGTCAGTCTTATGCACGACCTTTAAATAAAGCAGACATTTTCTGACATTTTATAGACAAACTTATCAAATTAAGCAATAAAAATAATAATAATAAACAGTAAAACATGTTTTATTACACAAAGAATTGAATCATTTCTGCGTGGACTTAACACCAGTGATTTGAGGGCAACATTTGGGGGTTCAAAAGTTTAGTCTTCTTGCATGAGTAGGCAGTCATGCATCCTCCCCCGAGTCTCCCCTAGACCACTCTACAACACCTCCCATTACACCCAAAACATGCACACACATGCATGTAGCCCTTCCATCCGTCCTCCACCTTCCCCGGGGTCTTTCACGCTGACCCACTTTCCTCTCCTCAACCCAAACAACTCGAGAGCAAAAAAAGGCTGGTGTCTGACTTCCAGTCTCGAAAAAACTCAGGAAGGTGCGTCAGCAATAACAGGTTTGCCAAACCCCTGTCAGTGCTTTCAAATTTGTATTTATTTTCTGCATTTCAAAAACTTTCAAATATGCAAAACGCCACGAGAGATGGATAAAAAGAAACAGAAAATTATGCAGAGGTCAAATTAAAGATTTGACATTTTAAACTGGCATGTTTATACACTTTCTGTGCATGTATAGACAAAGCCATCTTTTCAACGAATGGCTCTGTAATTAATTATATTTTCCTCTCCTCCGTCTTATAAACCGCTTCTTGTGAGACCGGTTCTGTCCTCCGGTCACCCTTGGGTGAGGAGTGTCATTACCGGCGTTGTCACAGCTGAACCGCTCGGCAGCACCACAGACTGAGTGCCGCCTGGTCGAAGCTGACATGTCAGCAGATTTCCAGGGCCTAAGTGCCACTGTGTGTGTGTGTGTGTGTGTGTGTGTGTGTTTGTGTTTGCCCTCATCAGCCTCTGTGCTTTCTCTCTGCGATGCATGGAAAATGAAAAACGCTGTGTCGGGACATTCTGTGGTCCAGAGGCTCCCCGTGTCATTGGTTAGTGACCGGTTTAACATGCACGGCTAGCCCCTTCCTCCAACACCGTGCCTCTCTCTGATGAGAGGTCAGTGAACTTTTTATTTTGTCTGAGTCTCTCCGGAACAATCTCAGCATCCTTGAGCATTAATTCTGAAAGTTTAAAATATTGATGACATAGCAGCAGCAACAATAAGCCGTCAAAGGAAGCTGTAGAAATAGTGGAGGCAACTGCAGCAACACACACAAATGGATTACAGACGTTCAAATGTGGAGAGATGGTGTCGTTATTGAACAATCTGGGATCAGTTAAGTTGCTCAGTGGCACCTCGACAGTACCCAGGTGGAGAACTGGGACCTCTCCAGCCTCCAGTCCATGTTCGACCTAACCCGGCCACCCTCCATTTCCCCAACCCCCAAGTCCCTACAGACTGAGCTACTACCACCCCGAGTTTCAGATGATCCAGGACGTGGCAGCACGCCTGGTCTTTAATCAACCCAAAAGGTCATGTTACCTCGCTGCTCATCAAACTCCACTGGCTACCTGTAGCAGCCCATATTAAATTCAGATCACTAATGGTGACTAGAGTAGTCTCCGGTTCTGCACCCACCTACTTGAATGTCCTCATACAAACATATGTTACCACCTCCAATGAACAACGCCTGTACGCTCAGAGCAATCCAAACATTTCTCATCCCGTTGGTGGAACGTCTTACCAGGTCCTACCCTCTCTACCTTCAAAACCCCAGACCCAGGTCTTCAGAGAGGACCTCCTCTCCAACACTACCAACAACTGGACATGATAAATCTATCCCCCTTCTCGAACTGTGGTAGTACTTAGTCCATGTCACACTGTACCTTGATTGTTTCCCTTTTTGGAAGTCAGCTAAATGTAGATGTAGCAGCAGTGATAAAAGCAGTAATACTGCTTTAATATAACAGCTGAGTATGTGCAAACAATTTTCCACGAGATGAATAAATATATAAAATAAATATAAATAATCACATAACATGTGTTTGCAGACAGTTTAATTAATGGTTCATGTACGGCTATAGAAGATTGATTGGTAACATGGCGTCAAGCAGTACTGTTGCCATGGTTACATGCAACGAAAAATATTTAGCTTTTGTTTTTTTACATGTAGTTTTTTTTGCTAAAAAAACAAAACATTTCTGATTGTTTTTGTAATCACATAATCTCATCTGACAGACGAGCCGCTCATCATTTTCATTTCGATTGTGACCGATCGGATACAACGAAATAAGAAAACCGAGTTGTCACAAGCTTCACGCTAACTGTTGTTATATAATCTGCCAATCACAAACTAATAAAAAGCAATTTCACACAGTGACTGAATTCCACGTCTCTTTATGCAGCCTGTTAACAGGCCCTTGGGCAATGTGTTGTGTGTGTGTGTGTGTGTGCATGCTGTGTGTGTTACAGTGCATTCTGTTCGGTTGTAGTACTGGGCCTCGCCGGAGGAACGGGGCTTGGCGTCCGCAGCGACACTTCTCAGCCAAACACAGTGAATGTTCTGCCAGCTCCATCTAATATCTTTTCAAACACTTTGCATTCCTTCTTAACTCGCACAACAACTTCTGCTCATACCACTCGCTCTCCTTTTCCGCCTCTTCTTACCCCGTGCTGCTGCGCAACGTGTTCACAAACGCTCTATTGTTCCTTTAGGTTTTTTTTTTTGTTACTTATGCATAAACTTTTTTACAATGCACCTTGTTGCTGCCTGTGCATCCTCGGGGTAAAGCAGCTTCGTGAGTTACAGTTCCAGGGCGTGAATGAAAATATGATGATTTCTACATACGGCGGTTTCAAGGTTTGTTGCCAATCGTCACTCACAGTTGCGCTGTTGGCTCAGCAAAAAAAACGCTGAACAATGTTTAAATGTGTGCAAATGCTATTCATGCACTCATTAACTCATACTGCTCCACTGGAACCGTTTGGGTAGCCAAACAAGCATTATTTGTTCAATGTAAATATCAGCTCTGTGTAACGTTCGAGAGCTGCTTGGAGTTTTTTTTTTTGTTTTTTTTAACAGATGAGGATGTGAAGTACTTTACCGTTTGAGGCAACACGTGAGAAGAGCCCAGGAAGTTAAACCCTGGTTTTCCCCGGGGGCTTGAAACCGTTAATCAATCAACCCGTCCCACCTTTAAAAAAACAAAAAAAAAAACAGCTTTAGGCTCTGATCTGCCCCCATCATCATTCTGTCACCCGCCCCAACCAAGCGAAAAACCCTCTGCCCCCCCCCCCCCCCCCCCCCCCCCCCTTCCTCCACCCACCTACCTACCTATGAATACATACATACCAACCGCACATTTAGCCGTGGCTGCTTTCCCACAGTTTCACTCTCTATCATCTCTTTCACTGTCTTTCTCGCCCTGTGTCTTGTTGAACCCCGATCCCCTGGAGAGACCCGCGATCCTTATCGGATCGGGGTGGGTGGGTGGGTGGGGGGAATCAGACTTCCGTTCAGTCGAGTGTGACGACTGGGAAGTTGGAAGCTCCAGGTGTGACGGAGGGTCTCGGAGAGAGAGTTTGTGTGCATCTCCTCATCCCTCATCGCCCGCAGGACTGAGTTTATACATGAAACTAATCGGATTAGAGGGGATTATGACAACGGCATATCACACAGCTTTCTTGGCTGTTTGAGGGAGTCACACCTCTCGACTCATGAAGTGACTGGCGATCACACACACACCCACACACACAACTGTATGCAAACTAAAACAAACACAAAAGTACAGTACGATGTTGACGCCCACGCAGGCACATGTGCAGCCACTTGTCTCAAACCGCTCTGAGTAAACTGAGTTGTAAAGACTTAAATGTGACATCAGGTATGCAAAGTGGAACCGGCTCCACTCCCCTCCCTCCCTTTCCTTCCAGCTCATTGTGCTTTGAGGGAATCCGTCATGTGAATGTCACTCTGCGTGGATGTTTAACTGCTGCGAAGCGACGCCGTTGAGAAACAGCGCGGTAATCACTTAGGTCAGAGGAACAAACGAGGTCCTCTAGCAGAAAGCGAGGCCCGGACCGGCAGCCCCCCCTCCGTGTGATTTACACCTGGTTGCAGGTTAATGGGGTCTCCGTCGCTGATCCCTCGCATTCTGACTCGTCCGACCTTCTCTTCCTCTTGATGTCAGCGTCTTTAGTCTCGTTTTTTCCACCTTTTTTTCTCCTCCTCATCTCTTCTAAGCCTCTCTTTCCATCTGTCATCTCTCTCTTGAAAGAAACCCACCCCCTCCGTCCTCCCTATTAAAACGTGTCTTTCGCTCTCTCTCTGTCTCATCTTCACTTTTTTTTTTTTTTTTCTTTCTCACACACACCCACATACCATCCTCAGCATTGGCAAGCACCGGCCCATCCAGCCTGTTGCATTCTCTCCTCTCAGCGGTGTTGGGGGCGATCAATCACATGATTTGATGGTTCTTATTACAGGCCTGCCTTTCCGGGGTCAGGAGGCAGGAATCTTTATAGCGGCAGATACGGGCAGTTCCAAAACTTTACATCCTCTAGACGAGGTAGACAAATCACACAGACACGCACACAGGTGTGATTTATTATCATTTTTCTTCCTTTTCAGGGAAATGTCAAATACAGTTCGTCTTCCCTCCTCCCCTTCATCTCGCGCTGGATGATGTTATTCTATATTCATAGCTGATTTTATGGCCGGTGTGCGTTTTGTTTGGAATGAAAATGAATTTCCCCCCGAAAAAGGAAAGTGACTTTACCGAGGCCTAATCTGACAAAACCTGTCAACAACCCTGCAAACACAAAACAAGAGAAAACTGAGAACAAATAAAACCTCAGTGCCAAGGTTTTGCTGCAACACGCAATCGCATACTTGTGACACCGTAAAAAACAAAAACCCCGACGCTTGCCAAGTCACTGACTTTGGATATTTTCACATCCTCTCTTTCTTAACAGCGCCCTTTGCTCCGCAGTGCTTTCTGCTTAAACGCAGATTAAAACAGACGCAGGGAATCTTAAGCACGCATAGCCAGACTTGTAAACTATTTCCTCTTAGCCTCCAAGGTAACTGTAGATACCTGCCCACACTTACAACACAGAGCACCATTTGTCACCGTGCGTGTCAGTTAATGAGGTACATCACCTTGTCCCCGTTCAGGAGAGCCTTAAGAAGCATTCTCATGTTGCAGCTACTTGAGGAGAGGCGTATATTTCAGAGCGTGGGCGCAAAGTGTTAACAGAGAGGAAGAAGACAGTCACGTTGTCACTGCAAGCGCAGGTGAGACACTGTTTGGGAATGCAGCCCACGATGCAGGCCTATTCAGCTCCTGTAGACTGTGGTGGCAGGGGATGTGATTGATTTGTGCTGCAGTGTTAACAGAGCATCGTTGATTTACATGGCGGCGTTACTACCGAGGCTGATGCCAGCATACATCCGTCAGACAGCCCTGTATACAGAGCCAGAGCCCTGCTACAGCCAACCTCAAGGATTTTTACCAGCGTTTTAACAGCCTGGCCACCTCTCCTCCCAGCTATTATCACTGGATTCCTGTGGGCTGGTTTAAAGAACTGTTCTCTTCCAGTTAGTCTGCCTCTGTGTTGCGAACAATGAACTTGGTATTTGGGTCAAAACAACATCTACATACATGTTTGGTCAAGATACAGTAGGATACACTCTAATGTAAACGTCTGTGTTTGCTATGCTTGGTGTAAAAGGAGGTTAATGGCGTGGACACATAACTCATCGTAGCTTCCAGCTCTTCCGTGGTTAAAATCACACGCCACCTATTTTTGGCGCCCGTCTGATTGACAGCATGACCCCTAAAACCCTGACCTTTACACAGCGTGACCTCCACGGCCTGATAATGGAGACAGGAAGGTATTAGGGGTGGGGAATAGAGTGGAGGGGTTCAAGGGGGCGCAAGGGGTCAAGCCCAAAATGATGCACTGGGGCCGGACAGCATAGAAGAAGGCCGCGGTCTTCCCCCTTCAGACAATAAGGCCTCAGTTATTGGTGTATAATATGGCCGATTGATTACCCCAATAATTGTTACCATGATGAGCTGGTGCGGATAGCCTGGCGTGTTTGCAACCGTGTTTTCATGCCTGAATGGCTCCATGTGAATCATCACAGGTGTGCGTGCTGCAGCAGCAATCTATAATCATACTTATAGACTTTAAGGCCCAAGATAACTTTGTTAAAGTGTTTGTTCTGTCTGACCCACAAGCTAAAACCACTTTTAGTTTTCTTGAATTGCTTAAATTATCATTCAACACATTTGATGACATTCATATCTTTCAGAAAAAAAACGGATTACGGCGGTATATTGTGATACAGAGCGGAGAAGATTAGCCGATTGAGCCGATCAGCAGAAACAGAACGCCACAATTTTGATAATCTATAAATAATTTAGGTCATCTATCAAGTAAAAACTACAGCTTTTAAATGTGACGATTTTGTTTTTCAGAGTTTTGTGGTTTTGGACTGTCGGTTGGACAAAACAAAACATTTCATCTGAAAAACTGTAACACACAGAGTTTAAATGATTAGCAATTAAAATGATTTAGTTGCAGTCCTACCAAAAGCCAGAATTACGTATGAATAGCACCAACTGTAAGTTAATTAAATTATTTCTAGTTTTTTTTTTATTTTATTGAATGCGGCTCTTTGTGTATGAAATAACGGTTTCTTCACACAAACTGGCAGCACAGTTTAAATCAGTGATTTGTGCTTGTGTTGGTCCCACATATCCCATAACCCATGAAAGACCCCTGCAGGGTCCTGGAGAGAGGCTCATCTCAGGGTCAGCGAGCCCACCGGGGGTCTTGTGCTCTGATGGGTAGATACAGAACCAGAGATCAGCAAAGACACATACTGGGGTCAGATCAGAGAGTATCAGACAACACAGATGATATCAGGGCCAGTTAGCACGGAAAGGGTAGACCAATTATGCGTGTTTGTGTGTGTGTGTGTTGATAGACTAGGTCAGTGAACATGTCAACATCAATAGTAGGGGGGGATGAACATAGTTCACTGGTTCGCCCCGAGGGGTGCACCGGGCTGCCTGAAGAGAGTCTGGTTTTTGACTTTTACAAACAGGTTTTAATCACCGTGAGAGGTTTATTTTAACAAAACTCTCTGCGGTTTTCGTTGAGAACACACTAAAACATATCTCGGAAGATCCTATCTTTTGACAAAGTGTGAGATCGCAGTCTTGCGCAGTGTCAAAATCACATCTCATCTGTGACTGTGGCCCTCTTTGTCTGCTGTTCGACCCGTACGAGTTCCCGAAGGGGGCAGGAATGCAGTCTCATTTCCAGATTTCCTGCTGATAAATCCAGGTGAGTGACAGGGATGACACAGCCTTATCCCACAATTACGGGAAGCTCCTGGAATTCTGGCTCCATCAAAGCACCATGAACTTCCCAGGCTGTAGTTTCACTGTTCGCTGATCCCTACACATAGCTCCCAGCATATGAAATTCCCAATCTCACCATCCACGGGATGATTACGAATACACATAGGAGAGGTCAGCACCGCGTTGGAACGATATCCTCTCGTTTCATCCAGCTCACGGACAAAAACCGCTGGATTTAACGGAGTTTAGATAGCGGATCAGTGGAAAATTACCGTAGAAAGCTTGTTGTTCTGTTTCACATTTTGGCTCGCATTCCAAACATATGGTTAACAATAAAATGTTGATTAGCTTTTATAGAAACAGTATTGGAACGCGCTCCCTACTCATTAAATTGCTGAAATTGGTAAGACGCACTGTAAAATATATTCACACTACGTATAATGCAAGAGCAAAACACCAGAGCAACAACAACACATGTGATGAACTTGAGCATGCCATACATTCATAACAGCCCAGTGCATTTTGGGGCTCTGTCTTGAAACTTGACTCCAGAGAACACAGTGTCCTCGCACTTACAAGATCCATAGATGTGAAAGAACGCACTGTTCTCTACCAAGCCTTCAGGAGCACAGGCGATACTTGTTTTTCTCACTTGAAAAGAAAAACACTGAACGTTCCTGCAGTGACAACCTTTGGCGTCATGATTAATTCATTCAGGTGAAGCTGAAAAGGTTCATTTTCCTTTTTGATTAGAAAAAAAAAGTTCTACCAGTTTTCAGCACTTTCTGTTGTTGGACAATTATAATAATACAAATGTAATTCTTCCATCGATGAATACAGGACTTCTTCTGTTCTGGCATATGGCCAATGTGTGCCTTTTTTTGTAAGTAGTTGTGCTATAGGATGTTTAAAATATATTTGATCCATGTGTCCAAATAAACCCCACAAGAGATGGTGTCATGGGGAGGAATAAATCGATCCATTCATTCATTCATGCTCTAAGCATGGCAGTGAACATGGCGACCATAGCTGGACCAAAAACAGACCTGCATAAAGACAACAGAGGATCTTTCATCTCACTGATCCCGATAAATAGTAGACAAATGTCTTTCTAATCACAAACCAATCTACAAAAATTTGCCACTGCAGCGCCTCACCAGCTGACGTTGCATTGCGGTCCAGAAGCAGCGGTCCCCCCAACCTTTTTTGTGCCATGGACCAGTTTCATGGATCAACCTTCGAGATGTGGGGGTTAAATATGATGAAAAACAAGTGCATAAAAAATACAACTCACCATTTACGCTAAATTAGTTGAAACCCTGAGTTTGTTTCTCCTCAACGAAGACAGACAAACAGAACAGTCTTGGTCTCTATAGCTAATTTCACCATCCATGACAACTCTCTCTACAACTCGCCTGTTCAAATTATATTAAGGCTTGAAGTTTTGCAGAATTAACAGCGTCACCAGTCGACTGACAGGTAGGTGCCATCACAGATGGCTTATTAGAGCACCCAGGCGCACAGTCAAACGTATCCAGTCATTTTTCAAAATAAAACATCTTTCAGACTCTGATAATCAATTAAATATTTATTTTTCAGTCTTTCTGCGCAGCTGTGGATAGATACTGCCGTTCCACAGGACTAAATTCTCTCTGAGGCGCCGTTAATAACGGCGGTACCCATATATTGACGATGCATATTATTACCTATTAAATATAAACGTTCATTCTCAACTTACAGTCCAGTAACTGCATTTTAAACATGTGTATGTATATTTTTTTTAAGAAAAACCACAAAAGGAGTCTCAGCAGATTCACCGTGATCTTTATAACAGCAGCGATTTGCAGGAAATCTCTGCGCCGTTTTTTTTTTAATATCTCGTACCTTCTTATTGTGCTGGAACAAAATGTCCCCAAGTGGATACCTTCAATTATATATTCTAATCCAGCCTGCTTGTGCTCTCATTAGTAACCGTGGAAACAGATGTAATCTGGTGCTTGTTATTGTGTGACAGTCTGTCTGTGGCTTCCACAATGTGTGTGCGTGTGTGTGTGTGTGTGTGTGTGTGTGTGTGTGTGTGTGTGTGTGTGTGTGTGTGTGTGCATATCCACTTCACTGCATTCATCCATATGTTTTAGACTGCAGGCTTTTAGCCACACACATCCACGAGAGGAAGTGCCAAATGTTCCACTTCCTGTGTCTGGGTCCGTCTCCACAGCTGTGGCCAGACACAGAGCAGACCGGCAGACAGCGTTGAAGTGCGTGGCTCTCCTGAAAGACCATGAAATAATGTTTTTTTTCTCCCCTGCGCTGAACTCTACACCCCTCTTCTCCCCCTCCCACTCTACCTCTCACAAATACATTTCTCCCCTCCGCTACCTCTCTATAAGTCTCTCCTCTTTAAGGCACTCCTGCCACCTATAGAAAAGGGTGCATACCGTTGCACACAGGTTGAGTGCCCTGCTGACCTCCAGGACTAATGAAAAAAAACCTAAAATTCCCCCCATCCTCGCTGCACCCCATTACTTATAGAAAAGGCCTCTACCTCGCCCTCCTTCTCCTCCTCCTCCTCCTCGTCTTTACTACCCTCCTTCCTTCTTCAGTAGCTCTCCCGCTGCGATGCGGTTGGCTGCTTTGATCTGGCCCAGCGCTCTAATTAGAAGGAAGTGAAGTGTAGGCCAGTGAGGTCACCATTACCCGCGACCCCTCTCATCGACCACTCCAAATGTCGTTAGGGAGCGAGACGTTCTCACGCCGTTGACCCGCTGGCCGCAATGGCGGGGGGATCTGGATCGCGTTAGGGACCCCCGTAAAAATCAGGCACAATTTACATCTAATTTGAGCCGCTGCAGAGGTCAGCGTGCGGCGTCTCGTTAGTGTCCGACAGGGGAGGGCATCGAGGCGGAGGAGGAGGAGGGGGGAGACTATATTACTGCCGGACCGAACTGGCAGAACCCTCGTTAAGGCCGCGCGGCTGGCTTAAGGTTAGGAGTTCATCATAAACAGAACTACCGGGCCTGAGGTTGACGGTTTGTCATAAAGTTTTCCAGATTTGTCATGAAAGCCAGGATCGGGACTTCAAGATTTGGTGGGCTGAAACATAAATGAAAGCATCGGGCTCCGACATAACTGAAGGATTTATGATGAAAGCAATAACTTGGATTTAAAGTTTGAGATTTGTCATAAAGGCAATTATTGGGCTTAGTTAGTGGATAAGAGTGATGAAACAACATGTATGACTCCTGCTTTTGATCATGGCTGTAAAGTAGCGGGGGCTTACTGTGTGTGTTGAGGGATAATGTGTCATTACTTGAGGGATGTGAGTCACCAGAACAGGCCGACGCACACATAAACTAACAGACTTGAAGAAGAAGAAAAAAAAAGAACACTAATCACACTTTGACTCTGCTTGTTAAGGGTATTTCCTCTTGCTCACTCAAACTCCCAGAGCGATTAAATCTCCCAAAAGCCCGTCGAATCCCTGCTGTACCGTGGCTTGAATGAAGGGATCCTGGCAAAGCATCGCAATTTCAGTGTCTGCGCACACACACACACACACACACACTCCTTTATACATCTGGGTGCACACATGTATCACAAACACACATGTACCGTACGTTTACCTGCACAAAATCCCCCCCCAAAAAAAAATGTCCGCGTGCACGATCACTCTTCGCTTCCCGCAAGGGAACCAAAAAGGAGGGGGAGGGTTTTAAAGGTAACACACATCAAAGCTCGAGGGATATTGTACTTTGGATAGAGTAAGAACACATCAAACGACAGACCCCCGCTCCTCGTCGTCCCCCTCCCTGTCCCTCACTCTGCATTGTGTTGTACTAAAATTAAGGGGGTGGGCGAGTAAAATCCATATATCTGGCAAGAAAATGTGACAGTTCAAAGAGACTGTCAGGGTGGGAAGAGCAATGATTTAATATGCAATGAAAATATACACCGTGGGTGAATCTTCTCATGCACTCATTATATACTTGATCCTCAATTGGGCCAATATTACCAAATTGCTGGGTGGGTGTCTGCAAACTGTGCCCGCCCGAAGGTGGTGAGTGATGATCAGGTGCATGCAGGTGTGTTCATCTGTTAAAAGACCATCGAGGATTATTTATAGTATTCTTTAAAAGTGAGCAGGCACTCCATGTAATTATCATGTCACAGATCTCCTTGTATGAACTGAGAGGGGGGGAGGAGGTGGATGAGTACATGTATGCGTCTGTACAGTAGGTGTACCGCGTGAACACACCGTGTCTGGCTGTCATCCAGAGAGTTGATTTAGGTGGATTATGTTTAAGCCATATCTGCTCCGTGTCTGTCTCTAGATGATCTCTGAGCCGACTTATAAAGCGAGGCCACCCTCAGCTGAGAGCGGAAGTTCCCCGAAACTTCGAATCCACCGGAGACTAAAAGATACACGAGCGTAGAGGAGAGAGGACTTAATAAAGTCAGACATATCAAGATGTAATAAACCTTAAACATGACTTTTCTTTGGTTTGGCTTGATGTTTAAAAGAATAATTTGTCTGACAATAGGGACGTTTATAGACAGTACTGTATGATGTATGCGCAATGTAATAGGCAGATTTGCAAATTTAATATAATGCCTATGAGTAGTATGCCGCTTAAGATACTACGATGGAGCAGTGCAAGACAATTGTTTGTCAGTGTTGGCGTGCCCACCTCCTTTGCTCAGTCTTATGTACAGTTGTATGAGCAGGTTATTGGACAAACAGTCTAATTTTAAACACAGACGAACCCTACAGTAAGTTCAGTCAGGTTTTTCTCCAGTATGTGGAACCAATGGCGTTTTAGCCTATATGTAAATATCTGATGTTGTGGACGTTTTATTGCGCTAGTTTTGATTGATTCATTGCCATCGTTTTCGGTAGCTTGATCTTTACCGTACGGACATGAGAGTGGTATTAATGATCTCATCTAAGTTTCCATCAGAAAGCAAATTTCCCAAAATTTTCTTTTAAACAGGAATATACACTGTTTAAATGGAGAACAACATCCAATCAGGGGTCATTTGGCAAACGTTTTGGAAACTGTAGGATTAGTCTTTCACCAAAACAGAATACTGCTGGTGGAGCCGATTGCTTCGAATGCCAAGTTCAAGAATATCAGTTCGGGAAAAACAGACGCGTCACTCTCCCTTCCCAAAAACTACGGTTGGGACATTGCATCCTCTCCAAGATAGTAAAGCCCTTCCTTTGGGGGCACTCACAAAGTCCGATCCACGCCCCTGAGGGAAGTTTCCTTTTAAATGAAGAACAAACACATTAATCAGAAATAACTTGTTGGCAGTCATTTTGGAACAACTGGACCTCCGTCTATTCACTACAATAGTGCTTAGTGGAAAATCACCAGAGGTTTGGGAAGTGCAAGAGGCGGTGGTACCCTGATGGAAAAAAAAGGTGATCTGGGTCAACTCCCGAATGGTTCTCGCTTATTCCGGCGATGGCTGCCGAGTTGCTCTTGAGCAAGGGGACGGAGACAGGCAGGTCTTTAAGTGATCTGCATGTGTTTGCGTGAGACTTGGGTGGGTGAAATCCCTTCACAAAATCCCCTGCCTTAACAGTTTTTCCTTGAACACAGGCTACCTCTGTTGCTCCCACTTTCTTGCATGAACAGAATTATCATCCCTGCCAGTGCAGATAAAAGAGCAGAGTCCTCTGTAGCTAATGCCCGAGCTGCTGTTTGATCCTGATAAAACACCCTGGCTAGATAACAAACGCACTCACACACCCACTCTCTCTCTACCAGCGGCAGGAAGTTATTCATTCTCATAATCGGACAAATACCACCGCTCCCTGCTTCTCCCTTTCTGTGGTATGTGTAGGAAAGCAAAGGGACTGCTGAGGGAAAGGGGACACAAGGAAATGACATTCAAACAAGAGCTGTTTGGCGTCTTTATGAGTTGAACACTCTAATATAATTCTTATATATGGTATATGATTTATATTATTATCAATTTTTTGTTATTTTAATTGTATTTTCCTTCATTTTCTTTGCGAATGTGAACATATTTTGTATCAGATTATGTCGTGTTTTTATTTTCTGATTTATAGGCTGTGGCCTCCTTCTGTCACATCTGTTTAACATCTGTCAAATAATAATAATGATAATAGAAACGTAACAAAGAAGGGGCAGTATTTTTAGTATATATTGCATTTTGTTGCATTATTTCAGCTAAATTATTACCGTATCATGTTTATTAATATCAGAAAACATTTATTTTGCCCCACATAAGACCCCCCCCCCCCCGGCCACTGGGCTCTGAACTTCGACCCTGTACCTGTCGCCTCAGGGCCTGAGCAGCCTATCGGCCTTTCAGGTGGGTCGTTGCTAAGGACACCAGTCACCTGACAAGAGGTGAAGCCAATCACTTCTGCAACGACACGAGAGCCCCTCTCGTGCTCGCTCTCGCGCACACACACACCGTCTCACCTCTGATCTCTGCGTAAACACACCTGAACACCCGATACTGTTGAGTCAGGCCATCGCTGCTTTTCATCTCTTCACCTGCTCCGTTTTTTTTTTTTCCCCTCTTTCTTTTCTTTTATTCTTTAATGAACAGCCTTAAGGGGGTCGGGGGAAGAGAAATCACAGAGTGAGATTTTTGACAGCTCCCTTTGTGTCCGTATACTTTTATGAGATATAAACACAAGGAGAGAGAGCCCTTGGAAAAAACAGCCTTAAACTCTCCCCTCTCGCTCGCAGAAACACAAAGCGCGCTGATCAAACACTTCTTGTTGTATCATAAAATTTACAGCACCTTTGCAGATGAAGGGATAAACCAACGTCTACTGGTTCCTTTTCTTAATGGATAACCACACCCATTCAAACAGCTGTTCCTAGGTAGTACATATTGTACACACACACACACAGAGTGTGGCTCTATGCATGGCTGCGAGTATCTCGTTGCTAAATTTAAACCCGGGCTCTAAGTGGGTCTCGGCTTTTTACGTCTATCACAGCTTTGTGTCAAGCGCAAGTACGCAACAAACACACACATCTAGACAAACACACACACACGCACACATGCACCGACTCTCTCACAACACACAAGAAACGTGGTCCATTTGTGTGTTAATGATTAGGAGAAGGAGCCATTTGCTGGCGATGGGAATGTGGGCAGTGGTTTCCTAAGTGGTGCTATCTGGGTCACCGGGCCAAGGTTGCTGGGATCGGAGTGTGACACGTGGAAAAGATGCTAACGCGGCAAACAGTCAGACGTGTGATTTCTTTTAGTTGGCCTCAACTATCAACTCTTTAAATGATGAAAAGCCAATTGAATGAAAAGCTTTCTGGTGGGTTTTTTTTTTTCAAATTCTAACAAGCAAAGGTAGAAATGAAATTTCAAAGACGTTTAACTGTTTTCCTAATTAAAAAAAACTCACTACTTTTCTGACTGCTCCCCCCGCCTTACAATTTGTACAATCTAATAAATGCAACCGGAAAAGAATACTGTTGAATACTAGACAAATATGCAATACTCACTAGGATTTGTTTTTAGCAAAACTATTTAGGAAGGATTCTGTTTCTGCGATATAGAAAAGACTGTGTAGGGTTGTGCAACAGTGCGTGGGATTCAGGTGTGGGAGTGTCTGTTTGTGTTGAACGTAGCCAATGCCGGCGCTCCCTCACTCTCATTCACTGTCTGAGTGTCTCGACCAACTTCTCTGTGTCACTTTTTTGCCAGACTCAGATTTAGAAGCTGAAATAAACAAAGCCAGAACACAACAGGTAGAGTATCAGAGTTTAATCCATCAATCCACCTGGGTAGCTTCAGCTTCAGTGACATTTCAGGCTGACTGGAGCTTTAACAGCTGTTTGGGATCCGGCACAACATCTCCACCGCAGCTCTCTGCGACACCACTGCAGCCAAAACGGATTACCTCGACTCAAATGAATGGACAAACCTGCATTTTTGCCGCAGTGCAGTCTGAATACACCCTTCCACCTGCATCCATCCATCCTCACAATACTTCCCACAGTGCTTTAGATTGTTGGTGACAAATGCTGTTCTTTATTGACTTAAACTTTAATATAGATTTAGACTAATTATTTACTTTTTGACATACAGATTGAACTAAATGTGTTTCTTTTGGTGCGGTCCATATCTAGATAGCATGGACAATTATATCAAGGTTAAATAATCAGAAAATACAGGAAGTAATTAGACATGTGATTTCTTTTATCTTTTGGTAACCGTAAAGATTAAAATCAAATAATCAGCCGCCTCTAATAAATCACAAAACAATGATCATCCACCTGAATGTGAAAGGAACGTCTTATCTAACGCGTTTCTTAACATCTTTGGCTTATATTTGTCTTTTGCACATGTCAAATAAAATCACGTCTCCGGTAAATACTAGGTCATTGTGCTTGTTAAAGGAAAGATACTGTTGGAGGTTTTTCGTGTATCATCTAGAGTGTTGATTTCTAAGTAGACGAGGGCCTGTGAGGAGCCACCCGGCAGCGATGAAAGCATGCGTCTGCCCGCGAGCGAAGCTCTGCATATTTCACATGCATGTGAGTGAGAGTGACGGCTGTGTCGGGCCCGAGTGACAGGGACCCGTGTGAGTGGTGAATCATAGTGACAGTGCATTGGGGAGAAGGAGCGGGATGGTTCCTGTGGACGAGTGACCTCTGAACTCTGGTGTCAGAACTGAAGCATCCCTAAACAATAGCATGAAGAGACTGAGAGGCCGGGAAAGAAGATAAAAAAAAAAAAAAAAAAAAACGGCTTGGGGTCTTCTCTGTCTTCCCTGATCCAGCTGTGGAGCCATATCACTGTGTCCATCTCTGACACTAATGCTGTCCTAATGAGTCCACTGATAATGCCGGCTTAACCACGGGGATGTGCCAGGAGGGGCAAAGTGTCAGGGGGTTAACGTGGAGGAGGGAAGAAGGATTTGGGGAACATCGGAATGACAGAGCGCAAGTATCAGAAGAACATGACCACAGGTGTGTTCGGCAGGATGGTTTTAGCAAATCTCTTCATCCTCCCTTTTATTTATTCCCATTTATAAGTTATTAAACTGATGAAGTTATAAAATTAGAACCTGAAAAGAAGATTTGTACAAATCATAATGTAGCTATGAAAGTAAATTAACTAGTGTGTGAGGACATTAAAATAACAGCCTCCTTAAGATTAATTATACCTGTGTGAGTCCCATCACTACAGCGCATACTATATCTGTGACATACAGTATGCATCCTCAATTGTAAGGCTGTATTGTCTTTTAATTACACACCTCACAGCCGCCGCGTTTACCCTGAGATAAATAGCAACAAAGTAAACGTTTGCCTCGTTTTATTACCGTACCGGAAACTCCTGTCGTGCAACCACAGTAATCCCTGTCACTGTCACTCATTCAGTATGATGAGAGCACAAAGCGGTGACGAGCAGAAGGTTAGTATTCAACGAACCGCATATTTGTACTCGAAACAGGTGGCTTATTTAACTAAGCTCACCTCACCGTAGCTGCTTATTCTAGCTCACTGATTGGTTACCAACAACTTTCAACACAAGCACATCTGAGTCTCGATGGGAAATCTCCGTAGCCTCCATAATCCTTGAGTGCAGTTATATTATTGAGACATCAGCTGGGGTGTAAAGTTGATGGCTACACCCAAACCAAGAGTCAACCTCCGTGCCAATGAAATGAAGGCAACACAGAAGTGCTAAAATCTGCAGTTCTGGTTACAAAAACAGGTAAATCTCCATCAGGCCAACTTCATGTACAAAAGCAGGTACTGGTTACAGCCAGGTACAAGAAAAAAAGTTTAAAGGTGGCTTGTTCGAGTACCCGGACTTCGTATGGTCTGCCTCAGCTTCATCAACACTCCACGTCTTTGCACGTTACCTGGGAAATGGACAGAGAAAGGACGACCAAGACGGCAGCAGCCAGAGCCACCACACTGTGAGACCTGTGAGTGACGTCACAAAGACTATATCCATGTTTTATACGGTGTGACCCTAATCCCTTGAAGTGGAACATGCTCCAATGAGTTAATGAATCGATTATCAATGGTAATGATTTTAAAGATGTGCAGTTACACGTATGTATGTGTGTTGTTGGCATTAGTGTCTCCGGGGGTAGCCTTAAGTCATGTCACTTGAGTAAGGTCGGTTAAGGAAACAAATCCGGGATTGTGTGTGGAGTTAGAACGTGAGCTGACCAAACCTCCTCATCTCTGCTTTAGGCTATAGCTCGCTCGAGGCTACATTGTCACACCAAAATCTCAGACTAAACTGTCAGTGGGTGAGTTGCATTGTGTGTAATTATTAGGCGCCAGGTTTTGACAAGTAAGTAGAAAGCGTGGAATAAAAGGCACATGTTTTAACTGTCCATCATGAGTCCAAAACACAACACCTAATCAGTCGAGGTATTCTATTCTCTGACAGAATGGATGACCAATTATAGATTGTTAAAAAAGACCCAAATCCAGGATTTAATGGCAGTCTGGAACCATATCCAAAAGAGTACTGACTGACCAATATATGTGTGTGCTTATGAATCTGCTTCAAACACGCAAACATCTTAAGCAATCCGCCTTGTAAACTTTAACACCGCAACATGACATGCAATGACATTGTGCAAAAAAGGGCCTGTTTCACCTGTCTACCTTGGCCTCTGTGTGCCTAAAGCAAACTCATTGCTCAGTCTGGTATCTGCTCTGTCTACACACGGTGCCTCTTTAAGCAGGGAGAGGCTCGTGAAGACAGACCCAAGGCTCGAGTATTGACTCACCGGGCTGGCACCCTTATCACGGTGAGAACTTACACACATGACGAATGAGTCTATGGCGCGGCAGATAAGACGGCAGGTAAAGCGGAAGGGTCATGGGTACAGAGGGTAGACCGCCTCGCTATAACTGCAATATATATAAGCTGTGCATACATATCTGCTTTGTCACGCTTTGGTTTAGACAGAGGTCAGATATGAGAGACTGACAGAGAAGGACGCGGAGAGGAAGCTTAAACTGGCTAATCTGCCTTTTAAGAGTCTGTTAACCACATACAAGCTGTCAGAAACACGTCCGGGCACTCTGTACGCCCAACATGTGTGTGAGTGGAGAAAAGACACAAACACACAAGTATGTGTGAGCACGCACACACACACACACACGCACACGCACACGCACACACACACACACACACACACACACACACACACACACACACACACACACATTGGAGTTCAAGGGGCCACTGAGTGCAGGGCAGTAGGTGTTAGATTACAGGAGCGGGGCCATCCAAAGCGCCGCCTGCTCCTATCTTTATTTAACCGCTGATTAGACGGACTCTTTGAAGGCCCCTTTAATTGCCGCAGTGATGGGGCTCTTAAAACGTGGAGGCTTTTTTCACCTCTTTTTTATTGATTTCTCCTCTCATGACACCAATAAAAAACGCCCACACTCCCATCTGTTTCGCCTTTTTCCCTTCCTGTCGCTCTCTCTCTTTCTCTCTCTCTCTCTCTCGCTTGTTTTCTTTTTCGCCCTCTCTCCACATTTCGTCACTCGCCCCTCTTTCTCCCCATCTCGATTTGTTTCAGAGGTTTTCCCGTCAATGCTAAAAATTGATACTTCGGGCTCAAGAAAAAACTGCAAACGTGTTCAAACAAAACCGAGAAGAAACGGAGATAAAAAGAAAGTAATGATAGATTGAGAGAGCTCTGTATCGACTCAGTGCTGAGCAGGCATTCAGGTGTTTTAATTTAATTAGTGTCATCGGCGTCGATGACATGTTTCCCACAAACCGGTCGGCCTTCACCGAGTGCAGCTCAGCGTTGAGCAGGATTTCTGCCTGCCCTCTCCTTTCATTGTTCACAGATTTTTATCAGATGAAGTCAAGTCATTAATTTTTAAAGGCATTTTAACAACATTTGGTCCATTACACAGTGTTTTACAGAGCAACAAATACCCGTAAAAAGAGAACAAAACATCAAGTCCGTTGCTGTCAATAGAACAACCACATCAGAAGTACGGTCGATACGCATGTTGCTTTATTAAATCCATCACGACTGCAACACATGATCGATTACTCTGTTCATTACTTGTTCAATTAATTGATTAATCGTTTATCCTAAAAGTATACAGGACTATTAAAACCACAGTCTAAAGTCTTAGACTTAAACAGCTTCTCTTTACAATGAAATAAAATGTTAAACTGTTGAGAAGCTGCAGTCAGTGGATGTATTTCTGCTTCATAAATGACTGATCAGTTGTTGAAAATGTTGTTCTGATAATTGATTGATTGATTGATTATTCCCAAAGCAAAAGAATCTGATCATTGATCCAAGTACACATTTGTCCCATCGCCAACATGCTGCAAAGTTACGAAGAAATACAAAAAAAAGTCAAATTTCATATGCAGGCAACACTAATCACAGGTAGTCGTGTTACAAAGAGTTAGAAAAACCTGATTTAATACAGATTTCGAAAAAAAAACTCAACATTTTTCCATTATTTGTTCATTAGTTTGAAAAAACAGTGAACAATGCCCATCAGGACTTCCAAGAACCCAGCATGCCATTTTCAGTTTTGTTTTGTCCGACCGTCAGTCCAAACCAAAGATATTCCTTTTACAAGGAAACTGCAGAACATTTGGCTTTTTTTGTTTGATAGAAGACTTGATCGTGTTTTTATTAATCAATCATTTCAGCACTGGAATGTCAAAACACTGAAGACAAGACACAGACTGGCACTTGACTCCGGGTCACATCCCCTTCTTGACGGTCATTGCCGTAATTGGTCACTATTGAGATTCTCCTAATGAAGGACACAGTTTACGGCTGTCTGGTGATCATGGGGGCCACTGGACGAGGCCTTGACCCCTTGACCTCACATCCTACTGGTTGTAACCCCTGCTGATTCAGCTGGCTTCTTCTGCCTGGCCGGTAGATCATTTGCCCGCGACCTCAGTCATGGCTCAATTCCATGGGCACAGACCTCCCCTCGCGTCCCTCTCCTCATCAAAGAACCACAGGTTGGACCACTTTTTTTTCCCTCATTGATTACCCAATCAGGCATTAACACCACTCCCATAAAGCTTTGTGTTTAGCGCATCATTAACTGACAGGAGGAATTAAAGTTATGATGCATCAACAGGTCTCTTCTGCTGTCCGTTCTTAAGGGAGGGGTTGTCTCCATCTACATGTCCTTTCCTTTCATCTATTTGATCTTTACAACCCTTGAAATGCTTGTTCTGATTGATAACGATGACGAACATCTCTAATACGAGCTGATTTGGTCAGATCACACCCTGCGTAAGAGCTGTAACCTTGGAGGCTCCGTGGCAACGGCTGGTTCTGATCCCATTACAGACTCATTGATCCACGTCTGGCTCCCGTTCTGCAGCGTCAGCCGTGGGATTGTATTGATTCCAGGTGGAATCAACAGAAGCGCTGACCGGCCATCATTGACTGTCTAGGAGGATAAATACTGGGCCGCTGTGATGCTGTCAGGAGTAGAAAAACTCAATACAAGGGGCGATTTCACACCGCTAATTGTAAGCCAACACCAATAATATCATTAAGACATCGTAAGGGAGTCAACAATGTTCTGGAAGTAACTCCGCAACACCATGCTGAGACTAATCTTTGTCTCGTTAAATGTTAAAGACTTATTTACACAATTAAGGATCAGCAACTTCATCTCAGGTCTCATTAAATTAGACAAAACAACCCCATCCCTTGAAAAAACACACAAGGTTTATGTACAATTTTTTATGCACGCTCAAGAATCTATGCAACAAAAACATACCCCACCCCTCAACCCCGATATATCATCTCCTTGCTCATTCTCTCCCGCGTTCGAGGCAGCTGGCGAGACAACTAAGCTGGAGGCTGGCACCCTGAGACAGATTAGAGGCGTGTAATTAGGGATTTCTAATCAACTAATTTACAGTGCAATGCGCCTTGCACCCAGAAAGACCCCGTGACCTGACCTAGAAAGCCTCGACATATTCTTTCTGACCTTGACCAGGCGAGGGTGCCTAACTGTGGTGGTGAAAGAGGAGGGGCCCGGAGGCAAATATGGGGAAATTGTAAAGAGGCGCAGGGGGTGGGGATTAAAGGGAAAAGAATAAAATCAAACATATTTGGGGGTGTTTGAGAAGTTTGGGTTGATGGGGGGGGGGGTCAAGGCGGAGAAGAACTGACGGAAGGACTTGTGGCTGAAGCGACCATCAAAACCAGCTGATCCCTATGGCGGGAAGGCATAAAACGCTAACAAATTAAGAATAAAAGAAGTTACGTAAAGGTGTGGGTAGCTAACAGAGATGGTGGGGGTGGGGGTAGGTTTGGTTTAGTAATCCTACTACTGACCTGGTTTTATAAGGTCGACTAATGATGTGACGCCAGCTGACTGATTCAGCCAACACAACAAAATCCCTACCCACTCCTAACCCCATCAGCTGACTGACGCGACCCCCACCCCCCATCCACTAAATCAGCTGACGGACTCTGCCAAACCCTCAGCCCCCTACCACGACCACTAGCCCCCGCCACGAGTGCTCACCTCAAATGAGTCATGAAATTTCCTGCCTTTGGCACGTCGAGCGAGGTTTGTTGTTGTTTGTCTCCGCAACAAAACGTCGCCAAATTACATATTTTTTTTTATATTAACAGCGATTTCTGATGGCGGCCAATGACAAAATAACGTCTCCCTCATGATCGAGGAGTAATTGACAACTCGACCTTGACTTGTCTCTGTCCAACACATGACCCTAACGTGCTCCAAGGTGAGACACAACACTGATTTAGCTACTTTTTTTTTTTTTTTATCCCCGGCTCAGCCAGGTTCAAATCCAGAATGGTCATTTGGCGTGTCAGGTTTAGCATGCAACGTGGACATTCTTGCAGTGAAGACGAGGATTAGGGAGGTAGAATCTGGGTTAAAGACACTACACAGTCCATCTGTTGTTTTGGTTTTTCTCCACCAATGACCACAAGCAACGTTACCCTCCCCCCTGCTTTAAATCATCCTTCGCCTCACCGGAATAAACAGCCAGAGTAAATACAGAGAAAGAGGCATGTGAGCTGATTATAGCAGCAGAGAGACAAACACTCAGCGCTCACGGTCGCGGAAGAGATGAAAATGTGATGTAGTGACAAACTTTGGGAAATGAAAATAATGTGTATGGCCTGTTTTTCAGCCAAAGGCATTACAAAAATCTGAAAGCTATAAGATTCATTGTTCTCTTTTATCCCTCCATCCTTGACAGGAGAATAATGGCTCATTTCTTCGTCTCTTTTTCCTTCTCGCTCCCTTTCTGTACCCCTTTGTCTTTATCTGTCCTCTGTGTATCTCGGTCTGTTCCAGTTTCCCAGGCTCCTAAAGCTGATAACCCAGTTTAGTGATTTCCACGAGGACACACTCAACCCCAGCCGCATGCATGCAAACACACACACTTCAGCCCCAGTTCTGTCCCTCTTTGCGCACCGACCCAATAACTCCAAACGCCGTCCACAGAGAAGTCACGTTTCATAAAAAGGTAAGCGAGCACGTCAGTCTCTCATTCCCCGCCTCCTGGAAACGTTCGGCATTTACAGTAAATGCACAATAATAAAATTACAATCAGATTAAGCACCCTAAGTTTAATCTTTTTAATCACATTAACTATTAATCGATGTGAGCATAACCTGATTACCGCATTCGGATGTTTGTTTAATCATCAGACTCATCCAGTCATGTGAACACGTCGCTTTACTTTATGCGTGCACTGTGAAACAGTCACAGAGTGCACCAGTTGTAGAGTGATGTCTACAACAACAGCAGTGAAAGTGGAAAATATGATTAAATGAATGGACTGTTTCAAGAAAAACACTAATAAAAACCTTGTGATGCCAATTACTTAAAGACTGAATATAGTTTGAATCGTGTCGGCGCAGTACCTGATCTTCAGCACTAATACCAAAACTAAACGTTTGTTATCTTTCTATCATCTATCATAAGATGGTGTCTAAACCAAGCGGCAACCTCCGTGGCTGTGAGGTGAAGCCAACGCGCAAGTGCCAAAAACTGCAGTTCCTCAAACGTCCACTTGAGGCTGGCTATGGAACGAGTCAGTCTCCATAAGTCCCCATTAGGGATGTAACGATACACTCAACTCACGACTCGATTCGAGTCACGATTTTTTTGTTCACGATACGATTTTTTCACGATTTTTTTAAATCAAAATGAGCTACAGACAAATTCTGACAAAATAAAATTATCTTTTTATTTGTAGGGAAAAAATGTCTCTTTACAGAAACTCTCAAACTGTTTGTGTTCTTATTAGGGCTGCCAGCAAGCAGCTGATCTGACCATTACCCTTCAGCTCGAAGTATGAGCTAACTGAAAATAAAAACAATTAAGATGATAGCTCATTAACCCTTTAATGAGATTCCACGGCCCCGGGAAACGGCGAGGTCCGGGCGCTGTAAACGCAGAGCCGATGGCGGCGCACCGCCGCGGAGGAAATGCGTGAGGCGGGGGCCAGCCAGCGCCGGGGAGAGGTCCCACGAGGGGATCCTCCCGCACCGTGCGGCCGTCCCTGACCCGTGCTTAGTCCCCCGTGCAGACTGCGCGGAAGTTGCGGTGATTGGTTAAAATTGCAACACCGCCCTAAATTCACGGGGATTCACTGAAGTTGCGTTGAAGTTGCAAATCGCAACATCGTGAATTCCTGGAGGGTCTGTGTTATGGTATCATTAACTGTACAGTCAGGCCTGACGCCGACTACCACCACTGCGCATGTGTGTAGGGGTGTGTGTGTGTGTGAGAGACACAGAAAGGCAGACGCGGCAGTGGAAGCTGCAGCCACAACGTAACCTTTTTCTAATTAAAAAAAACTTACTCTCGCATTCGCCAAGAATCGCGATTCATTTTTTCTGTGAACCGGTGCGAGTCGTCACGCATTTGTACCGATTTTAATCGTGTTAGATGTATCGTTACATCCCTAGTCCCCATGTTTAAATGTCCAACTTCACAGCAGAAATAAACATCTTTACAGCCTGGTACATTGTTTGAGCACGCAGGCTTTATCAGGTCCACCAATCATCCAGGCCTTTCTCGATTTCTAGATTAGCCGTGAGGTGGAAGAGGCAGGACTACCAACACGGTCACAGATTCGGAGATTCAAAACGGCTCTTCAGAAGTCATTGGTCTAAACACAGCAAAAAAATTGGCAAAATAAAATAAAATAATTGGATTATTATTTTATTGGAGAAAAATCTGATTATAGGATACAATATTATAAATGTGACCAGACATTCAATCTCAGCTTGACGCCCTACTGCATGTTCTTCGATACAATCACTGACTTTTACCAAACTAAATCAGATTAATTATACTCATCAGGGAATAAATATAAACGAGGTGTATGATGCAAGTTCGTCGATTTAGCTGTAGAGAAAGGGTCTGTCTGTCTGTCTGTCTGTCTGTCTGTCTGTCCTTGGCCTATGTCGATCCCCCATCGATTAGCCATGTGTGTTATTGCCAAAGTTATGCAAGATGCAGACAAATTAAGGAATACCAAAAGCATGAACGCTGCATTTTCTTTTGTCTGGGCGATTACTTCACTTGGAAGCATAAATCCGTTTTGACTGTGGGGATTGCAGTCTAGTATGATGTCAAAGAACCCACTATTTTCACAATATTGAAAAAAAAAGTTTCCACCTAGTGTGGATGTAAAACAGGCCATTTTAATTTGGGTAAAAGGTACAAATTCCTACGAAATCTACATTTCACCTTTTAACTTGAGATAATGATGTCCCAACGATGTCATTTGCCAAGTGAATTGCAGGCAAGACACAAGTAGACTTGGCAATGTAATGTATAAATTGCTTACATCTGTGTTGGAAACATAAAAATGAATGTGTGTGTGTGTGTGTGTATGGTCTTGCACAACAGAGCCATGTGGCCCTTCAGCAAACGTGGCCCTCCCATGTGTCTGTTCGGGGACCCTGGACCCAACACAGAGGCAATCTTATACCACTAACAAAGAAAAAAACACACAGGGAACAAGGGAGCGAGAGAAAGGAAGAAAGGATAAATCAAGCCGAAGAAAGACAAAGGCAACTGGCCAAGGGGGCCCAAAGTGTCATCTTGCCTCCACTTGGGGGTGAAAAGAAGGGAGGCGAAAAAGAAAAAAGGAAGTCTAGAGTTTACCAGAGGAAAGTTCTCTTTCTTTTCCTGGACAGCTGAGTGTCTTATTATGGGATTAGATTTAACCAGTGCCCCCCTAGGAATGTGGAACAGAGGGCTGGTGGTAATGGGTGGAAGGGTTTGGGGGATGACGGTGGGTCGGGCGCTGAGGCGTAAGGGTGGGCCTGGATGTGGGGTGGTGTGCCATTAGGTGGTGGTAGATGGGTCAGGGAGGCAGTATGCGGGAGGGCTTGGCAGCCTGCCCAGGGTGGGGTGGTGTGGTGGTGGTGGGCGGGGGGGGGAGCCACAGGGCTGGGGCCCACGTGGATCTTTGCCAACAGTGCAATTACTCCTCATTCTGAACAGCTGGCACATAATGGGTATTCAGGCACTTGTAGTCCTTCGATAGGACATGGAGATCCCAGGTCATACCCCCTCGCGTGCCTCAGCACAACATGGCAACCAGAGATCACACCACCAAGATGCTGCTGAGGATGCCATCATGCCACACACACACACACACACATCGAGGCGTCAGGATGGATAATAAAGTTAAAATAGATCTGTTACGCTACTTTGGAAGTGTGAAAGCAAACTACAAAAAAGAGGCACACAAGTAGGTGCAAACACAATGCAAACGCAGACACACAAATGCACAAGTGCAAAGGATGGGCCTCGTCTGTGTTTGATCCACAGTAATATGCTAGCAGGCTGGGACCCGCGAGTTGAGTGTGGGGGAATTCTGTGTTTATAACTTCAGTCTGTTTGAAACTCGGTCCAAGTTTATAATCCACCCACTGTGTGGCGGCTTTGTGCTTTCCCTCAAAGCGCTCACACAATGTAAACACAGCATTTAAAAGGGAGATCTTTTTTTTTTTTCTTAAAACCTAAAGGTCTAAAACAAAGGGAGCACAGGAAATGGACTTCGTCTTGAAGAGGAAAACAAACAGACGGCCCGTCAGTCAAGCTCATATGGCGCTGTGATGTCATGGAGGACGAGATGTGTGGGGGGGCCGGAAGAGTTCGCCGCGTGCGCTCGGCTACCGGCGCCGCTATAGTCGGAAAAAGGAAAAACACATGGCGGGTGCACGTGCGAGCCGTAACGAACGCCTACATCCGTTAAGCAACGCGGCTGACTTCCTTCGCGTTGAACTCCTCTCTTTGTCGGGTGGCGGTGATGATGATGATGGATTGCTTGTGTTGCGGTGATGGAGCGGTGAGTCAGAAGAGCTCCCGGGCCAGACTCGCCGCAACGACGCCAAGAGTCTTTTGTGACTTGCAAGAAAAGCCTCATCCTCGATCCCTCCCTCGGAGGGCCGTGCCACAGGACGTGCGCAGACCATCAAAGAGGCTGTGTAGGTTCGAGACGATAATATCAATACTATTGTGCGCACGCATGTGTACGCACACATTACGCCTATGCAACTGTGTGGGGTACAAAAGCAGATGAGAGCCTTCTGCGGAACATTATAAAACACTCGGGCCATCTGATAGAGTTTAACTGGCGTGTTCCACTTCACTTAAGGAGCAGCAAACAAGGGGATCTCTATGTGCCGCTAAGTCAACACAGGCCTTCCTCCCCTGCTCTTTAAACGTGATTAAAGATTTGTTTTGTAGTTTATCTATCTGCTCTTAATTTTGGCCGCTCTATAATCTCTCTATCACTGCTCTAATAAACCTATCACGATCCTCGCGAAAACACGTGTGAATCGTTTCTTTCCTTTCACAAATGTTTGTTCAGGGGGGAAGGCTTTATTTGGCAAACACACTGGCCAACCGTTGAGGAGCACTTCTGCATCACCTGGAGATTAAGTGCCTGAAAAAGTCCCTCAAAGCCATTCACGGCGGGACAGAGAGAGAGAGAGCGTTACTTCACTTTCGCTCTTCACTTTGGTGCAACGATTCCAATTGGCAAGCTCGCCAGTGGACGAGGTGACCACCTTTTTTTTTTTTAACTTTTTCCTTAAGAACACTCCCGAGAACTAAAATCAGGAACTGAATAGGGAAGTCCCTTCATTGCATCAATGTTTGTGTTTCCACCGCAGCTGAAGGATGACAGAGATTAGGCAAATTGGACTAATAACAGCCTGAACACTGGGGGCTTTGTTTAAGGTGTAAATATGAGCCGCCGTGTTGTTCTTTGGAATTTACTACCGCGCGACAATGGGTGTTGGAAAAAGAGACACGAGGAGGTAAAACAGTTTGAAAATGTCAGAGCGCGTAACGTCTCATCAACCGGCCTCGAAACACAAATCGGGGATTTACTTTTCTTTCACTTTCTTGCTTGCCATCTGTCTCCGTGCGTCTTGTATGTTTGTCACATCTCGTCAGAGTCATAAACTTACTAAACAATAAGTTAATGAATCTGTTGGTAATCATTCTCTGCTTTCAGTTTCTAAAACGTCAGGATGTCCTGGTTTTAATCGTCATCTCTCATGAACATGAGATCAACATGATTAACGGCAGAAAGCAGAAAAAACTGCCACATAAAGTTATGCTCATTTGTTTTTTTCTTGTTCATCTTTAGCTAATTTTACTTCTCCGGGGCTCTGAAAATGATTCAAATAAAACTAGTAAAATATGGAAACAGAAGTTATCCCATGACACTTTCCATGCAGAGCAGGCCTAGACCGTACTCTTTATAATATTATCTACACAGACTCAACAGTTCAGTGAAAGTGGCGGGTTAAATCTGTGACCTCAAAAAGTGTTTTCCATCCCATCAGCTGTGAAAGGTGAAATAGACAGAAGAAGAGCAACATGGGTAAAAGTTTAAATCCATTGAATGTAACCGTCCTGAATTATCCTACCTGCACGTTATTAGAAGATATTAACAAACTATTAAAAATGGCACTGTCAACACACACACACACACACACACACTCAAACATTCCTAGCGTTTCTCCCAGCATCGTTCCAGCGCAGCGCTGAGGGTCGAGTCTAACATGCGTATCAGCGGGGACCATGCCAAGAACATCAGCTTACGGCTGGCTGTAATATGATTAGAAGCACACAACATAAGTCACCGCCTGCCTGGGAGCAGAACCATGACTCCCATGCTCATGGGTAGGATTAAACTAATGTGAGGCAGTTCCTGTGTGTGTGTGTGTGTATGATGAGAGGCAGAGTGAAGGAGAGGAGGGGGAACGCTAGGACCAGTGTAAAAGGTCCATGCATTTTACTGTTTCTCAGCTGAACGCTTTTGTTTTCTGTCATTCCCATCCTCTTATTCTCTCCTCATCTCTCTTTCCTCTCTCGCTTTTCAGACTTTTTCTTCCATATCAGGTGGCCGGGGCTCAGCATCTGCCCTGTTGGCATAAACCCTCGTCCGTGGCTGCCAGCAGAGGCTCAGCAGCCCGCTGATGTCAAAAAGACCTCCTTTCATCTAAACCTGCTTCATTCAGCAACTCCACTCTTTCGCCTGAACTTTGCCCAGAGCCCTCTTTTGTGTGTGTGTATCTGTGTGTGTGTGCCTTGTGCATGCATTTCCCCCATAGGGTGGTCCTCAGTTAAAAACATACACCTGTTGTTAGTAGTAGCGGAGCGTGGACGTCCTGTCTGGGTTCCACAGTACGGGTTCATGGACGGCAGCTGCCGGGATGACACAAACCGGCCTTTATAGTGGCAGACGGAGCCGTAGTGATCAATGTAAACATTTCAGAAGTCAATTTAAATGTGGCCCAGCGCTCTGCCAAAAAGAGTTTTTTGTAGTTTGTCCGTCTGTCCTTAAACCGGTATCATACAACCTATGTGAAGACTTTGATGAAACTGGCGTTCGGCCAAACAAGGCCTGTTCAAACTATTACTAGAATTGGATGGAATTACTGGATTACTGCCATGACACATCAAAACTGTTTCCATGGTGCAATTTTTTCTCTTTTTTTTGACACCGGTAAATGGACTGTCTTCCGACCACTCAAGCGCTCTACACTACATATTTCATTCACCCCATTTACACACATTCATACACTGATGGCATTGGCTACCGTGCAAGGTCCAACTGCTCATCAGTTTGAGGACCTAACCATTCATACACATTCATACACCGATGGCACAGCCTCCTCCCAAGGACACTTCGGCATGCAGGCCAGAGGAGCCGGGGATCGAACCGTCGATCATCTGATTAGTAACCCACTCTGCCTGTGAGCCACAGCCGCCCCACCAGTCTTTATCTATGCAAAGGAGGATGGAGAGCGTAGCATCATGGAGATGTGGCTGAATTAACTCACTGAGGATTCACTGATAACTCTGGAACTCGTGAGAGTGGGCAGGAGAGCACCTCCAAGATCCAGCAAAGGAAACGTCCCGTAGACCGCAGGCTGGAGTTGGAACCGGGTCACTGTAGGTCGCACTCTGTTTCGTACATGGGGATCACCCCTCCAGCGGCGCCCTCATTTATTTACTTATTCATGAGTACTTTATTGTCCACACGAGCCACTGTAATAAGTGAATTTCCCCAGTGTGGGATCAATAAAGTCTCCCCTGTCTTAAATCTGTGGAGAGAGAGTAGGAGGTTCGAGAAATCTGATCAAACCTCAGCAATAGTAATGATTTCTCTACTCAGTGTTGGCAGAAGGTTTGCACTGTTTATTTTATGATTTGTGTGACAATTCATACTGAACGACACAAAGACGCAACCGAACAACTGTGTAATTACGCAGGATTAATTCCAGGTTTGTCTGAGCAAATGAGGTCAATATTTACATAAATCAATAACGATTAGCGCTTAAAGATGCTGAACGTGTGATGACTTTGTACTCAAGGACATCTCCACTCTTTAAGGTCATGTGGAATGGTAGATGGGGTCGACCCATGGGTGCACCCCTCCCCACAGCGTGCACCAAACAGCTGCTCCCATTCACACACCTCCACCCTCACAGAAATCAGCATCTAAAAACAAAAGGGCCCCGGTGCACTTTAAACACTCAACGTGACACAAACAAAGACTAACCTCAGGAGCTGGATAACTAAATATCCAACGTCCACCCAGGGGTCAGCGAGGCCAAGCCCGACACCGACTCTCAGTGTCTGGGGACATTTATGATGTCTGGGTCCCTGAGCAGGGGTGGCTGCCTTGACTTACAACACTAATCTCAGGGGTTATTCAACCCCTCGGAGCTTACAACCGTACAGGCTTTGATGCCGTATATTGTTATGGCATCTGACCGCATTCCACGGCTCTGAGACGTGATTGGATTGTGTTGTTCGCCGCACATCTGTGTGTTTGCCAGGCAGGATTAATGGCTTGTTGACCGCGGTTCAATCTGAGTGTTTTCTATTTCCGAGCTCGCTGGATTTCACATCATAGGGATCTTTGTCAATTAGGCGGGCTGTAATTTATCTTAACTGCATTTAATTTGATTCTCGCTGCAGCGCAGCTTCTCTTCTATTCTGAAACATCGGATCAAATGTTACCACAGGGGAAGGGAGGATGGCTTCTGTTCGAAGTCACGCGTCACACACCCAGCAGACTATTTTCAGGCCAGACGAACTGGAAGCGTGAGAGACCTTGTCACCGCTTGTCACAGGTGACACAGGGCGCTTTCATCGCATGTTCAATGTCAACCCCCGCTGCGTAATGCCTCAGCTGACATGACGATGCTGGGTGTTTCCGGCCGGAGATCTTTCCCTTCGCTGCTGTGCTGTGCTTGCGCTGCTTTCCGCCCGGCGACACAGAAACATGGGGACTCATTTCCATACCGCTCCCCGAGGAATTGTAATTAAATTTCATAATTACTTAGGGGATCTCAACTCTGCCGCTTTGGCCAAAACAATAGGAAAGTAGGCTACCGTGTGTGTGTGTGTGTGTGTGTGTGTGTGTGTGTGTGTGTGTGTGTGTGTGTGAAAGAGGCTGTGTGTGTTCATGTGCCGGTATGTGACAAACCCTTCTTTACACTATTTGTTTTAAACCACCTCTACTCCCACTTCCTTTTCCTCTCATCTCCCCCTGCCCCCTTCTCTCGTTCTCTCTCCGGCCCATAAACTCATTGACCTTGGGGAGTTCCACTACTTTACCATATCCCTGGTGTTTCATTGCACCCCATTGTGCGTACACTCGGCAGGTCGGAGGTCACGGCAGTAGGGTCACGGCGCAGTGAAAGTGTCCAGACAGCTCACTTTAACAGTTTTTATTGGGGGGATCCATGAGTCTTTACGGGGCTAATGTCTGAAAATGATACGTATCATTTTGGGATCAAATGGTTTTATTGCCATTACAGCTCCAGGAAATTACAGAGCACTTCCGGAACATAAAAATGATATACGAACACGAGTTTAACAGCAGCGAGTTTAAAACTACAAAAAAAAGAAGCTCAGGTGAATGAAGTAACACTCTCTTCCTCATTCCCACACCTGGAAGTGTGCGTAAGTCGGTGACCTACAACGGAAGCTCCAAAACTGTTTGTAAGCACGACGAGGACGTGAAAAAACAGGACGATGACGAGAAAGAGCATGTGTGCTCAGCAAGACACTCCCCGGGATGTAAAGATATTCTATTACTAACCAGCCTGAATCCCCGAGTTGATGTGCAGCTGGCGGTGCAGAGGTGCCAGAGAGAGGAAGGGGAAGCGCTGGCACAGTTGGGGCTCAACTAGATTTCCCTGTATTGAAGTAGAAAGCAACAGGGAAGTGATATAATCCTCCTCTGGACAACGGCCAACATCTTCCATCCTGTGAACAATACCTCCGACACCTTTGTGCGCTGTGCGTACAGTGTGTATCTGTCAGTGTCTTCCCTCGTAACAAGTGCAGGGATCCTGGGTTTATATAAGAGAGATGAGGTATCATTTGGGAGATGACGGGCGACATTGGGGGGGGGGACCCCAAGGGATTGGGCTGCATTCCAGCACTTTTTCCTCCTACTCTTCCCTCCTCCTCCGCTAAGTCCCCCCCCTCCACACACACACAAAAACCTCCCCCGGGCCAGCACGCGACAGGTGCTGACTTAAGAGCCCCTCTCCTTCCTCCTCACACGTCCACTTATGCCCATTACAACATCCACTGCCACCATGCTACCACTGCCCAGACCTCTTCTGAACACACACACACACACACACACACACTTAAAGCACATACTTGTGCTGCATGAAAGTATGTTTCAATAACCCAACCTAAACACACCCACCCATCCTCCTATAGCCAGCTGTTGTGAGACTGCTGGATTGATGAGTTCTGCATTGCAGATGAATTCATACGTACTTACATATAATATTCCATAATTTTTCCTCTTTGGGGTGGTTGTTGTAGGAGGAAAAACTAAATATTCTTCAGCGTGTCATTTATTGCTCTCAATTTAACAAGTGAATGATAAAAGCGGATCATCTTCGTGTTCTTTTATTGATAATTAATAATCAGTGATTAAAATGTGCATTTGTTTCCTTACTTTGACATGTGTGTGTGTATTTAAGCAGACTGTGTATGTTTCATTTCTTTCTGCATTATTGCTGATTCCTCCTTCACTTCCTTTCTTTCCTCCCTTGTTCCCTTTCCTTTTGTATTCTCACCTCATCTGTCTTCATATCATCCTCTTGCCTGTGTTCTTTCTATATTTGTCTCTCTCTTTGTCTCTCTGCTTTACTTTTCACACAAATCCGTTACCTAAATCCCTCAAGGTCCCGCTCTCAGCATCCTATTGTGTCTCTCTCCATCTTTCTCACTTACTTCATCATTCCATACATTACCTCGTCCGGCTCCTTCTCTCTGCATTAAATTTTCCCTCCCCTCCTTTTTGTTTCCTTTTTTTCCGCAGTGTCTCTCTCCTTCCCCTCCCTCTCTCTCCCTCTCTCTCTCCCCCTTGTGTCTATTGGTGTTAGTCAGTGCCAGACTGTTGTAGAAAGGGAGAGAGCGAGCGTTGCAGACTCCAGGCGGTTGGTGTTCCTGCCAGCCGTTAGACACACACACACACACACACACACACACACACACACACACACACACACACACACACACAGTCAATGAGGACAATGTGTCTGGGCTGAGAGAGGGGAGAAAAAAAGAAAAACACATGCTGCGCTGCCACCCTGAGGCGACTAGGGGTATAGCTGCAGCGGGGGTCATTGAGGGGAGACAGGGGAGGATGATGAAATACTGGCAGCTTTTCAGTAACGACTGAACCCAGCCGGAGCTGGAGTGGGCGGGGTGAGCTGCTGTGAGCTCATTGCTGCTGCTGCTGCTGCTGCTGCTGCCACTAGCTCACGGCCACAGCAGCTATTATGCAAGAGAAAGACGGGGAAGGGAGGGAGGAGAGGAGAGGGGTGCGAACAACAGGAGGTTCAGTGAGGATAGTGCACTCGGCGAGATGATGTACAGAATGTCATCAGCGCCGGCGCCTTAAATCCCACCGACACATACATGCAGACGTGGTTTTGTCACAGCTCCTTTGTCTCCCCCGAAAGTGTTGACTCCTTTCTGCAGGCGGCATTCCAGCGAAGAGTAGTGAGCCCTTTCTGCCCCGAACAGTAATCATCACAAAGACAAATGGTGATGTCCTCGGGCACAGCGAGGACCTTTAGCAGATAAATGGCTTTAATTAATCTCGTTGAACATGGCTCAGAGTTATATGTTCATCGATGAAATATGATGAGAACATCCTTAGTTAAATAGATATGCAAATAGTCAACTGCGAGGCAAATTCATTCAAATCTGGATTGTTTTTTTTACAGGGTGTGAGTGCAGGTTCAAAGGGGGACAATCCATCGCGTGCAACGGAACGGGCAAAGGGACTCGTAGGAAAACACAGGGTGACCCAGAGACAGGGCAGCGCGCATCATTTAAAAAGGTGCAGCGCTGAAGTGGCAATATTTATGCTGCAGCTTCCCCACTTAATATTCATTTTTTTAAATAGGAGTGATGGAGATGAGGCCGACAGCCAACGGTGAGCAAACACACCGTTAGGGTGCTGTTACACAACGCTCAATGATAGAGGCTGACCCGGCAGCGCTCGTTTGTTCTCTCTTAGGCACAGAGAAATGTGCACGCTCTTTTTTTTTTATTGTGGTTTTTATTAGATAATGAATAAAAAGCTAAGATAAAAAAGTGAAAAGTGAGCTCGCTGCAATTCTGAATGCGATGCATGAAAAATGAATTCGCCCTGACCTCGGCGTCTGCTGCTGCTCTGCTGTCTCGTTTGACTTTGTTTGTGCTTACTCTTCATTTCTATGTCACTCCACTTTGCTCTGTGCCACCCCAACCTCCCCCCCGTCCCCTGCACACACACCTGCTATATTGAACACTAAGGTGACCTTCAGGACGTCATTTCTGTTTCCTTACCTTACTGGCACGACAAGAGATGCAAGCAATACCTTTTTCATATTTAATATCGTGTCAAAGCTTTACAAGCATTTTTGTTTTTGTTTTTTTTCTGCACAATGCGCAGACTTCTGGAGTTTGTTTTTCCAGCCTTCAAATCTTGTTACGTCTCACACAGGTGTCAAGTCAGCTTTGTGTTTGTGTTTGTGTCAGCACCTTCCCGGAGCCCCTGTCCATCCAATCAGCTCACAGCCCATCAGGAGCATGGGAAAAATGGGTGATGAATATGAACCTCAAAGCGCCATCAATTAGAAGACAATCAAGGACTCGCGAGGACAAAAGGGTAAAAAGACAAGAAAGGAGAAACATTTTTCTTTTCACGGGCATCTGAGAAGACGGTTTAAGATGTGGAAGGCTTCATGGAATTGAGGCCGACAGGCTTCTTCGAGCCCAGTGGGGTACTTATAATTTGTTGGGGGAGTAAGGGAGGGAGGGAGTTGAAGAACAAAGGCATTGTCCATGTTGCACTAGAAGCCCGGGCTGCCGCCGCTGCCTGCCCGAAGATTGTTAGTAGTAATTTGCTTTATGCTGAGTGGAGGCGAGATCAGGAATGAAGTGAGGCGTGAGTTAAACCCTCCGTGGGGATCACATGCCCTTATCAGTCTCCAATCACAGCTCCATCAGCGAGGGTTACATAACCCCTTGGTACACTGTCACCACGACCACCCAGGGCTGGTTGTGCCAAGTTGGTGAGAATACAAGCATCATATACGGTAACCTGACAGAAGCGACATGCAAGCTTGATCGGTACACGAGATCAATACGTTGCGCAGGGGTCAGACTTCTTTCTTGGCCGCTTCTCTTGCGATGCTCAAATTACTTATTCGTTTTTACCGTAGCAGCATGACGACGAGGATTGATTACGCCTGGTCGTGATCAATAGCAGACAAACAGTTGTCTCGGCGTGGCGGGAGCGAAGCAAAACCCTTTAATCCATGGTTGGAAATACAAAATTCATTCCCAAAGAGATCAATAATTGACAGTTTGTCCACATGTGTCTCGTTAAACCGACATCCTCCGGCCTCATTCGGCATGACAGCGGTATTGACAGCGCCCAGGGAAGAAAGAGACGGAGAGAGCGAGATGGAAGAGAGCAAGCAAAACAAAAATTAGACACAGCTAATGCAGCAGGACAGTAGCTTTGTGCTAGTCATTGTGCTGTCCACTGTGTGATAGCTTCCCTCAAGCCTCCGTGCCCTTCGTTGGCTGTAATTTGCCGTTGTCACAATGGGTTTATATCAAGACTGTTCTGCAGGCCACATCATACGAAAAAAAGGCTTCTACGGTTTCCCTGTGCTTTCCCGTGGCTCCTGGTCAGAGGCCCAGCAGAGGGGCTCCGCAGTTGAGGCAGCCCTGGGTGACAGCTCTCAGTTTGGGGGAGGGAGGGCGGCTTGGTGGGGTCCTGGAGCCCTCCGAAGGTTCTCAAGCCAGGGCCCCGTGTACAGACAGCTGTGAGGGGGGCCCGAGGACAAGAGGTGGAGGGCCAGCGGAGAGGAAGCGCATTTTTCGTTGAAGGGTGTATTGTCACCACCCATCATCTCTCATTGCCCCATTGAGAGTTGAGGGGCTCGACTCACATTTTTCTTTTCAAATGCTTTCCTCCCTTCTCCTATATCACAGGAGAACTTCGCAGATGCATGAGAATCTGTGTTGCAGCCCTGAAATGACCAGAATCCACACACACACACACACACACACACACACACAAGCCACTCTAAACGCTCTCATCGAATGCATCTATTAACTTCATATTTGAAGAATCGGGGCCTCCTAGGACTCTCCTCTGTCTCCAAACACTTCAGCCTCATCACTGATATTGCTGGACAGACACATTTAGACGCGGCGGTTGTTTCTCTCGGATCCCATCGGCTTTCATCTTCCATTTTCCTCCTCCGACCGCGATTGATATTTACATTACATTACCGGTGAAACGCACATGCACGAGGGAGCCTACGCGCGTATACACCCCCATCACAGAGTGGTACTGACACTTCCCAGAGGGGTCTTATTGGCGGAAGACATCCTGCACATCAGACCACAGGGTCGTCATTATTAGTGCACTATATGGTGAAGAGCAGACTCCACATCACTCAACTTGGACAGGAAGAGAGGATATATGTGTGTGTGCCAATGCGAAGAGGGATTAGGAGACCAAGGTTGGAGAGTAAGAGAGAGTGGGGGGGGGATAAAAAAAGAAAAAAAAGAAGAAATACGACAGTGAAAACAAAAGAAACAAAGACAAAGGCAGAAACGGGGCAACAAAGAAAGGTAGGTTGCAAGACAAAGGCACAAAGGGAGTAGGGGGTGAGACAGACACAGAGAGAGAGACAGACAAAGGGAGATGATCCACTACCTATGCAGACTACAGCAGGAAAAATACGTCTGGCCTCCCCTCCCCGAGCAGAGCCAGAGCGCGCCGGGCTATTACTGTAATGAGTGCAACCGCCGGAGTGACGTCATGTATCTATAGCATTACTGCATGCGCCAATGTATAGGACAAAGAGAGCGAGGGAGTGAAGGCGAGGAGGAAACAGAGGGAGGTGGTGAACAACAGAGAAGGTGGATGGAGATGGAGGAGGGGGGGTTGGAGGACGAGAGGAGAGAGTGTTATAAATAAATAAATAAGAGACGTAAAGGGTTAAAGACAAAGACAACAACGATGGGAAATTAATTTGGAGTAGGCCCCTCCCTCGTTTGACTCGCCCGGCCTTTGTTACATCTGCAGGTGGAAAAATCATCTTCAACACATATTAGATAACAGCACCCACCCAGTCCTCCACCACCACCACCACCACCTCCTCTCTCCTCCATCACACACACATTCAATTCCCCTCCACAGTCCAGTTCACAAAAACAATAAAACACTTATTGCACACATATGCATGTTGGTTGCTCCTCTACCCCGACTTGATTAGGATAATGAAGGCGGTGACAAAAGGGGGGGCCGCCAATTATCTGCTTCTTTAATCCTAATTGGCCCGAGATCGCTATCACTTCTCTAATCTGATGCACAATGCTTCCAAACCGGAGGCGCACCATTTCCAAAAAAAAAAACGAAATCTTGTGCTTGTGCTGGAAAATCGTGTGACAATCAAGCTTATCCTGTATTCATGTGTGGAAGGTAATTGAGGCGCTTTGCTTGCGCACATTCCCACAGTTCCGCGCATTGACAACTGGGGACTGCCCAGTGCAACCAGCAACCTACATTTATTGGCCGCTAAGCAACTCCGAGCAGCTGGTGGTTAAGTACCTTGTTCAAGGGCACCTTGGTGGTGCACTGCAAAAGAAATCATCTCCTAAAACAAGCAAAACAGACAGAAAGTCGTCATATTAGTTATTATTAATAGATATCTGAAGGTTTATTAATGCAAATCGTACTTGGAAATTAAATTTATTTTCGCGCAGTTCATACTAGACTAAAAAAAAAAAACGTTGCACACATGTAGCGTCCACCGTTAAGAGTTATGATCAATGTCCGTGTTGGCAGTTGAAACACAAGCTCCTTGGCTGAAGTATATCACTGATGTTTCCAGAGCACAAAGACAGAGAGCCTCTTTATTTTAGGCAGGCATGGCAGGGGGCGACCTGAGGAGCTATGAAACAGGGGGCCTCTTGAGTGCGACCACCCCAAAGACAGTCCGCCCTGACACTGTGAGAGCTGCGCAGGAATTTACCGTGACAGCGGAAACAGCCTCTCCTTAGGTGGACGTTCATAAAGACAGAGTCAGGGCGCACACACACACACACACACACACACACACACACACACATCCAGACCTTGGCAGTGAACCCTGCCAAAGCTCACCTCCCTGTAACCTTGATGGTGGGGTTCTAGGAAAATGTACGCCTTTCCTCACCTTTTGATCCTCAAAATGTTCTCAGCCTCTCGCTCGTACAGGGCAGCCCTGTCGACACAGTGTCAGATTAACGCTCACATTAGCATATTTCTCAAAGAGCGAATCTGTAAACTAATTATTAAATCTGAAGTATACCTTTCTGCAACTTTCAGCGTCTAAACGGGCTATTTTGAAGTTGAGTTGAATGTTTATGTATGAGCGCAACTAGTTGGTTCATAGAAGCCTCGTTTCCCCCGAGGGCGTAATTAGTGGGGGGAGAAACACTTCCTGTTACAAGAACAAGTATTTCAAAAGTCGTGGTGCTGAGGCCTTGGTATGGACCCAGACAGCGCCGTTTACATCATGGGTACCGTTTCTTTGTTGAGATTCCAAAAAAACGTCACATGGCAAAAACGAAACCAAGGGAGCCGTTATAACATCCAGTCCTCGTCGTCAAGCTAAAGACCGGGGGTAGCAACCAGGGCAGGCCTGTGCTTGATCAGCAGGGCCCCCTTTTAAGCAGGCGTCCAACCAACCAGAGCCAACCTGGTTGTGCATTAGTAACCAACTCGATCTACTGTACCTGAGGGCAGACCCATTCCTTGGTTCCGATCCAGATCAATCAGAGAGGCATGCCTGTGAACAAAGTCTGAACTCCTGTGACCCGCGCAGCGCAGGATGAAACAACATGCATCCTGGCTCCGCTTCCAGGTATTTCCGGAGTGCACCTTGGGCCTATTTCACAGTGAACCCGCGTATCGGCTTTCAAACTGAAAGTAAGTGAATTTGCGTGCGTGAGCGCACGTGTGTGTGTGTGTGTGTGTGTGTGTTTGCGTGCACGCGCCTACGTATGTACTATCCGTACGTATATGCACGTGTGTCGCTAACATGTGTTTCTGATGAGTCAATATAGATCTGCATTTCAAATAAAGATAATGGGAAGCAGAGCAAGAGTGAATGAAAGGGAGAGGGGGGGACGGGGGGGGGGGGGTGGAGTATGGTATCTATAGGTGGGGAGGAGGAGGGGGGGGGGGAAGGGGGGGGCGACATTCCTGAGGACTGATGTCGGAGGTAAATTAAAAATATCCCCGGCTGCTTGGAGGGGGTCCAACGAGGCTGACACACACCGCTCAGTCAGGGAGCTCGCTGCTGATCCAGTAAGCGCTCACTCACGGCCAATTATGCTTCCTGTGATGTGTGTTCAACCCACCCCCCACCTCCCCCTCTTTCTCCCCCTACACCCCCGCACCAGCCCCCGCCACCACCGTGCCTCCCTTGCCTTTACCCCTCTAGCAACACCAGCCAGAGAGAGAAAGCTGTCAAAGAGCCGGGATCAAACCTTCCAATCAAACGCTGGCTGTCACACACCCAGGTGATGATTAATGGCTTGTATTCTCTGACCCAGAGAAGAAAGGAGAACAGAGAGCGAGCTACAGATGGGAGTTTTCAACTCATTACAAAAAGCACAGTAACATGTGTTGAGAGGACCAGGCATCCTCCGCGTTGTTCGTGCAGCCCAGCAACTGGCACTGGCGGGGCAATTACGGCGCCGAGAGATGAAAGCTTCGCTCCATTAAGAAAGCAAGCTTGTCCATGTTTTCTTCACTTCCGGGGCGAATTAACAAATTAGATAAAGAGTTGCTCCGCTCTTCACCTGCGTGTCTCACACACACTCTCGTAACAGACCGCCAGAGGTGTTTGCCTTCTCTTTCTCACACACTCCTCGCACTCACAGTAAGGGTCTCGCCACTGGCGCCCAACCGTGTTCTGCGGTGGAAACCAAACACTGGCCTGTTTTGACTGGATGTGATCCTTGTTTCCGGGCGGAACGCTGCCAGAGGCGGATTGATGGCTCTCACCCAGAGGAGGACGTTTACAGGAAAATCCTCCTGGCTGGAATTCTCCTCCTTTTCATATTGGACTCCAAACACAAGAGTCGCAGTCATGGCTGCGCCGGGGCAAAGTGCTCCCCAAGTGATAATGAAGGGAATGTTGCCGTGCATATCGCCCCACACACACACACACTCAAGTTTGTACTCCTCTATGTCTGTGGGCAGTCATTGACATAATGCATTCTCTGCCTAATTCTAAGGATAATTCTGGTTTATTATAACTTGGTTTTAATAGTTTTGGCCTTTATATCTGTTGATTATGATGACGCAGTAGTTACCAAAGTCAGACAGGTCTTCGTTGCACAGGAAAACTATGATAAGTAGACAGATAGATCAAAGCTGAACCAGTAAATCATGATGGATGTTTATATCGGACATTTTGAGTAATGATTGTCTTTTATTCCTCCTCCAAATCAGAGATCATCTCCTGTTTCTCACCTCGTCTGGTCTCTTTTTAGCAGCGTCAGCACATACCCAGATATTAGCAGCAAACTAACATTATTACAAACATGAAAGATGATCGAAAATTAGATGAATATGATCCGATTTCTAATAAAGCTTTGACTCAAACCTGAAAAAACAACTCCCAGATGGCTCTGTGAAGGAAAACGTTCTCACTGTGAAGGTCTGAACCCAAAAACCCGCTCTGAACAAAAGACAGAAGTACGCAAAGACGTCCTCAAGACAGACAGACATGTTAAAGAAACACGTGCGCACACTCAATCCCACTTCCCATCCTTCTAGCCTAAACATGTTTACACACAGACACACAAAGATGTACAGTGCGCGCACGCAGAGAGAGATTTACAGTATGTGTTGCAGCGTGCCTCATCTGTGAACTCTTTGTGTACCAGTCATCACACACACACACACGCGCACACTAGTTGAATCCATATGAATGGAAAAAGCTTCTCGGCCACATTCCTCCTCGACAGCAGGAAGACAGACCAGTTGCTTCCGCAGCGGATCGATAGAAGAGAAAGACGAAGACTGAGAATAAAGAAGCGGAGGGAAAAAATAGACACACAAAAGGAAAGACAAGACTACTAACAGAGGGAGGAAGGGAGGGATGAGGCTGGGCAGGATGTGGAGAGAGGGGAACAGTACAGATTAAGGTTATGCAGATAAATTTCCATTAAATCATCATCAATGAAAGCTTTCATTTATGAATAACTATATATGCAGGGTTCCCACACCTTTTTCATGAACAAATTCAAGCACCTTCAAGAACCTTCAAGCACCAGTTCTTCCATTTTTCCATTTTTCCAGCACCTTTAAATAGGTAGCCTACTAGTTGTGTTTGCCATGATGGTCATGGGAAGCGCAGCGGTGCCACTGTATGGCATAATAATATGGGTCTAATTAGCATTATTTCATATGGTGGTAGATTGTCTGTTTTGATTTTTAACTAATTGTGAATTGGCTTGTATTCTCAGCTTGTGAGCGGTGTATTGTGTAACTACCATAGTGCAATAACAGTGACCAACAGGTGTGGATAGTAGTCTACTGTTATTTCTCGGCAGAACACCAAGCGAGTATGATAACTGAGTTCTGCATGTAAAGGCATCGGATCAAGCGCGTAGCCGCTTAGGAAACATTTTTGTTTTCTCTTGGTTTATTGAGATAGACATCACACAAATTTCAAGCATTTTCAAGCACTTCACAAAAAATTCAAGCATTTTCACAACCTTGAAAACACTGAATTGAAATTCAAGCATTTTCAAGGAATTCAAGCACCCGTGGGAACCCTATATATATATGTCATCGTGCTTGTCATTTGTTAATATTCTTTGATTTGTTTGTGTCACTGGTTGTCTGATCACTTGCTTTGGCAACAGCGGAAGGAAAAGATCTACGGTAGATACACAAAGAAGGAGAGAGAGAGGCAGAGGCAGAGGGAGAATGAGTGAAGACGACGATGAAGAGATAGAAAGGGGAGGAAGAGACGGAGACGGGAAGTGGTGACAGTGATAGAGAGCGAGCAGACTCCTGGGACAGCAGCTAGAGGCCGAGTCCATCGATCCAGGACAGTGAGCTGGCTCACATTTCACCTCCTCAGCAGTGACACCGGCGCTTTGCCATGGAACTGAGCCCTATATCCCGTCTGGACAGGGTCACCTCCACCCTATATATGTCCGTCTTTGTTTCTGTGTGTGTGTGAGAGACAGAGACAGACAGACAGACACAGGAAAACAGATCCGAAAAAGATATCTGTGATATTTAGTCTTTTAATCTTTTCAAGAAGTCGCATGGAAATAATTCTGCTCGCGTCCGCTGGACATGAACTTCTTTATGGATCTTGACAGAAAGTAATAAAAACAGCACAACGCTACGCTGTGATATTTTTATATGATAGGCCGTGATGACACCGCTCACAGCTTATTTATAATGAAGGCTATCCCGGCCGAGGAACGTCGCGAGCGGCTGGTGTTTATTGCGCTGCTCTACCACCACGACCACATGGCATCTAAACACAGTCCAATTTGGATGGTCCCTGAAATCACATGCCATCTTCATCATGAGGGGGAGTCCGATAGCCTGAATGAGCATCCGTAAGTGGTCGGCCGTGAGAGGGGGGGGGTTACTGGGCTTGGCTCTCAAAGCCATCCACTGTCATCCGAGACCACCGAGCCATGTGACAGACGACCGAGCATGTGGCATCTCGCTGACCCCTGACCCCGGAAAACCTTTCCCCCCTATCTGCCTCTGCCGTGGCTAACGGATGGCCCAGAACCTCAGTGACCAGCGGCCACTGGGGTTCTTTTGTGCGAGCGGTCAATCACATCAGATAAGGTCGCGCAGAGGTCAGATCAAAAACAGGTGAACTCTGACCCGGACGCTGCAGGCCGTAGGTTGTGGTATTTGGGTATTTGGGTAGGGTGTGTAGAAGCATTGATAAGACTGAGACTCGCAGACAGATGACGGATAAGATTGATAAAACAGTTTGCAATGAGAAGTATATGAATGAAAACAGACCACACAGAGGCGATAAAGATCTGAGTACACAATGATATCAACGAAAAGAAAACTAAACTTTCATGTACTGCACAGAGATTAAACTCAAACAAACTCCTAGCAACAAGCCTTGATGTTATGTTTTCTCTTTTGCTTAAAGTTGCATTCAAGTCCAGATTCAGTCGAGTCTGGTTCCAGCAGCTCCCGGGTCCATTTTTTTTTTCTTTCCACGCTATATGTTTGACTGTATTCATCAACCGCATGTTTATTTTGGACCGCTGCCATTTCCAACTGGGCACTTAGTGTTTTCTGAGATGCTGGGAGCTTGTTTTTTTTTTAATTCTCAGTGTGATTTGTAGTACTGGCAGCTGTTAACAGGGTTTGTTGAACAGTTCGCCGAGTTAAATTCAAGACTTTTTAAGATATACTGTCCAAATTGTTAAAACCAATGGGATGAATGGAAACCAGAAGGAATGATAAAGCCTAGGATTATCTACCAAGTGCATACATTTATTACCATTAATATATAATAAAATATTGTCAGTGTATCAGCACTATATAACAGTATTTCCTAATTATATCAATAAAACGAAGTGCTGGTCATTTTTGCTAAAACCACATACACTGTTTTTGAACTAAGATTACTCCTTACAACTACAAGAGAAAATATGTAAATGAAGATGTTTTAATACCTTTAAAGGGTTTTTGAGAAAGCTAAAGTCTTCTTTGTAAGACTTTAATACCAATTTAAATCCTAAATACTGTTTAATTTAAGTCAGCTGTACACCCTACTGACTGTGTAAAGTGAAAGAAACTGCATTAAAGTGAAGAGATGACTGACAGAAACACTGTTTCTGTTTGCCTTTACCAAAAGAAAGTAGCATTTATTAAGGCTGCATACAAGAGGTTGTGAGTAACTTACCCATAAATTCTCTCCTGCATCATAAGGTTGGAGAAAATCTACAATTTTCTCTGTGCAGTCTTTCCAGGAGGAGCCAGAGAGCCAACTAAGAACTTTTTTCTGGACCCGACCCAAAACCTTTTCAGCACCAGTTGGGTTTATACCCCACCTGACAAACATGACCACCCAGCAGGCCAATGACATTTACAGTGAGCCGTTTCAGCCCATTAGCCGGCATCAGATCCTCATGCTGCGGCACCTCGTGAGCGACATGACCAGCAGGTCCGGGATTTAACTGGACTCCAGCACCGCCACCGTCACCACCTCGTCTGCCTCTGCTGGAACAATAAAAGCTTGGTACTGTAACAGGAAGAGGAAATACGGTTCCCCCGCGGATTCTTCCCCGCTGTTATTCCTGCTACTATTTCACATAAATTCACACCCGAAATCAAGGCCGATGAAATGACAAAAGGGGAAACCGTGGCTAACAGCTCACATCCTCTGAAAGAGAGGATGTGTGTGTGTGTGTGTGTGTGTGCGCGTGTGGGTGGCTGTGGGTGTGTGTGTGTTAAAGACAGAGAGGGAAAGACCCACATGTCCCACCAGGAAGAGACAAATTTAGAATTCACGCATGGTATATTTAGATATGAATCATTGATCGACTTATAATAAGTATGAAAAAAGAAATGATGCTTGAAGCAGTTCAAAGACCTCATGACTTTACCACGGCTTCCACAGAGATCATTTCCTCCACTCGGCGGCCTGAACTTGTGAACTTGCACTGATCCAAGGTCAGAGTTTAAAAACCACCAAGGACCCCCGTCACTCAGGATCCCTAAAAAAACTCACAGTCCTCCTGTCCCAAGTCGGCCTCGGCGAACTCGGGGGACACATCTACAGCGCCGCTAAACTAACATCTCCCTGGTCTCAGGTCGGGAATGAAACACAGGGGAGAAGAGGGGCTACGGTATGATTTCGACGCTTTTTCGCTGGGAGTTTATTTTCGCTCGACTCACGCGCAATCAAAACATCCACGTACGTAACTGCACGCGCACGCTCTCAAACATAAACACGCGCATTAGTGACTGACAAGGAAATTCCTCCGACCCTCGGCCGCTACGTCGCGCTAACGTCTTCTACAATCCTTGAAATTATTGTTTATTTATACTTTTTTTTTCCTCCCCCCTCCGCGGCGGACAAAAGACCTTTCACTTCAAGGACGTCCGTGTCCTTCCAACGGCCTCCGTGATGTTTCTAATCTTGTCTCACGGTCTTACAGTTGAAGTTTTAAAGAGCACGTCTTTGCTCATTTTTTTCATGGTAATGAGACGGCTAGAAGTCAACACTGTGTGTGTGTGTGTCTCTCTCTGACCATCTGGCTGGTCAATTGGATAGTAGTCTCAAAGGTCAAGTCAGCTATGGTCCATCGTGACCCTGTCAATATCACCGCTGCACTTATCTGTAATGGAAGACACTTTGTGAGGAGGACAGTCAGGTGGGGGGTCGCGGGGGAATGTGCTACGCAGGCGGGAATGTGCTACGCAGGCCGGTCAAAGGGAGCGCGTCTGCCAACTGTGTGTTGGCTTCGAGTGTTTCTGTACACAATGAAAGACTAAGTAAGTGTGTCGCCTGGCACGTGGAACTATTCCACCACGAGTCCTTGACATACTGACTAAGTAACTCGGTGTACGCCGGAGTAGCGGAGCCTATAAAAAGCCTTGTTGGAATGAAAGCGGGGCTGTCCTCCTCCCCGTAGCTAGCTGTGATAGCGTAGCCCCCTTTTCCTGCGCTGGAGCCAGATAATAATGAAACGCTGGTGTCAGACAGGAGACAGGGGAAAGAATCAGGCCTGTGGAACAGAGAGCTAATAATAGCGGCTGAAACTGTGCTATTCCCACCACTGGCTGAGGATCCATCATCACACTTCTACACACACACACACAGAGGCTCAGACAGACACACACACATATACACACACGGGCTTGGCACATAGTTTGAACAGTAACCTGATCAAGCCACCGCAGAAACCAAAGCAATCAGGAATCAAAGCAAATCCAGCATGTGTACAGTACGTGCGCGAGCGTGCATGCGGCGTACAAATGTGTGCAGACGTGTGTGTGTGTGTGTGTGCGTACAGAGAGCGGGGCGAGCGAGCCAAAGATAAATGGAAGCAGAGTTTGGTGGAAACCACTTTTCCCTCCATAAAGCGGAGGAGCGCATGCCTCTGATGTGCCCTACCAGGGAGGAAAGAGAGGAAAGAGGGCCTTTCATTCAGCATGAGGAGATCTGTCTCTTCTCCTTCAGCCCCTCATCCACCCGCCGCCCCCGCCTCCCCTTCGTCTTCGCTCCTCGAGAGCATCTGAAGCCCATTCTCTCTCCCTCTCTCTTCCCCTCTCCATCACCCGCAAATATAACAACGTCTTTCTCTCTCTCTCTCTCTCTGCGAAAAAGACGAAAGGGTTTCTGCTCTTAATTGTACCCAGCCGTCACGGAGACGAAGGAGGTGAGCAGACTGGGTACAGAGGAGAGGAGAGGAGAGGAGAAGGAAGAAGAGTCAAACGGAGGAGAGAAGAAAGGGAGAAATGAAAGATGGGTTTGTTCACTACCACAAGCTGACACATCTCTCTTATCTCTTGCCCAGCCAAACCATATGCCCCGAGGCCACGGGGGGAGCGAGGGGAGAAAGATGAGGTGTAAGCGTGTGTGTGTGTGTGTGTGTGTGTGTGTGTGTGTGTGTGTGTGTGTGTGTGTGTGTGTGTGTGTGTGTGTGTGTGTGTGTGTGTGTGTGAGGGGGAGGGTAGACTCGAATATGTCTTCGCAGGATGGAGAAGATCATAAAAAGAGGCACATGCGTACAGTAGGTAAAAGTTATTCAAGGTCAGCCAGGAGATCGGGGCAGAAATCTAAAGACGGACTAGAGGACAGCGAACAGATACACGGCAAGCGAGCACCGACTTGAACGAAAAAAAAAAAAAGGGGGCTTCTGCCTTGACCCCGCAGTCCCTCTCTCCTCCCCCCTGCGGCTTCCCAGTCGCCTGTTGACCACACACGCCGCCTGGCACAGCGCGGACGCCAACGCCGCACGACACAAGAGCCGCCGTCAAAGCCCTCAGACACTCCAGCAGCGGGAGCCATCAGGCATGACTGCGTGGAAGAAGAAAGAAAAAAAAAAATCAAACAGTTTCGATTATACGCAGGCATTCACTCGCCTGGAAACAAAAAGTGGACACAAATTATGAATGTCAAACACCATTTTGACCGCTACTGTATTTGGGAAAAGTTCTGTTTGGTTAGTTTTGTGTTACCGGCCAGAGCCAAGTCATTAACATATAGCTAGAGGTTTGATTTGTTAAGTCGAACGGTGAGTTTAATGTACACAGTAGTATCCTGAGTCAGTGACCGGGGCGCTGCATGTGTGTGTGAGTGTGTGACTGGTCCCACATGTTCAACTCCTGCTGAACCATACGTCCGATTCCCCTGTTTATTGACTGGAAACTGATACCTTTAAGGGCTTCATTCATGCTACATTACGTGAGGTAAATTCAATAGCCCAGGCATCATGGTTTGGTCATTCCCCTCTTTGCCCTGGGTGATTTTTACATGCTGGATGTCTGCCCCTCTCTCTCTCTCTCTCTCCTTCACAGAAGCCATTCTGTTTCCCAGCCTCATTTCAGATCGCACCTTCCAGCTCCAAAGCCGCGATACGTGCCCAGAGGGCCCGCTGAAGTTGGTTTTATTTTATTCAGTGTGAGTTTTACACGCTTTTAATAGGGGGCGCAGAAATTTATACGAGTAGGGACTGTATCTGCTAGATCCCAACGTGTGACTCCACATTCGTGGAGCGCCATTAAATGTAAACTACTGGAAAGTACGCCGTTTCTAGGAATAGATCCAAGTGTGTGTGTGTGTGTGTGACCAGCTATCCGCAGCTCATGGTGTGGATTTACAGCGTGCCTCCCAAGTATACTTCCGACCCATCTCGCGCACACACACACACACGCACGCGTGCACACACACTCGCTCGCTCACACACTTCTGGGTGCGGAAGGTGCGCTCTTTATCACTGTGACATTTTCATTTAGCACGCAGCCCAAGAGCTCTTGCATTCACATCCATGTTTCCTGTGCCCCATGCTGAGGCACAATACCAACCACTTAACATTTAGCAATGGCAGATCAAGCCCCCAAGAATTCTTCCACTTCCCAACGCTTCCACGGGAAAGCTCATTATTTATCTTTGATTTAGAGCGACAAGAGTTATGAAGGGGACCGCTGCCTGCTACCGAGAAACAAAGGAAGCACGGGCTTACTGCTGGTTTATGGTGCACATTTAGGAACAGTTGCATCACAGCTCTGAACTTGAAGTGTTGAGTTTGCGGTGAATGCAATGTTATGAGCAGAGCCAAAAGGCATATGTGCAGAAAATGGTTCCCAACGTGAGGATTAAGACCCCCCGCTAAAAGGCTCCCGAGATAAATAAATAAAGAGTCACAAGATGATTAGCGAACATGAAAATACATTAGTTGCACCAAATTACCGTATTTTCCGGACTATAGAAAATAAGCCACACCCACTAAGCTTAAAAAAATTAAATACAAAATTACATATATAAGCCGCACCGGACGATAAGCCGCCGATATCCAGGTTGAGAAATTAGATATTTACCAGTTACACAGAAAGATTTTGTACCGTGTATATTTATATACCTGAACTGATTGTTTCCGAACAGTGCCTGTAACACGGCAACAAATAATTTGCTGTTGCGTGGACACTTTAATCATGTCTGGTCCAGAATGCTACAGCGCGACTGGTTTTCAACCAACCCACAAGGACACACGTCACCCCACTCTTCAGCGACCTGCACTGGCTGCCTGTAGCAGCCAGAATCAAACACAAAGCTCTGACTCTAGCCCACAAAACCATTTCAGGATTTGCCCCTGCCTATCTCAGTGTCTTACTAAAGGCTCGCGTCCCGACCAGGGCGATACGCTCTGTTCAATCAAACCGTCTAGTTGTACCATCGCCTCTCGCAAAGCGAGGTCACTCTAAACTCTTCTCTGTGGTTGTCCCCAAATGGTGGAATGACCTACCAACGACTGCAAGAACAGCAACATCCCTTTCTACCTTTAAAAAAAAAAAAAACCTCTCTTTCGAGAATTTCCTTGCCTAAAACTAACAAAACTAACAACTACTCTGTGCTCCTTTACACCTTTGTCAGCTTATGTCCTCTTCTGTAAGTCGCTTTGGATAAAAGCGTCTGCTACATGTAATGTAATGTAATGTCTGGTCTCTGAAAATCTTCATGTCCATAACTAATGTCCACCCCGTGGCATGAGGCTCACGAATGGCGAGTTTCATTAGAGCGGTGTTTCTCAAACTTCGCGTACCACTTTAGAAAGCATTCATCTCTTCAACCAACACGATTTCATCAAAATCCAGCAGCGTAGGCCGACCTTGTTCAAGTACAAGTCGGTTTATGCAAGAGGAGAAAGTTTATTCCTGTCTAAAAGATTATTTATCATCGACTGTTGAATCCTGAACAGAACCGATTCAAGAACAAGAGCTCGAGTGTTTCTAATATTTCCTGATTGCAGCGTTTGAACCATTTACCTCCACTTACTATCTCACGTCAACCAGTTGCATTAGAGAAAACTTCAGGGTTCCCACACCTTTTTCATGAACAAATTCAAGCACTTTTCTAGCACCTTCAAGCACCAGTTTTTCCATTTTTCCAGCACCTTTAAATAGGTAGCCTACTAGTTGTGTTTGCCATGATGGTCATGGGAAGCGCAGCGGTGCCACTGTATGGCATAATAATATGGGTCTAATTAGCATTATTTCATATGGTGGTAAATTGACTGTTTTGATTTTTAACTAATTGTGAAATTTCAAGCATTTTCAAGCACTTCACAAAAAAATTCAAGCGTTTTCACAACCTTGAAAACACTAAATTGAAATTCAAGCATTTTCAAGGAATTCAAGCACCCGTGGGAACCCTGAAACTTTAACTCTTTTTTACTGATTCGCAGTTTCCCGGAGCATAACACACAAACAGCTGCAGGTTTCAGTTGCAAAATCACACAAAGTTGTCATAGGCTCGATTAATCAACTAATCATTCTAATCATCGTTTCACCTCAAGGTTTTTAAAAAAAATTAAAGGAACCAGTGCATTAGTTTACAGTTTCAATGCATTTAAGAGGCAAATAACTTAAATTGTGAGGAAATTTAATTGTGAGGCCCTGGTCTTTAGGTAATGGTGGGGTAGTTAAGGTGACTTTCAAACCCACAAATGGGCCTACATGTGTGGGGTTCACCTCCAGGAAGACTCCTGGCAAACTGGGGCCTCCACACACACATATTTAGGATATATTGGATATTAGGATGTCAGGCCGGCTAACCTCTTGACATTAAAAAGGAAGGCAGCTCATGAAAAGTATGGCTGACTTGTGTTCGTCACTGTATCTCACCTCTGTCTTTAATGCAAACCAGATGTGACGGATGACTTTTTCCTCCTCTCTTTCATCCGCCACCGACGGATGCTGACCCGGGGCGTCATGGCTGCCCGGGAATCCTGTCCGCATGGCCGGCCTCTCTCTCTGCCTCACCTCGGGGACGCTCGGCTCCAGTTTTTTTTTTTTTAACGCGGTGATTAATCACGCACACAGCGGCGGACGCGGCCAATCACCTCCATTAAAAAGCGGGGGAGCTCCGGCGGACACAGAGAGCACTTTGTGCCGGGAGAAAACACAGGTCATTGTCCGCAGCGACGCCCGGCTCGGTCGGGGAGACATGAGGGCCGACTCTGTTTTGACAACCTCGGCTAGGTTTCCGAAAACCGCATGTGTGCCTCATTTCCTACTTCATATCCTGGCCTGGTTACCAGGATTACACGGGATTAATATAATGCATCAGTGTATTGTCGTTTCAGACCGACTTTGATAAGTTACGATGACTTTACAAAGAACAAACAGCTAAACACATTTATTTAGCTGTTTGGCTCCGTCAGTGGGCTCCATCGCCCCCTATAGGCTGTGTAAGGAACTGTAGCTCACAAACATAAACACACACAAGATAAATACTTTAGAGCAAAGGTGTCCAAACTTCAACTTTATTTATTTATTTATTATAGCACCTTTCATACAGAACTGTACCCACAGAGCAGAGTAGAAAACAATAAATAGACTAAACAACTAACAGTTCTTAAGGTAAAAGAGCAGTTGCATGAAAACTTTAGAAAAGATTAGAAGTAGAGTAAAAAAGCATAAAACTACAACAACAAAACAATTAATAAGAAAAATTAAGACCTATATGGTAAAAGGCATAATTTAAGAAGTTGCCGTAAAAGTAGATAAGTATAGTACGGTCAGATTTCATGCGGCCTAAAGGTTTGTTTTTGTTTTTATTATAATATATTATATATGGCCTGCTAGGATTGTTACATAATGTATGGCTGGAAGATTTTTGGCTTTTTTGGTTGACATAACGAAGCATTTGAACCTCTAAGGACATAACTGCCGGTGTTATATATCTGTAGATGTGACTTTCTGAATGATTTTGTTAAAGACAAGAGCAAGAGTGATACGTTTTAAACTTAAATGTTAACAGACTTTAGGTTACTCATAATAAGTCATGTTTAAAATGATCTTAAGATTTGTATCAACTTTAACATTATGTGACTCCAGATGTGAAAGAAAGGAAGAAATATTTTTTTAGATTTGTTCATACTTAAATTTGGTTACATTGTTACAGAACGGTGCATTTGTTTGTAACTTTTATTGGTTTCATTTTTAAATATTATTATTGGCCCCCGGGCGTCTTTACATTGTCAAATCTGGCCCCTGCTTTAGAGACTCCGTACTAACCCACTGTTTATTATATTAAATATTAGTAATAGTAGTAGTAGTTGGAGGAAGTACTCCAGATACTTACATAAAAGTACCAATAAAACATTGGAAATACATTCCATCACCAGTAAACAAGTCCTGCGTTTAAAATGCTACTTTAGTAAAATATTATGAGCTACATTTCAAAGTACTTGTTTTGCAGAAACCTTTCATGAGTGATATGATAAATAACATTATTAATACTGAAGCTAAAGCTTCTTTACATACAGTGTGAGGGGTCAGGGCCCCTCACAGAGGGTCACAAGATAAATCTGGAGGGGTCATGAGATGATTAATGAGGTAAGAAAGAAGAAAATACACAGTTCTCCTTCAAACATTTGGATTCATTTTTCAGACATTTTCTCTAATTTCTCTAAAGTTTTTCACCTCGTTGGGCCTCAAACACTCATCTGAATGAAACAACGTGAACAGTTTACAGAGAGAATGTCTCCTTTTTTCTTTTTTTTTTGGAGGGTGCTAACAACTCACCACATGTGAAACATGACAGAGGGGCCCCCCAACTACACACAGCTTATTCGTAAAAAGGTCATAAGCCAGAAAGGTTTGAAACCACATGTTTAATCTTAAACTCTTTATTGTATTTTATAAATACGACAAGATTTTTTTTTTATGTTAGTAGCTGTCATTTAAAAGTAGTGGAGTAGAAGGTAGAACGCTTCTCTCACTGAACTGAAATGCAGTATTTTAGTACATTTACTTTTTAATCAATGAACACAGCAGCTGACATGTTTGCATCTATAGTCTCAGTCCATGGAGTGGTGGCGTATTTCTGAATTAGCAAAAGCATCATTTGGGAAATGACACTCATCAAGAAAAATGTTTAAATAAGGAGGAATCACAAAATCAAAGTTTATTAAAAGTTACGAACAATCTGGTGAGTTTCAGACAGATAAAGGTTTTTAGACATTATCCAAGGCGTCACACTTAAAGGTCTAGTGTGTAGGACTTAGTTGCATTTAGTGATGTAATCATTGCATTGCAATCTCCTCACATCACCCCCTCTTGAAAGGCTCTGTCTTAGAGTCAGTATTTGGTTTGTCTGTTCCAGGCTACTGTAGAAACACAATGTTTCAACATGGTGGCCTCCATGGAAGAGGACCCGCTCCAGATATAAAAGGTTCATTTATCAAGATTCTTATTTTCAGGTGATTATAGATGCATGAAATCATGGTCATGAATATTATTTTCCACATCTTACACACTGAACCTAAATTAAAATACCTCTGATGTTCTTCAGGTACTGTATCCTATAAACTTTTGTGTGCCTTTATCCTTTGAAAAATTTAAAATTGAGTTTCCTCGGTTGAAAGCTCCAGAGGAAGCGAATAAGTAGTCTTTGAGTTTGGATTGTTTTTGTCAGCCTGCTTCCAAGGTCAAGAATTAACTGTCATCCTCAAGTATAAATGTTATTTGTGACATAATAAAGTTCAATGTCGCTCAGTTTTTCTTATGCAACCTAAAAATAGTCTCTCCTAGAAAAACCTTTAAACAAGCGAATGCTGCTTCAAACTACTCCGTGTTGACAGCATCCATGAAACATTTGGATGAGTTTACTCTAAGTGTTAGGGAGGAATGGCGGCGGGATAATTCCTAGTTTCACCCTTGCTTGCAATATGTAATTATGGCTGTCTCATGAAAATATGGATACAACTTCAGCCCCGAACGCAGCACAGTGTTGCATGCAGCCGGACCATCCTGTGTTGCTGTACGAGTGATAGATGTGTACTGATGTGATCAATCCAGAGGAGTTGGTGACTGGCAGCCTGGATGCTGAGGGAGCCGAGCCAATCAAGAGAGCTGTCAAAGAGGCTTTTCACTGGCCCAGCAGGAAGCTGGACAGCAGTGTCACCGATGGGGACTCGTCAGCCTGGCAGACATACAGGCGGGGAGAGCCGGGTGAGCGCCTTGGCGCTGGAAGAGGAGCCGGCATTCTGGTGGAGCAGTGGCTGGCACCAGGAGCAGGCTGGCCTCTCCAGTGGCAGAGAGGGAGATCACACACACAAACACACACACACACACACACAAACACACACACACACACACAACCACTCTGCCACACTCCTGCTGAGGAGCAAACGGAGGCTGGCAGGGAGGGCTGCTCCTGAAAAGCTGCCGTTGTCTGGAGATGGCTTTCATGTGAATGGGAGCCTTAATAGGCGTTGTGCGACGGCTCTTGCCGCACGCTGAGCACCGAGTGATCCTCTTCTGTTGGGTTTTAATTAATAAGCAATGTTTGAAGGCCACAATGCACTTGGAGAGACAACACAGTGACTCCTTGGTGGCCCTTGATGCTGTTTGTTTTTGAGTCGTACTCAAACTCCCACTGAGTTGACCACATACGCTGTGAGGTGTTGACATTTTTCCTAAACTATTTTCACTCGTGAAAAAAACAAAAAACAGTCCTACCAGAGTGATGTGGCTTTCGGTTATCCTACTGAAAGTATGGAACGGTATGCATGTCAAACAAACTAACCGTAATTATGATGAAAACAAAGTCTGTCAGCTAAAAAATGGGAGTAAAAATCGTCAGATTCACATGTAGAAAAATGTCAACGATCTTTTAAATAAAGAACACACGTATAAATATAATCTTTAACTCGAACACAATCTTGTTTTGTCTTCAACTTGACTTTGTCTTTAAATTCTATCTTCCTAAAAGTGACAGGAAGGAATAGTACCCTAAGGACAGCATGGAGCCAGTACCTAACATATTCCCAGACAGTGCTAAAAAAAAACTCCAAACACAAATGACATGACCCAAAAGGACGGGCAACCTGCAGGTAATGGGCTGTGGGCAGTTTTTCTGTGGACTTAGGCTGCCACCTGGTGGATCACAGAGACATGAGCAACTGAGGTCCGCTCATAAAATTTAGCACCAAATATAAAAACCACATCTGATTTTCAAGATATAATGGCAGTGCTTTGATTTCTGGAAGAACTCAACATTAGGTGTGATATAAAAGTTTTAGTTAAATCAAGTTTGTCCCGGCACAAAAAAAATTTGACCATACATTTTTTTTATCTACATGGTTTCACAAAACTGTGAAAAAAATGATCCAAGAGTTCAATTTTTTAGTCTTTCTATGACTTTCAGTGTTGGAGGTTGATTGGCCCGATAATCGTTTTTGGAAACATGTTGCACTGAACAACGTTATCTGTGCGTCAAATATAGGGTCAAACTCTCGTGGTATATCAGGAAAAAACCCCGACTGATCAATAACAGCATGATGCAGCAAGGAAACACTTAAGTTATCAGGACAAAGGGTAGTAGGACATCTTACAGCAAAGATCATTTTAATGGTCCCAAATATTCCGAACAACTAAGTGTACACTCATGTAAAAGGAAAGAAAAAAAAAAGAGAGAAGATATGACAAAATTCATCACATCTAGAATTCCACTCAATCTTTAATCAAGACGGGATTACAAATTCTCCAAAAAATCTGCAGTTTCAAAGGGCAAAAAGGGTAAAACTAGCTCACCTACTGAGGTCTTTAAAAACCTGTTCAAGTGTGACTGAAAACGTCCTGAACATTTAAAGGCAGGTCTCTTTTTTTGTTGTCATTTACAAAAAACAGGAGAGAGATTGAGAGAGACAAATAGAGAACAAAAAAGAGAAAAATAATGAAGAAACTGCTGGCTTTTTTTGTTTCTCTTCAGAGAAAGAACGTCCACTGAGGAACGACGACACGGATGACATCATCAAACGACAACAAAGACAGCTCTTTGCCACGTGCTGCCTCCTGTCTGGTCCTATATACTAACTTAAAAAAAAATTAAAAAAGGAAAAGCAACAAAGTGAGGGAAGAGAGAGAGCAGAGGGGGAAAAGAACGAAACAAAGTGGAAAGGTGAATTCTGAGGAGGGGGGTGCGAGTGGTGGTTCTGGGTCTGAATTGGCCGACCCGCTTGGGCCGCTGTGATGTCCTTCCCTGAGTGGGGGGCGGGGGGGGGGGCAGTGGGTTATGGTCCGAGCCCGCGAGCTCTCGGGGGTTTCACTCTGCGTGTACATGTGTTTTTTTTTGTATGTGGTCTTTTCCTCCAGTTGCCATGTCACCAAACTCCAACCGGTCTCATACTGTCTGAGTCTGCCGACGGTCCGTTGGGAGCGTGGTGGTGTTTTTTTCCCCCTCGCACAACTTTCACACGTCTGCTCCACAGACGGGTTTTTTTCTCACTCCTGGTTTCCTGATTGGCACTTGTATGAAGTGGGCTAGTCTGAGGAGGCTTTGTATCCCGTTTCGGAGTCCGCTCCTCTTTGGGCCACCCGCTGACGGCGAGCGTTGGCGTTAATTCATTCGATTTGTTTACAAGTTTTGATCATTCCTTTTGTAACGTCTATGCGCTGAAAACTGTCTGAGCAGAGGACGAGCTGAGACAGTGAAGCTTCTTTAAGAGCTCAGTTTGGACTTCTTCGAAGGTGGCAGAGGTTCCTCTTTACTCTCCCCATCCTCCTCCTCTTCTTCCTCCTCATCGTCATCATCAGGATAGTCTACCAGTCCCACTAAACCTCCCTGAGGAGAACAAGAGATACGTCAAAAATCATCCTAATCAGACACTGAGCAGCATTTGGTCAAGATAATACTACGAGCCACCTGGTGACTATTTTATCTACACCGGTCACTGGAATTAGTGTATCAATGCAGTAATAACACCCCATTAAGGGTGACATCAGTCAATGATTGTTGAGTCATTCTCAGGTCCTGCACACGAGAAATAAAGGCGGCAAACAGTTTGTTTCCTCATTCACATCGTTACCTGGGAATGACTCAACAATCGACTATTTTCTTCCAGTCTATCCGACAACACCTCTGCTGCTCAACCAACTGTCCCACTGTGTGCCTGTGCTTTGTCTTATTGGGGTTGTGTTTCTTTTCTTTCATTTTCTCATTTGATGTTTTTGTGCAGTGATGCACTCGTTTTAAAACTGACTCACCTGTAAACCACATGGCTTTGTTCATTCTTAGTACCTGCCCCTCCATGTTCCCCCCTTCTAAATAAAGCTAACAAAATCTGTCCAATGTCACAGTGGTGGTGGTGGTGATGACCATAATACATGACAAAGATGGTGGGAGTTGTGTGAAAACTGACCACATTCTTGTTTCTAGTTGAGTAGTATGTGATACACAACAGACATCAGTTTGAGCTCTGTCCTGAAACTTTGTCTCGTAATAACACTGAGGAAGACGAGTGGACTTTTAGTTTTAAGAGCCGGTGCTGACAGGTACCTTTGTGGTTACAGTCGTGGTGGAAGGTGAGCTCCGTGCACCAGAGCCCGGGGAACCTGGTGATCCCGGAGAACCTGGGTTCAATGAGGCAGATGAAGGAGGGCTGGACAGGCTGGTTTTAGTGGAGCCAGAGAAGGCGAGCTTGAAGCTGGGGTTCTGCCTGCCTGATAAGCTCGACTTCGCCAGTACTTCTTTGTCCTCTGGGTCTTTCACTGAGAGTAGAGAGAGAGAGCAAATGAACAAAATGTATCTTCTGTAACCACGACATGCTTTTACAAGACACAATTCTGTTAACTGGTTGTATTTGATTTGCTGTATTTCTAGAAAGAATGCCCAGCTCTTACCAACAACTATTTTAAAACAGACTCAGCTTTTATGTAAAAACTCTGAATTGAGCCTGAATACAAACAACCAGTTTTCTGTACATTGTATTCCAACATGAAGACCAATGTCTCTGAATGGTTCAGAATAATATAAAGACCACATGCTCTGGATTTATCATGGCAGCACCTAAAGCAGCAAATAACATTACGTATGACTATTTAAACTAGTAAATAAAGCTCTGCGAAATTTGTGTGAATTTCTGTCTGCCAGAAATTAAGGCAATCTGATGATCATTTTGTTTTAATTACAAATATGTCAGATTTGGCTTCCATCACATCTTTATTAGTTTGGAATAAATAAATAATTCTCTCCAGCTGCACAGTTTCACCCCAAAGCATCTATGAGAGGAAGACGCTGTGTTACCGTACGTACATTTCTTCCTCTCCATGAACTTGCTTATAGGTTCCATGAGGTCTTCCTCCGTCTTCATCTTGTCAGATGGAGAAACCACCGCCTCGCCATCCTCGAGGTCATCCTCGTCTGTATTAAACCACATCTCCTCCTCGTCCTCCAGTGTTCGTGCATCACGACGGAAGCGGTGGTTCCTCAGGATGGAGCGCATGCTGGAGAGGAGAATATACTGCTTAGTGGTCAAAAAACAAAATGCATAGATTCATATACAACATATCAAAGACTTTCCCCTCACAGAGCATTTTGCACTTAATGTGAGTGACAGCTCTTGACACATTTAATTATTTTCATGTATGCTGCAGTGTACATTTCTTCTTCATGAGCATGAAATAAATTGGCTGTCAAGTTGTTTCCCTTTGGTCTTTGTTTTTCTTAGAGTGCACATGTATAGTTTGTAATCTACACACAGACGGTAACAGTTTCTACTACACTAGAAATTCTACACGATGGTACTACCGTGGATTACTATACTACTGGTGCCAGTTTCCGCTACATGGCAACCGCCTCTACTCTCCTCCCAGCTTCTCACTGCATGCTTCTCCCTTGTAAACAAACCAACATGGCAACTACTGCAACCAAACTACACAGCTGCTGAATGATTGGCTGTTCCCGCACGCTGTCTGTTAGCTGACTGGCTGTTCGGGTGTTTCTGTCGGCAAGAACGAACTCTGTGAAGACAGCTCCGCTTCGATAGAAATTCGCTTCAAAACAAACAACAAGCTAAAGTTCTGTCTCGCCCAGACAGCTTAGAGTCACAAACACGAGACAACACACTCACCGTCTGCACCGGGCTCGAGCGGCGGAGTCTGCCGCGGCGCCGTCACCAGTGGCACCACTAATTTTGCCCAAAAAAACAAAACTCATCGTTTCAAACTTGTTTCAGTCTGACTCTTACTTCACCAGTACTTTGTTTATCAGGCACCAAACAACATTAGAAGTAATTTATAAGTATTTATAACTTGTACAAATACATTGCAGTTCATAAAAATAATAATAATAATTTAAAAAAGGCCGCAGTATCACGATAATACCCAGAACCGTGACACTGTCTGGTATAGTATCGTGGTTACTCGTTTTGGTATCGTGACAACTCTAGTGCAATGTACCACGACACAACAAACAGGCGATGGAAGTTCTTGCTATACGATAAAAATCTACTGTACAATAAACATTATAAACATAAAACAATAACTATTCAAAGAAGCTGCATGACATTAACAAAACAAAAGAATAAAAAATCCCAGCAGCAAAGTGACATTTAAAAATAGGAAACGTCTGTCAGTGTTTGTGATTTGACTGTGGACTTCAGTCAGTCATATATGAGTAAGTGATTCGTTGCACAATCACAGCCGTTACTGGAAACAATACTCTGTGTGTTGGGCTGAGCAACCTGTAGCACGACACTTGCTTTAAAACAGTCAGTACAGCACACGTGTAAAAGCTTCATTTCAACAGAACACGCAGTTATTTTTAACTGCTCTGTGACGGATGATACTTTACTCCCAAAAACACACAAGACATGATACAATGACAGCTCATCAATGCGAGTTACTAACTGGGCTGTCACACTTTGTTTCATTCATCGTGAGACAAACTCACAGACAAATGACTGTCTCATTCATTCTGTGTAATAGTTGTAGCAGCGGCGCAGCCTTGGTTTTCTCACCTATCCAGTTTGGGGTTGTCCTGCCTCTCTCGCTGCTGTTCATACCGCAGCTTCAGGCCCTTGAAGGTTTGAACGTAGTCCACATCCTCGAGAGCCTTCCAGTAGTTCTCTACTATGTGAGCTGTGAGAGATTTCACATCCTCCTGGGAGCAATGGGAGGGGAGAGAAAGAGGAGTGTAGATACCCAGGAGGAGAGGAAATTGATGACAAAGGTACGGAGTTGGTAAGACGAGGAGTTTTAGGTTTAGAATGGAGAGAAGAGCAGATAGAGGAAAGAAGTGTGGAGAAAATGTGAAAGGGAGAGAAAATAAAGAGAGGAGAACAAACCAAACGAGTTAAAATGAATCCGTAACACAATATTGAGATGAATACTACTTCATTTTTTAAAGATCTAATCAGAAAGTGTATCTAAAAATACATTAAATATACAGATCATCTCACATTTATTAAATCAGCATAACGATGCAAAATAATACGAGGTGTAAACAAAGACGGATAGTTTAATCAATAAACCAATGTCATGTACTCCAGTGAGCCAGACACAATCCTCATGACACTGTAAGACATGTCTTGTTTAAAAAAAAAAAAAATACTATGAGGAGACGAGCAACAGTACTACAAAAAAAAGAAGAAGCTGAACAGAAGAATTATGTTTCTCCCACTTCTGCAACCAAACCCAGCATGAGGCAAGAGGAGGCTCGGCCTGATGGAGAGCTGCCAGCTTCTACAGCTCTCTGCCAGACACCTTTGTATGCGCATTTGTTGTGCAATTTAAAAAAAACAAAACAGCCATATTGTCAAAATTAACAGCTAAAATGAATTGTTGGAGGCAACAGCATTACAGGCCTGCGTAGACATTCCATAACACAAACAAAAGTAAAAATGGAAGCACACGTTTTGTGTGGAAAAAGCATTACTCACCACACGGACATACTCAAACATCTCGATGATCGCAGAGTTCATGAGATTGTAACGTGAGCCGTTGTTGAGGAAGGCCTTGATGACGGGCTCGAACAGGAAATTTCTCATGATGTAGCGATTGTAGAATTCATCCTTCAGACCAATGATCCTCCGCATGAAGCGTAGGGCACCTGGACACGGACAAATAAAAGATGAATACTGAGCTCGAGATGAGCTGTGAAATGTTTAATGGTGCAGATTTTGCCCTGGTACTAAGAATTTAATCTCTCATTGTGATTTTATGCCACTCACATAGTGCCAGGAAGGCGTGCTGTGACGCGGTGAGCACCAGTACCCTCCTGAGAATGTCCTTGTTGATGATGTAGTTCTTGATGTGGTAGGTGTGGTGCTCGACACAGAACGTTAGCAACTCCAGGATCAAGGCCAGCAACTGGGATGTTTGAAAATCATCTAACAGAAGAATGAAGGCAGGTAAGCTTTATTCATTGAGCGTCTTTTTAAAACCAGAGTTACGAGGCGCTGTACAACGCAAGCACTAGAGAGGAAGACTGGAAATAACATAAGCAACATTAAATACATGTACATTCATGTCAATGTTATATTAAACCAACACACAGGTACACACACACACAATTATTTGATACCTTTACTAGGCTTTTCCTCTGTGGTGTTGGCCAGTAGTGGAGCGGAGAGGACGTGCATACAGTGCTTGTAGAAGAAGCTCAGGAACTCTGTCTTTTCTGTTTTCTGCACAGGAAAAAAAAAACATTTTTGATAAGTCATTTTCAGCACTTTGTGAAGGTGCAGAGTCTGGCCCAACCTGTTATACTGGGTTGTACTAATGAAGAGTAACTTGATTAGCAGGAAAGTCCAGCTTCGATGTCTAGATTTGTGTTTTTTTCTGATATATCTACTGTAACTGTATACCACTATCCACACACTGACGTGGTAACAGCACATTAAGATCACCACCTCCATGTGATAACCCCGTCTTTCCAGTGGTGTCTAACTTTCAGCAACAGAGAAATCACCTGAAAGACCACAGAGGTGCTTTTGCTTGATCCGGTTTGCCCAAACAGAAACGAGGAAACAACATTCAAAAGGTGCTTCTGGACAAGCTGGAGTACTCAGTATCGAGTACTCAGTTTTCACGTTAAGTCATTGTCTGTCTAAAGTGACACGTTTAGGAGTAGGAGACAAACTCACATTTGCAGTAGCTAGCATGTTCTCAGGGTCCACCAGAGTCCGTAGTAGGCCCATCAGCTGCACCGCTCCACCTAGCTCTGGGTCTGTATCACAGATCATGTGTTCTATGATCAGGTTGATCAAGAGGATGTCCTGGAAGGCCGATAAAGAATCATTACTGATATGACACTTGTTCATATCCACCTGTGTGACAGATCTCTGGCTGACTTTGTCCATATACTCACATCATCGTTCTGCTGAGACTCCTGCATGACAAACTCTCGTACCATGGAGGGGTTATACTCCACCAGATAAGAGAAGATATCTGTGGCTGCCCCACGCACCTGAACGTCATCCATTCCCTGTTTTTAATAAAACGGACAGAATCAGTTAAGTCTTATCTTCAAAACAAAAGTTATAATTTAAAAGAAAAAGGAGGAAGCACCCCACCGCATTTAGTTTTATGGGTTTTAGTTTTTCAGGGTGTGTGTGGACAGGAAGGATGAGGGAAGCAGATATTACTCACAAATGTCTGTATGTGCAATGGTGCTTCATGCATTTCCTTATATATTAATCACTGACCTGCACAACATTTCATTTTCCAGGACAGTGGGTTGTAACGTAGGGTACAAAAACACACCAAATGCATGTTCAGATGCAGGAAAACCTGCAAGTTCATTCTGTCTGAGAACAAAGTGGCTGTCTAAACTGTCCTCTTGTATCAGATCCATTTTTGTTTTTTCTCTTGCAGTCACAGCTGAGGTGGTAAAAGTTGAAATAAAAAAGTGTCCATTTTAAGAAGACAGACAAGGATGGCAAGTTTCTCAACAAAGATTTGTATCTTGCACTTGCAGTGTTTTTTAATATTTTGTTCCAAACTCGGCTTAAAACTGAATCAGCTGGAAGTGAAGATGGTGTTCATAGTGAAACACAATCTGTCCTGAGAGCGTGTTCTGTTGATGTGGGATCAGATCACTTTACCAATTTGTAGAATAAATTACATACAGCACTCTATTATTCTTTTTTTCCCCCCTGTCTCTGTCGACATGGGGATGTTTGCAACATCAACATTCTGGTCAGATTTGCATCCCGACATAACTGATCTGAATGTGAATGTACAAATCTGAAACAGGATCACGGTGCCAACCTAAGCGCGTACTCTCCTGACAGATAATACAACAAGATGCAGCAGTTCAATAAGTGTTTGACAAGACTTGAGGGGAGTTCAGCTCCAGCATAACCCAAAATCAGCAGATGCTCCTTTCTGCACTTCCACCAAATGAAACCATGGCAACCTGAAGCAGCCACCCAGATCCTTTGGAATGTTTTTTATTTTTGTGCATACTCAACTATGTGTTCAATGTATGGCCTCAAGTTTTAAACTTGTACACACACAAAAAAAAACAATCTTTAGGTTGTTTTTCTGTGATACACAGAAAGTTCATTTGCTTGTTCGAGAAAAAAAAATGCTGTGTCATGGTACTTTGTAGAAAAGCCTCTAAAATGTTTAATGTAATTCACTTAACACCGAAATCTCAGGCACACAAACGCACGCACGCACACACACACACTACAAATCAGAAATCTGCCTCCTCAGTTTCACAACACAATGTAACTTAACGCCACAGTTAGGAGAGTCTGAATGCGCTTCCTCAACAAGGTTTGTTCTTGTGGCGTGTACAATCCATGGTAACCGAAAACACTGTATGCAATAGATGCACAGTTGTATCAACAAACAGTCTGATAAACACCACTGATGATATCGGCTTCCTTCTATGATTATGCTGTTTTAATTCAATTTTTAATTTATTAATGCACAAAGATCTGGATTCATATTAATGTTGCTGCACTCACCAGTATGACCTCTAGTGCAGGTAGAATGCCCATGTTTGACAACGTCTTGAAGAACGCGTCTCTGTTTTGAGGTTGTAACGTTTGTGAGAATGCACAGAATTCCTTTAGGAAGTTCACCTGTAAAGAAAGAAACACAGCTCTGTGAGACAAGAGACAAGGAGTGAGATGGGAACAGTGTTCTTGAATGTAACGGTGTCTTGTTGTCTGTTACCTTGTTAACTTGTTTTTTCTGTGTATTTACTTTGTTGTACTCTCGACAGCGTGGAAAATGAGGGCGTGCCCTCAGTGACTGAATGAATTAATGAATAAACTGAATAAATAATCTCTGGCGGTCTGGCATACCAATTCGTGTCTTTTGTCGTCGTCTGTAGCCTCGTCTGTTAGCTGTGCAAAGAGGTCTGTCAGGAACTTCTCATCGTCCTGATATCGAAAGGGAAGTGGAGATAAGAGGGGGTGAGAATCACATCGAGGGTCAACAAATCAGCATATGGAAAACAAATATATTATCTGACCCTCGCTTTTATCAAGGGCCACCCGTGCACGCCTCTAAGTCTAAATCATAACAAAGTTGTTATTGATTTACAGCGGTGAGATACAAATGACCAGGAAACAAACATGACCTCCGCTGTAAGTTAAAGTGTGACATAATCTGTCATTATAAACTAATGCAGCTTGAATCTACTGTCTTCAAAACTACAACATAACATTGTTGTGGATTTTCCTCATGGGTCATGTACACAAGGTGTCACGGGGGCGAGTGAGGAAGAAAAGGTTCGTATCAGTAGTGTTTGACTTCAGAATTTCGCACAGCACAGTGTACCAGGGTCAACAGCGTGCCAGTTTCAGTTTTCCTCTAGCGCAGCATAACTGATTTACACAACACTTCTCCATCTCTATGGAGACGGCCATACATAAACACTGCTGAGTTGACACAGTACAAAAACACAAAGATCACATGACCATAAAAGACTAGCAGACAAACTCAGGCTGGGTGAAGCACAATCAGACAAAAATAAAACCTTTGTACAATCCTGCAATTACTGTAATTTCTAGTTCTTATTGCACAGACGCTGTTTTAAATAGATATCTAGATATTATGACAGGGCTGTCTATTTGTATAGCTTATCTGTATTAGGTAAATATAAATGTTGTATCATTTGCTTTTGCAAGGAGCTAAATTTTATTAAGGGGAAAGAGGGGGGAATATACTTTAAATTTAAAACACCAAATTCACGTCGTTGGCAAGTCACACACGTCTGCCGATCTCACCTGTAGCATGCCCACAATCTCCACCTTGTTGAAGAAGATGAAGGAGTGCAGGGTGGACAGCATGTTTTCCTCAAAAACAGAGGGCGTGGGCAGCACCATGTCCTGAATATACTGCACCCGATACGTCTGGTGTATTTTCTGACGCAGTTCAGGATCAGAGATGGGGATCACCTCCTTAAAGCGGGCCGTCTTAGTCAGAAACTCCCGATGCCGCCGCGGCTGCGGGAGCGCTGGGTCAAACTCCAGACAACCAATGACGTCCATGATGCACTCGTCAGAGAACATAACCTCAAAGAGTGCAGTGCGATTGAGCAGGAAGATGCCTTTGATGATTTCATAGATGTGGTGCAGTCCCTCTCTGTTCTCCAAATCCTCGCACACGCGGAACAGCTCCAGGAGCTTGCGAATGTAGCCCTCGTTCTCCACGGCCAGCGCCAGTTTCTCGCGCCGCAGCGGCGATGGCAATGAGGAGGCCACCAATTCGGCCAGGTCTTCCAAGCGGCTCAGTTCGCACGGCGGTAACTCCAGACCTGGCGACGACATGTCTTCGAAGTGATCCTCCTCCGACTCATCCACTACATCCTGCGTGATGTCCACCGACGGGTCCTTTCCCTGCACCTTAACAACGAGAGACAAAACATGAGAAACTACAACCAAACACGCGGATGGAGCAGACAAACATACACCCACATAACAAAAATAAATAAATAAATACCTGGCATATTTTCTCCCAGATTTCGTCGCAGCCAGCCTTCTCCTGGAAGCTGAGTGCCAGATCATAATTCTCAGCCTCTGACCATACTATCAACGTATCCTTTCCAAAGACGAACAAAAAAAATTACTACACAAAGAAGAAATAAAACACACTTGTACACATGCATCATCATGCCGTGTGCTGACCTGTTGTTTCTGGTAGGCTGTGTTTGGGTTGATTTTGGACTCCAGCAGAAGGGAACCTGCCAAAGAAAGGTAAGTTAGGGCATCTGCTACATACATACAGTGTGGAGTTATTGTTTACATATAGCTAAGGTTAATTAAAGTGTCATTGACATGGCCTTACCGTCACTCTCTGCTCGCACCAGCAGGGACGTGCCTTTCAAACGCTCCACATAGCCCGAGGAGACGTGCCCGGTCCCACGGTCATCCCACTGTCTGTCCTCATTGAGGGTGTAGACTTTGACTCGCCGACGAGTGTCCGTCATCCTGGCAGGTAGCTTTGTAACCGGTTTAACCCACCTCCCTCCTTCTCCCGGTCCTTCTTGGCTTTTTTCACAGGGCTTCTTCTTCTCAATTTTTAAACACCTGCTCACTCAGAAGGAGCTTCAAAGGAAACTACAATATTTTTTTAAAAAAGGAGAGCTGCCTCAAAAACTTCGTCAGGGTCACAGGAAACAGCGTAATTTACAGTGTGGAGGGCATTTGACGTTAGCTGACTTAGTTAATCTACAAAACAATGCCTGGCTGTCATTGTAAAGTCCTTAGCACACCAGCTGAGAGAGGAGTATTGTGAATAAGCCACCGCCGACACTATCTATCCCCCCGGCTCCTTAAAACACTGTCAGTACAGTGTGTACGCTTGCGGGCTACGTTAGCACAGCACACCTAAACGCGCTAGCTGCCTACGCTCAACATATTCAACGTTAGGCAACCGTTTGAAGAGAAACGACCGGAGTTGTCGTGCACCGATGGCATTATCTCACACTAGCGGACCGCAGACACCGTGTACACTCCGGAGCAATGCTTTGTTTGTTTAAAAAAATGTGTCTTGGATAATAACGCCAGCTAGTTAGCGTTAGCTGCTAAATTTCGTCCCCAAGTGTTCCGCCATGTTCTGGCTCGGGGCCGCGGAGAGACCACTCTCTCCTTACTGGTATTCATGCATCCCCACTCTGGAAAAAAATATGCAAACCAACCAAACTGTAGTCGTATAATTCCTCCCAAGGTTGCGCTTTACATTATAATGCTATTTGCCATTCATTCCCGACGTCTTGCTCGGATAACTGCTAACTGCCCCCCCCCATGAGTACTCAGCCATCTTGGGTCCCTTCAGAGTCAGTACGGGGTTTCCAGCACAGCAACAACAGGGCAGCCCGCCACATTTAAAGAGACAGTAACAACAATAATAATGTTTTATTTCTGTCACCCAAGGACACCTTACAATGAATAAAAGTAGACAGCAAATAACAAAAATAACCATAAAAGTATATCAGATTACAAGAATAAAACATCAAAAACCAGGTTAAAATAGGACAATGCAATTAAATCAGATGAAAAAGGCTATTTTAAAACAGGAGGGACTTGAATTGTGAGAGTGAGTTAATGTTCCTTATGACGGAGGGTAAAGAGAGATCTGGTGCTGCATGGTAGTGAGACAGGCAGAGTGGACAGTCAGGTGAATGGAGGAGGGTGCGTATGGTGCTTCAGGTAGATGTTGGGTTTGCAGAGGCAGGGATGTACAAGGATGTACAGTAACACAAACAGAGCATTTTTTTTAAAATTATTTCTAAAGAAGACCGACAAAAATGAAATGAAAGGAGCTCCAGCGACATCCAACATCATCCTGCTTGATGTAACCATCTGCATCCTTATCGACAGGTAACACAACCATGTGACTCACACACACACTTAAAATTCCTCATATATGCAAGATTAGACGCCAGTCAGAAAACAAGTTTATTTTATTTAAATCAAAGAAACAAGGACAGCTGAAATGAGGATTCTATGCAAATGTTTACAAAAACATCATTTTACATTACAATGGTAGGCTATAATAATAATAATAACAATAATAGTAATAAACAGATGAAATGTGGAAAATAAATCTTCTGGGTCAGTCTGCAGACATGTATTGTCGTTCACCTGCATTTAAAATCCACAGCATGTTCAAATCCAACTGCCCGGTAAAGGTATACAAAACAAGAACATCCACTTTTACAGAAGCTGAATCGCACTACTTTAAAAAGGAAAAAAAAAAAAAAAAAGTTATCTAGCCTGGTGAGCATTTCTCCGAACAGGGATCCCTCTCCATCAATAAGTTAGTCCTTGCAGCCATTAGCCCCACTCCCATCATAGTGTAACTAATTAAAAACACGTATGCTGCCAAGCACGACTCCATTTCTACATAAAGCCCAAAATGTATGACTTTACCGCATTTTTTTCCTCCTTCCTTTCCCCCCAATGTGCAGTAAGCTCCTTCGAAATGTGTGTAGCAGGACAGCACTCCACCGGTGCTTTTACTTTGCTGCTTGCTGAGCCTGACGCCGCAGCAGGACATATATCTTCTCCTTGATCCAGTCTTTGTTGTATGGTTGGTATGTTTGAGTATCAGCTCTGTACCTGTGTAAAAAATTTAATTATATATATATATTTTTTACTTGATGAAAAACAATCAGTGCAAGGTTTGGTTTTCGTTAAAATTATACTTACACGAGACAGCTCAGATCTGCCAAGTCATCAATAAAGTCAAACAACTGACTGATGTCGTAAGTGATGGAGGGACTGTTTGGGTTCATCCTCTTCAGATGCTCTTCGTACATTTTGCAAACACCTGGAAGAGAGGAGCAGGAGATGCTGAATGAAATGACAATAGTATAGATAACAATCAAATTAATTTAGAGTATACAGTCATCCCTCATTATAACACGGTTCACTTTTCGCAGCCTCGCAGATTTTTTGTGTGTGTAATTTTGCATGCTTTTTTTACAGTGTACTGTACAGTATGAACATGCATTGTGTTCTGCGTCCTGATTGGCTAAGGGAGTACTGTACAAAATGCGTCCGGCTAGCCAGATTTACATGAGAAATGTGAGAAAATGTTAATGCCTGTCTGAGAAAAGTGTGTGGTTAGGGGTTTTACAGCCTTAAAACATGTATAGTAATTGTAAAAAATAAAGCTGATTACTTTGCGGATTTCGTCTTATGCAGGTTATTTTTAGAACGTATCCCCCGCGATAAAAGAGGGACCACTATATATAGCAGTTTTCACAACATTATATAACAAGGTTCCTTAGAGACTGTGAGGTGAATAACAAAACTACAGACTTTAATTTGAAATGCAGAAATAATCAAGTAAAATAAATTATAAAACTTAATTCATAAATCATGACAATTGAGCATAGAAATAGAGATTTATTAATGCCGGCGATTAATCCAGTGGCACTTTGTAGTTCATACTTACCTTCAATAACAAAGAAATTACAAAAAAAAAAAAACTTTTAAATAAATGATATATATTTATATAAGTCAATTCACCTAAACTGTAAGTAGCCTTACATATTTTTTATTTAAGAGATAAATAAGATATTTAGTGAGTTTACTCATGATTACTACACTAAATTTTATGACTTCTGTGGCCTCATTGGGGAATATTGTTGGTATAAATTATGATACATGCATGTTTCTAATAACAGATTATTGTTTTGGGCTAAGGTTAAGACAAAAAGCTGGAGACTCACCTTCCATACATTCATTCACTGACTCATAGTCAGCATATGTGCGGCCCTCAGGTCTCTTGGTCGGTTGGACAAGCAAAATTGTGTGCGACTGTGAAATGATTAATATTATTTTAATACACAGAACAATTCATATCACAGCACATCACCTGAATTGTTGACAGCTTTGTGTTATTACATCAGCTTTAATTCAAACTAGGAGCTGCTTATTAAGCAACACATCACTGAACGTTAACGTGACGTTAATAGGTTAGATTATCACAGAATATCCCGCATACTTGATTCATATTTAGACCGACTGATAGAAATTATGTATTTAAGAGTTAATTTCAAACGGGGTGTTTAATGAGACAGAGAAACATTAGTGAAATACATGTTTGACAGAGAAGTAAGCGTTAGCATGTTAGCTTAGCTCTGATGTTTTAACAAGAGCTAACAGGAGCTAAAGCTTTGTATTTTTAACCTCCTAAAAAGTAAAACAAAACACTCTTACCATGTTTGCGTTGAACACAGACTCTGTCTATGTAACGAGGATGCAAAGCCGTGAGGGAAAAACACGTTGTTTGTCGCTTTTCGATGCCCCGTGAGATGCAGCTGTTTGAGCAAAAGATCTTCAGGGGAAATGAAACAAGTCTTCTTCCGGTTTGTAAAGTCAAGCGCCTTCAAAATAAGATGTTTGTTTGATTTCAAAATAAAAGTCTGGCCTTTGCAATTATACCACTCTTATTTTTAATGTGTATTTTATTTCATTTATACCTTGCAGTTATTATTTATATCATGGTCACTTACTTTTGTAATTTTTTTATATTATGGTCACTACTCTTGCAATAATATTATTATTTGTGTCATGGTCACTTTCTTTGCAATATTTCTTACACTATGGTCACTTCACATTACAATATTTTTATATATCATGCCACTTCTATCCTCAGTACTTGTCTGTTTTGAAGGTGGTTGTTTTTCATGTTTATTGTTTTTTATTTTTTAGGTTATTGATATTTCTGTCTGTTTATTGTGTTTTTTTGCCCTTTTCTACTTTTTTCTAATTCTGTAGTGTATGCTACACTTTCCTCTGCTGCTGTAACAAGTAAATTTCCCCGTGGTGGGATGAATAAAGTATATCTAATCTAATACACTGATGCCATTACCTGCCATGCAAGGTGCCAACTGCTCATCAGTTTTAGGAGCTAACCATTTATACACATTCCCACACCGATGGCGAGGCCTTCGGGAGCAATTTGCGGTTCAGTATCTTGCCCAAAGACACTTCGACATGCAAACTGGAGAAGCCAGGGATCAAACTGACGATCATCTGATTAGTGGACAACCCACTTTACCTCCTGAACTGGAATCATTTTGTTTTAAATACTTTAGAATGAGCTTTTTATATCTACAGCAGGAGTGGGTCCTCTTTCGTGCAGTCATGTTGAACCACCATGTTTCTACAAACCCAGAATGGACAAATAGACTCTAGATAAGACCGAGTTTCGTGAGTTCCAAGCCTACTGCGGTTTACCCTACATGCTTGGAACAGGAGGGTGAAGCGAGCGGTATTCAGTTAGTTGCAATCTTCAACTTCGCCACTAGATCCACTAGATCCTACACACTGTATCTTTAAAGTTGAAGTGTGGGATCAGCAAAGTCTATCTTATTTTATCTTTTGAAAACATTTGCAAGAGCAGATGAAGACAAAAAAAACCACACCAACATTATTTTATTTTAGTCCCGATATCTAAGACAAAAATACAGATCAAAAGTAATACAAATAACAACCATAAGTTGGGATGGCTGTGAGGCTATCTAGATAATTTTTAATGTAAAGTCTGATTTTTAAATGAAAGGTAGGTAAGTTCTGTGTCTGTGTATATGTAAATACTTCATGTAAATATCATGTGATTAGCTCTCTGATTATCCCATGATTTGGAGCTACTAGCAATGAGCATTGTTATGCCCTTGCTCTCAGAGCACCCCTGGGCGGCCCTCTCCTTGTGCTCTCTCTGCGAGGTGCAGGCTCCCTCACCACACCCCCACACTCTCTCTGACATGCTTCCAGGGACACAAAGTTATTTCCATTTCCATGGCAGCTTCCGTACCAGAACTCGGTACATTTGTTAGTGCCTGAGTCATAGTAGAAGCGAACCATCCAAGTATCACAGGGACCCTCATCGCGAGGCAGGAAGCACACATTGCCACTGGAGGGGGAGGCAGGAAGTACTTGTGGCGTGTGCTGCTCGGGGAGAAAGACAGAAAGAGAGAGATGGTACATTTGCAAATATGTAGTAAAGATGGATTATTTAGGGGCTTGTTTATATATTGGTTATTCCAATAACCCTAAGTAGAGACCTTCTGTCTGTAGTTTTAAGTCATTTCTGGCCATCCAATGTGTAACCCCCCCGACCAGATGCCAGATTGTAAGCATTCGTCCTAAAGGTGCTTCTGGTTTTTGGGAGTCGTTGCCAACATTGCATGTTGTATTTACAAAGCGTAAGTCAAAAAATGATATTATTTCTGCCTTTAATAGGTTCATTGAAACAAGATGAGAAACGGACGTGATACCTACCACAGTAATCACAGTTGCCTGGTACTCAGGACATCCAACCCTTCCGAATCCTTGAGCTGGGGTCACCCCATCCAAACAACAGCCATATCTAACGAAGAGAGATTTATCGTAATGTTTAAACACTTTATATTGAGTGAATATGTAGTTCAGAAATTTAATTTATGTCATGTATTAGTTGCAAGAATTAGATCCAGGAGGCGCCACCTAGTGCGGACGCAGTCATCTTGGAGGCAGCCCTCGTTCCTGTGGCCCGTGGCAGAGGTATGGCCATCAGGACAGCAGCCATAGAATGACTGCGCACAGTGAGGACCAATCACAGCAGGGTAAAGCTCAGCCGCAATGTTTGTCTGTGGCCTGGAAGCTAAAGCACGTAAACACAGGCACAGACATGGTAAACCACGCATACATCTACTGTACACACTATACTTTTTTTTGAAGGTTTAAGATAAAATGCGGTAGTTAAATTTGGCTGGATTTTATTTTTAGAATTTCAAAACACTGTGAGCTCTGTGTTTGTGACTGAGCAACAACAAAGCAGTGAGCAGTGCAATCATGGTCTAGACGGCAGCAATAACAACGTAAGAAGGGCACATTTTCTTTACTGCCTGAGGATTAATTCACTCGGAAATAATCTTACTGATACCTGAGCTTAAATAACTGGTTGCACCTTTATTTATAACATTCTTTGTGTCGCACATTAAAAATATATTCCAACTAAACCTCCACATGCTCTACATACCTGAAGGATCACCTGGAACATGGGGCACAAATCCTCTTATGGTGGTTTCGTGTGTTCTTGGGTCCTGAACACTTGGGACAGCTAAAGAGAAAGTACATTCATTGAAATACAAACAAGCTAAAACCAAAAAAAAAAGAGGAAGTGGTTCAGATTTGGCTCACTTTGTGCTCTGGGGCAGGGCTGTGAGTTGCATGTCTCTACAGAGACGGGTCTGCTATCTGTTCCACAACGGGTGTCCGGGTAGGGGTTCAAATCGGTATCAAAGCAGCCCACTCTCCTTTCCCTCACACCACCACCGCAGCTTCTAGTGCACTGCAAAGACAAGACAGGAGAGGTTAAAGGATGTGGAAATAAAGGAGGGATGAAAGGTTTTGTCGTTGCTTCATTTCACCAACCAGTCCGTAGTCAGTCACATGCCAGGTGATGTGCATGTGACAGGCAGGTCTGCGGCAGGTCTGGACAGAAGAAGGTTTTGCCAGTCCCCTGCAGGAATGTTCATGCAGACGTTCACCTCCTCCTCCCACACAGGTCACCTCCCTCGTCTGCTGGCCTTCCCCACAAGTCACCGAGCACTGACCATCATATACAACAAGTTAGACCCACATCTAAATATACTGGAGGTGTATTTTCATTAGACCTTTAACTTCTTCATTTTCCAGAGCCAGAAACATTCCACTGTTGTCTCACTGTATGATAGTAAAGTTCTGTCGGGTACAAACCACACTGAAGCTGGAGACACTGTACTCAGCAGAGCAGGGATGCATGTTGCAGGCCTGCTGACTCTGTGGCCTCTGCAGACGCTGGGTAATGCAGTAGGTGTCCTCCACCACACGAGGGTTTGATGGATCCTGAGCCCAGCACTCCACGGTGCGATACTGCATGCCTCCATTGCAGGCAGCAGAGCACTCGCCATAAACGCCAGTTTTGTAGATGTATGTGAGTGTCTCCGTTGGGTGAGGAGCGACCACGACAGGAGCAGCAGAGTGTACGGAATTAGTGTCATCGTCCAAGCCCATAAACTCCCCATGGGTCAGTATCTGGAGAGAGACGTGGTGTTTAAAAAATGAACTACTCAAAAGAAAAAAAGACTAATCAGTCTTTTCCCTCCTAAATAAAAGCTACTAATTAAGAAAAATAGACAATTATATTCTACAGATATACATTATAGAGCTCTCATTATTGTGTAGATTGCAGTTTTGTTCCCACCCTGCAGATGCCGTCCACACAGATATCACTACGTCCCACATAGCATGGCGTCCCATCCACCACTGCAGGCTTGTGTCGGTAGAAGAAGTTCTCACCTCTCGGGACACAGTTCAACTCACATGGATTGGATGCTACAGAACAGATACAGCTCTTAAAATGATGTGGTAAAATATACACACGCCACGATACTCACATCTTAGTATGTCAGAGTTAGAAAAACACGACAATCACAGTAACGTCACTGACTATTTGTGTCTGCTGTGTTAATTACACGTTTATATATTTGACAACTTTGATTATATTCAGGTACACTCAGGTAATGTAATACAGTCTCATACCTCCATAATAAGGAACCCATGTGTAGCGTTTGCTCTGAAAGTCTGCTCTGTCAAACTGGGTGCACTGCTCCTCTCTGAAGTCCCTGGATCCAACTGGACATTCCTGTATTGATGCAAAATGTTGGATTATATATATATATATATATATATATATATATATATATATATATATATATATATATATATATAGATATATATATATATATATATATATTAAATATTATATATATTTATATATTAAATATGTTATGATACATTAATTAGTGGGTGGATAATTACATGTGTATTACAGGTTCGGAAGGACTTGGAGGATCCTATGCAGTTATGTCCTCCATCTGTCCTACAAGAGAGAAGAAATATAAGTATATGCAAGCCAGGTATCTTTCTTTCTTGTTTAATACGTCCAACTTTATTGGTCATATCCATTTAAAAGCACATTAATTAATTTATTTTTTTAAATAAGGAATAAAGTAGTAGCTAAAAATAAAGGCAGGGTGAAAGATATAAAGATATAAAAGTTTTTAAGGTGAACCTTGAACCTTCATTTCAAAATCTTTAATAAATGAGACTAACACCCTATATCTTTATGCTCTACCTTGCAGTGATACATTTCCTGGTTCTCATTGACACTCCTGTGCCACAGCTGCGACTGCAGGGCCCATAGGCTCCAAACTCTCCCCAGTAGTCATGGGCAGGCCGTACCGCCTGGAAAAAAAAGGAAAAAAAAAAAAAAGTCAAACTCTGACTCGCTCAACATCTGGAACACGTAGTGCTCGTACACACCATATCATAACTCACCACGAACCACATACACACACTAAGAGCATGATAGCTGACACTAAAATAGAAGCCAACCACAAACCGTCCCCTAAACGTTGCATAACTTGTGTACAAACCAAAAGCACCACTGCTGGCGCGTGGGATTTTGAACATACTGTACTTTCATGTACTTGCAATTTCCATCTGTACTATAGCACATGCATGCATGGATAGTCAAATATTGGAATATTATTATGATACTCACAGAGAGAGCAGGTCCAGCCAGCACCTGGAGGAGACCCAGGATTTGAAGGATCTTCATGTTCATTTCTGAGAGGCTACTGCAGAACTATAGAAGAAAAAAAGCAACTAAATAAAACTTTCAATGTAAGTACTTCCTTTTGTTATATGCATGTGTATCGGATGACATCTAAATTCACTGAAATCCTTCTTTGCTACTGTTTAACACATGCAGTGAAGGTGCAAAGTGTTGCACCTGGATAGACCAAACAAGTAAGAAACAAATCATCAGACCTTCTGTCTTACCTTCTTGAAATGAATCCCCAGCTGGTCGACCAGCAGTCCAGAGGGATGTGCACCTCAGTAGTGAAGGTAAGCACTCACACCCAGTTTTCTATCTTCTCACCCTTTCTGCTCACCAACACCACATCCCATCGTGTCAGGTTTCAACCACACAGAGACAGTTTTTTTTTTCCTCCCCAAAAGATTTTCACTTCTTTTTTGGACGTTGAATATAAGCTTTGAGTTTTTTTTCTATTTGGAGCAGAGTGTTTGCGGATACGACCCTCAGGCTGTTGACTTGATATCAGGCAAAGAATTTATCTTAACGTGATCAAAAACAAAACTGTGCTTTTGTGCAATAACTGGGTGAAATGTTTGGTCTAGTACAACAAAAAAAGACAAAGAGAATTGTTGGTATATATAATTTAATGGTCGCATATATACATTGCAAATGTTAAGACTCTGCATAAGGAAACCCACTAAAATAACATTTAAGGTTGAAAGAGATCTTGTGATTTATTTTTTTCAGGTTGCTGGCCACTGACTGTCCCTTTCACACATTCCCTAACCACTAAATACAGACCAATAACTCACAGAAGAGTTGCTGGTAGGAGGTAAAGATCACCCTAAGGCTCTATTTAGGTTTATTTTAGTGAGAAACCACAGTGGATCATGGTCTGTTTGGGAAGAGACTATGAAGGATGTACCATCAGCTGTCCGTGAAAAGCAACGTTGGAACTGGAGGAGTCATCCGGGAAGACGAGGCTCAGTAACATATATATTTAACTGTCAGCGTATAAAACCTCCGGGATGGTAAATCATAGCTGTGATGATGAGTGTGTTTGTTAGTGGGAGGGCAGGAAAAAATATTTTGATGGCAGTAGAATGATAGTAAATTGTTTGTTGACACGCAGCACAGGTTGGACCTCTGTATGGTCTTGTCATTGCGCATGTTAAAGACTGCAGCATGCATATGAGAGCAATGCAAACTGTTCCCTTCTTAAGCTTGTGCGTTTTATTTAAATTATGACAAAGAGGTTTCAATATTTCAGGCAGTAACCTGTGATGTTATATGTATAATATACTGCATTTACTGGAATGATGTAGTGATACAGAATCATATATTTTACATATTGTTTTTCAGTGAATGTGTTGCACAACAACAAGTTTATGTAACACATTTACCAATCTAATTAAAGCATTGTTCCAAAGCTATGAAAACCTCAGCATCTCACCCCGCATCCAAACCCCAAACCACACCCACCCCCACAGTTCTAGTCCTCATTGAGAAACAAAAGTCCATCAGACGCTCTCTGTCCCTCAGAGCTGCCGGCTCAGTTTCTGTGCCTGCTTCTCCTTGGCTTCAAAGGCACTCTTGGTGCTGAACAGGTCGTCCACTGTATCCATGATCTCCTGCATTTCTCTAGACAAAGCGGAGTAACTCTCCTTCAGGTCTTCTTGTTGTTGCCTAAGTTCCAACGCCGCACGCATCAGCTCGGTGGCCTGGTGGCTACAGTGGCCCCGAAGCTGCTCCACGTCAGACAACAGCACCTCCATGCTCTTCATCAGCTGCTCCAGTCGTACGGCGGTTACCTCAAATCCAGATGTGTCCAGAGACTCGTTCTGACTATTGTCTGGGACCTGGGCCTTAGACTCTGGCTTTGACTCCATCCTCCTGTTGTAGCAGCTCTCAGGCACCTGATACTCAAGTCAGACTTCAGTGAAACAGAAATCTGGAAGAATTGAGAATCATTTAGCTTTTAGCCGATGAGTGTAAAAGGTCAGAGGACAGAAAGAAATCAGATATTGAGAGAAAAGGCAGAGAAATGTCAAAGATGCAGAGCTGCTCCAACACCTTTCCTCTCTGTCAGCTGGTAATGACTTTAAGCTCCTTGCAGGGGGAGAAAAATGCACTTCAGACTAATCTGTTTTTCTTGTGCACCTGCCTGCACAGTGTGTGTGTGTGCGTGCATGTGTATATGTGTGTGTGTCCAGGTGCCCTTTTACTGACGTGTTGTCCTGTAATCCATTTAGGGCAGCTATCCTGAGCAACACCCTCCCCTGTGCAGACCATTGCTGGCTCGGGTGAGGAGCAGGCGGGACATCAGATTACACGGTTTCTCCCTCCTCCCAGCCTACTGTCTGAGCAGACAGATTAACCCATGCTCATGAACTGGGTGGCTTTGTCACTCACACGTGCACACGGGTCTATACTATACATTATATAAATTCTACTAAATTCTTCTATAAATAGATCCCTAAATATATTATAACACTAAATGTTGCTCCTGTCCTCCTACTAATGGGAATAATGATGAATAACGACATGCATGTGTTCATATTTGTTAAACCTGTGTATGTGGAAGGGTATACGTTAACGTTTATTTTCTAAATTTCTGAATTTTAATGAATATTCCTAACATTTTATGAGGACTAAGAGCTTTTAATTTTAATGCCTCTCTTATTTCCACATACATGTCCATATGCACATACAGGTGCGAAAGCTAAAAATGAGTTTTTAGTCAACTATCCCTATCCTTGATATAAAAAGGGTTTGTACATTCTGTTATATTTCCTTTTCCAAGAAATAAAGGAAGATTGTGAGATGACGCCCTCTGATGGCTCGTTTTTGTAAAGGAGGCATCACAGAGAAAAAACAGAGCTGTATATATAAAAAAAATAAGCAAGATTTAAAGACAGAAATCTTCACAACTGTGAAACTAAAAAAGGGAAAATGTATTTGATAGATAGTAATGAGTAAGTAAGTAATTTAGTAATGTAGTGTGTGAAATGTGTTAACTAAGTAACATTGATTAAAGTTTGATAAAGTTTGTAGGTTCACAAGTAATCAAACCTGTGTTACATATACAAGTGTATCTGTTATATCTATTTTTAAATTTCAAATTACAGAGTTGTACTCTTGTTATATAGTTTAATTTATATACCACTTAATCTGAGAAAACTGAAGCTAATAAATCATAACATTTAACATAAAGACAGGATTATTGGGCTATTCTCTACATTTTTCCTTCGGTCCCATAGAACAGAATGAAACACTACACACTAATACACTAAAGCAGTGAAGACAAACCATGTGTTTAACAACATGTTAAAGAGCCGGCACGGGGAACCTACCCTTTAAATGGCTGTAAAGATAAGGAGTCAAAGTGGTGACCTCACCACCTTGTCTTGTCACCACCAGTCGCTTATCAAAACAAACCAACTTGCTGCAGGGAGGAGTCAGAGTCAATGGAGGACCATGCTCTTCCTGACAGCGCTGTAAACATTAGCTGTGTTAGAGGTACAAGTGAGGAATTATTCATTTGGAACTAAATCTAAATCTCTAAAAATCATAAAAACTTTGAGAAGAACAAATCAATGAATTCATACACAGTAAAACTGAGCGTTAGAAGACAACGCAGGAATGAGAATATGGTTGTTGCACCATAGATCAATGAAAAGACACCATGGTAAGCAGAAGAGCTTATGTTGCAAAAAGTAATGGCTGCAATACCAAAAACATATGGCAAGGAATGTTTAATTTCTTCATCAAATCTTCAGCTCAGCTAAATTAATATAAACAAGAAGAAAGAATGTTAGAAGGAAGCAGAAGCAAAAAGAGGCATCAAAACCAAAACAACTGAGCAAAAACATAATTATCAGCTGATATAAGGACATGACATAAGCATGAAATGAAATAATCGACTCTTACTGGTTTCTGTGGTTGTTTCGACATACAGGCTGAAGGTAAACTAATAGTGTATGAAGCGTGGATCCCATCCAGAACACACGTCTCTGCCCACGTCACAGCAACTATATACACTCAGTGTGACGCTATTTTAGACTGAACACTGAATGCTGCTTATCAGCACGTCACACAGAAAGTTGGGTGAGCCGTGTGATGAATGGCATCTGTATAAGTCCTGCATCCCTAAGACTTTCTTTGATTAATGTAATCCAATTAATAATGCTTTGTTTTAGTGTGAGACGTGCAGAATCACCAATGTATTCAATATGTCATTATTAAACATTCACAGCTAAAGACACAACACACGTTACAATACATTACACATGTTGATTTTTGTCTTATATTTCAGATTGATACCTTGTTGTACCCTCTCTCAATGTTGTCCACATCTTTTATTTGCAGCCATGTAAGTGTATACATCATGCATCCATGCAAAAGAAGGTGAACTGCTTTGAATGAAAGGCACTGTTTGAATAAAGTTTGAATGAATAAACATGCACACACAGAATCTTTGAATTGGTCGTAGATTTATTAGTGGCAAATGATAAAAGAGAATGGACTGGCATTAGATTGTAATACTATTGTGTTACATGAACATCTATTGAACCAAATGGACTGAAATATTATAAGTACAATGTGGACTGTCACACATAATGTTAAGACAACACTTCAGTTAAAAACAAGTATTTGTTTAAGTGAGTGTGTAGTAGAAAGTAGATAAAGCAAAGTTTCTGTACTTCATAATATCTCCACATGGTGGCAGAGTTGTCATTCTGAGTTTTCTGATCATACTCTTCTTCAAGATGCACGAGTGTTATTATCTGCCTCCCTCTTGCATGTGTGTTTTTTTATTTTATTTCTGTGTGAACGTGAGTATACCGTACGTTGGTGTTTGCTCATAGCATCACTGTCAAATTCTACATGAAGTGAGACTTGCACAGCCCCAACACGTGCGACCATTTAAGTGGCAACATGTGTATTCATGTGTGTGTGTGTGTCTCTATGTATGTGAGTGCTATGTGGGGGTTCAGGGGTATGGATTATTTCACTCTGGGTCGTATTCAGAGAAGCCAGCCAAGCGTGAGGCGGAGAGGAGAAAGGGGGCATTGTTGTGGTCCAGATGAGTGTCATAGGTGCCTCAGAAAATAGATTCACTCATGGGGGTTTAACAGAAACACACTTGCAACAACCGCCTGACCCCTCATGACTATGACCGTGCTCGGACCCCTTTTACAATAATGGACGGATTAAATGTATCAATTTTTTATGGTCTGGTATCTGTACGTGGCTTATGTTGACTGTAACTGATTGGTTTTGCAGTAGAGATTACCAAGACAAGAAGATATTTAGTCTGGTCTGAAATAAAACTATATGACTAAAAGGGAAATGGATGTTGTTTTTGTTTATTTGATGCAGCAGGGGGTTGAGGTTTGTCAAATCAAGGCAGCACAGATAGCATCAGGTCAGTCATCAGTCCAGGTTTTCAGATCTTTGCATGTGCATAGTCCAACCTGCTATGTGGAAAAACTCAGTTAGCTTTGTAAAAACAGTCCTATGTATTACATCGAGTTAACTTTTGTCTTAGCCTCCCTGCCCCTGTCTATATATCCTTATCTCTTTCTTTCATTCTTTGTCTCACACGCAGACATCTGGTTTGCCTCTGCAGAACACTTTCAGACAACGCACCATCATCACTGTTCGGAGCTGAAGAAAAAGTGCGCGGCAGTGTTTCCCCTCTATGATTTAGTAAAGTAAATGAGAGCATAAAAAGTCTCTCTGTCACTGAAAGAATGGGAGAGTTATGAGCCAGTGGCTCACATGCTGCTTCAGCCCTCGGGACCCTTGGGGGACCAGGGGCTTGCCACAATGTCTTTACCCTCAGAACTCTTACACTATTTATGGACTCTCTTGGGTGTGCATGGGCCTGTGATTTATGGCTCTCCATCTGGTTCTGTGGGGGCCATTGTTGTTGATACTTGGGACATGGAGTCCTACGGCGATGGAGTCTCTCTGTTGGGATGGTCAGAGGACGGATCATGGGGATCGGCGTGTGGTTAAAGGTGGTAGGTGATTCAACTAAGGACTTGGTGGGTCAAGTCAAGTTTATTGCCATTGCAAAATGTCTAATGTTTAATGTGAAGGTCACTCGTAGTGATGATACCTCAGCTGATTATCACCAAGGCTCTACGGAGCATTTCAACAACTTTTATGTCAATGTTTTGGTTTTACTCTCACCTCTCTCATCAGTGTTGGCTCTAGCAGCTGTTTCTATAGAAGAAAACTCCTCTAGGGCACCTAACCACCAAAAAATAGGAAACAGACACAGTTAGCGATAAACATATTGGAACATTTAACAACTAAATCAACTTCATAAGGCGATAATATGTCCGTTTAGTGTTTACAATTTGTTGTGCTACTCCCAAGCGGCCAAAAAACAATTACTGCAGGTTATGTAAACGGCTTTAATAAAACAATTGACAGGAAATAAAAGGAAGAAAAACCTCAGGAAGACTTTCCATCCATTATCTGGAATCGTTTATCCTCATCAGGCTCACTAGGATAAATCTGTCACTGAAGGAAATCACATTTTGGAGAAACAAAGTCCAAACATATACAGAATGAAAAATATTGATCAGAGAAGACAGCAAACTTCCGCGTGCTCCTGGTGGAGTAAACTCCACATACCGTACACAGAAGATCTGAAAGATGATGATGACGAATTGTTTGTATGTGTAGGCTTTTACGCACCGGGTCATGTTTTGCATCAAGTGTTGCTGGTGTTGCATATTAATCCATCTACAGAATGATGAATATGCAGTGTGAAACTATTTGAGAAATGAAAAGAAAGTGACGGAACAAAAACAAGTTGCCCTTCAGACAGGGGACATTTTTACCTTGGAGATTTGAGAGGAATTTCTATTCTAACTGTCATTTACTGTTTCTTTCAAATGTCAGTCCCTTTGGGTAGGAGTGACGGTTAGATCGGCACAAAAGAAAAGGTTAATGCATTTGGAGTGAATGTTGAAAAGCATTTAGAGAGAAGAAAAAAAAACAGCTAGAGCTGCTGTGCTCCACCCCGAGCCCTCAGATCTGGATCAGTTTCCTTGAGACGTTGCTGTTTTCTGGTAAATGGGATGGGATTCCTGATCCCGTCCCTCCAGGGGTGTACAAGTGCATGAATAGCTAATGTTCCAACGAGACCTCCTCCGCTTTCATTTGATGCCAGAGAATTTCCTCTCCACTGTCAGAGAAAGTCTACACCGTGTATTGGTCAGAATCCTGGTCCTTTACGAAACTGTCTGAGTCAAATGAGAAGTTTAAATATTTCCTTTTAGATTCGTCTGGGAGAACAAGCCCAGATTGTGGAAAATGTTTGATTTATGCTCCCACTGGCACCTGTTGAAAGAAAAATCTTAGCTCATCTTACTGGTATGGCATCAGTTGTATTGGTTGGATGCTTTAATATAAATAAAACTGTCTCTCACCATGTGACCTCATCAGTGGACGGGGCAGGAAAAAACATCAGTGCAAACAGTGGTGATTTAGATCGAAGACCTTGGAAGATAAGCAGGAGTATTCTTTCCAAATTACAGGGAGGTAATTTAAGGTGGAACGCATCGAGCTGACCTTCTCATGACTCATGTCCATTATGAATGTCTAATGTGTTCAGAGTGTCAGTCAAGTGAAGCATTTGGCCCCCGTTCATGATAAGCGATACATATGACATTGATCTGCTGACCGGCTCATAACACTCCGTCGTTGGGTCTCTGTTACACCTGATGCAAGATGACTGCCAGTGCTGCACTCCCTTAACAGAGCTTTAATTGTTTTATATCCCTTCCACATTCTCGGGCTTTCAGTTTCACCTCAGTACACAGTTACACACACATGTTCATACATACACAAACAGACTGAAGCAGCACTCGACGGACATTGTTTCCTTTTTCCGATGAAGTGCTACGCTTGGCCAGCAGTGCTTAACAAATACACCCATGTGGGAATGTGGGAATCCTGTAAGGCCTTAAAAAATGAAACCACATTTTATCCACGCAGAGTTCAGCAAGGAAGTATGAGAATAATAAGTCAAGTAAAATCCCGACTCACCTGTATCATACTTCGCTCTGTTTTATGTTAATACTGTAACTTGAGAAAACCTTTGATATTCTTATAATAGCTGTCCCGATGTTTTTTTTGGCTTGCGATCACTGAAAGCAACATTATGTAACTGTTCTGCCATTAAATAACAGATTTTAAATCATGATGATGCTCACGTGTAATTGCACGTACAGTGCAGATCATATTTTACGGATATAATGTTTTTGGTATCATTGATGTCATCCAGCTCTTTGTTTTATTTATATTTTTACATATTTAAAAGAAAAGCAAGCCTGACAGAATGAATGATACATTATTTTTTTTGAGTTGAGGGATGTTAATCTGGGTTTCCCCAGCAGTAAATCAGAACTGAAGACGCCTCTTGGATGAGGTTGAACATTTTCATGGCTCTACAATCTTCAGTCAAGTTGCCCCAGATTTAACTCTTCTTCTCAAACAATCATTGATTATATAACATGAAAATACTGAGAACTTAAAATTTCCATTCTCATTTCCCACAACTAAACCACACTTGCCTCAACTATTTGATAAACCTCCTCGTATCATAAGATCTGCCATGTTTTTCTTTTTCTCTCTTTGGATATTTCCTCCTGCTGCTGCCAGGACCTCATTTACTCTTATTCAGGGCTGGGAAACGGGTTTTAGACACTAGGGAAATCTGGTGCGCCTCTGCTCCTCTCACAGCTAATTAGTTTGTGAACTAATTGCATGGCTAACTTTAGCGAAGCGTCAGCCTAGTTCCATCTGTCCGCTATCTATATAGTAGGGAGGGAGATGGAGTAGAGCCTTCCGGTGACGTCCGAGCTCCTTTTAGAATATTCTAGCAAGAACTTTTACCTCGGGCCAGTGAGCCGGTCCAGCCTGGTTCAAATAATCTTATGTCAGTTTGGCAATGCACTAAAGGAAACTCGCACATTGTGCAACCGACCACAATCGCAGATTCGGGTTCACCAAGAATAAACATCCAGAGAGTTTCCAAAATGGTGCAAACTAAATCCAGATCGTTCATCACACTGACATGTTGGGACGTATGCTTGTTCCCTTTCTCACAGAGAGTTTGAGATTAATATCAGTCTCACTTTGGCAACCATCCTATTAGCTTAGCTTAGCTTAACATGCAGACTGAATGCAAGGGGAAACCGCTAACTCGGATCTGTCAACACAGTGACAACAAGACTCAGGTCACTGTTACAAACAAGAAACAGGGGCGGTCGGTAGCGTAGCGGGTTAAGCGGCCGCCCCGTGTGTGGAGGCTGTAGTCCTCACTGCAGCTGGCCAGGGTTCAAATCCCGCATTGGACGGCTAATTTACTGCGTGTCACCCCCCTCTCTCTGATTCCTGATCTTCAGCTCTACTATCAAAAAAGTCATAAAAACAAGAAACAGCACAAAACCATAACTTGTTTCCAGACTCAGTTGCTAAGCTACATGCCTGCTGGCTGCAACTTTATATTTGGTAAGAAAGTAAAATATATATTTCCCAAAATGTTTGCATTGCTAAATTTGTTTCCTCTTGAAGCATCGTACTGTGTTACAATCTAATGTGAAACCTTAAAGAGTCGAGACCTGTTTTCTACTGTCTCTTTCGTTGCATTGGTTGGCAGGCAGACATCTCAGAAACAGATATCTCAAACCCTGGCCAAATAAAACCACCAACTATTTGCATGGATAGATATTATTATCAGTGTTATTATTGTGTTTTTGGTGAACCCTTTAAGGTCTCTAAATCATGCTTTTTGTGGTATTTTCTTCTCACTACAGAGACTCGCAGCAATTGCCACTTATAAGATTACACCCTGCTATAGGCAAAAACTTCAGATTTCACACACGTTCTCACTTTCGCAGCTCGATAATAATGGACCTTGTTTCAAGCTTTAAACACTGCTCCCTTTGTGGCAGACGAAACCAAAGTTTGTCTGAGGTGAGCCAGAGGCTCTTGAGGTTTGATGACCTAGACTTCCCCTGATCTCTCTCTCAGAGTTGTGGCTGATGAGGGAAACAGACACCCATTTCAAACAGACCCCCCACCTGCCACTCGCCTTCCTGTGGTTGAGGTTGAGAAGGTGGATAGAGGTACTCCCCTTGGACTCAAATATGATATGCAACGCTACCAACATGCAACAGATGACAGGAGAGAGAAAGATCAAGCAATGAGGGATGGATTTAAAGTCAAGGTTTGCAGGTAGCAGTGACTCAGATTTCTGGGAAACTGAGCTGCGGGTTGTTGTGGGGGTGGCTACGGAAGAGTTGGAGCACGGTGGGACTTGACGTCTAACTTACTTGTTAAGGTGAACATGTAAAAGTATCAGTCACAAGAGATGGTGGTAAAGTGGCATGTGGTTTAGAAATGTCCATATGAGGTGCAAGGTGAAATGATCTTGAAAGGTGTAATGTGAGATCAGAGGTCAGAGTGTGGGCTGCTGCTGTGTAGAGAAATATCAACTCTAATGTTCAGGGAAGTTTGCACCAAAATAAGGGTTCAGTACTTTTCTACAACATATACATATTGGGTTTTATTAAGGTCAGATGAAAATATTATCACATATTTACATTTAGCAGATACTTTTATCCAAAGCACATTACAAAAAATGGAAGCAAACAAAGTACAATCTGAAGACTCTCTGAAGAGCTGGGTCTTCACAAGGTTTTTTAGTCGGAACTGGTCGGACGTTTCACCAACGGGGAACAACAGATGAGAAAAGTTTGGATTTCCTTGAGTGTACGAGTGGCAGAGCTAGGCGTCATTCAGTGGATAATAACATGTGTCTGTATGAGACATTTAAGTAGGTGGGTGCAGAACCGGAGTTTACTTTGTAGTCAGCATTAGTTATTTAAAATTAAAACTCACATGTACGTCATTCATAATTTAGGTAGAATTAATTCTGTGGAGAGCATTTTTCAATTTGTGATCATTTCATTTCAATCACTAGAAAAGATTAAACAACGGATGAATAAATCAAGTCAAAGAAGATTTGCTCTAACAAGTTCCCAGCATCATCCTTTCACCCTGGTGACATCAACATCTCTGGACAAATTGGACGAAAATGACCGGGTGCCAGACACGATGCACAGAAATGTTCTTTATCAAAGGTCAAATACTAATGGACTGTGCAGCCTCAGGTGTGTCTGTGCTCCTTTAACACTGCACTCTTTTATGTAACGCCACAAGTCATATCTCTTCACTGGGATCTTAAATTCATCATCCAATCTGGATGGATATATAACTAACATGCGGGCAACATGGTAACTGTATCTGATTTTATGTGGAAATTATTGAAGGATAAAGTGTACGTGATAGATTTATAAAACATGTTTAAACGTTATCTCATCACGCTCTGGATATCATATCACTTATTTTGCAATGAGTTGCAGTTCATGCTGGCACCTTCCAACCACCTGCTTGTACATCCTGCTTCATTATTTCGATCCTTTCATAGCCGCTGAGCCAAAAAGAAAAGAGTTTCATTGTTATCCAGTAAACTGAGTGGAATAACAGTGTGTAAACTTGTTTTCCCCCCGAGCATTTTTCATGAGCCCAGTGTGCCGGTGATGACAGACCCGCAGTACTTTCTTCCTGTGCTGATTAGATAGCAACTTGCTCTCTCTCTGTTTCACTGAGTGTGAAATATACACAAAGGGTGAAGGCGCTCGTGAGATATCAAACACTCTGGATTTCAACATTTGTAAGCATGTTGTACAAACAAAGCAAGAAATGACACGAGAATTTAAAAGTAATGCTTCAACATCTGAGGCTCTAACTTGGATAAAAAACTGTAATTTGTAAGTTAAACTAAGTAACATAAACGTGTTGCTCTTTCTTTTTCATCTCACTTAAATTCTATAATTTTAGACCAGGATGAATAAACTATTCCCTCCTACACATACCACTAAGAACCACTGTTCTGTAAAGACATACAGTGCTAATAAATAAATAAAAGAAAATAGGTGTAGATGCTCACTCTTTGAAAAATGTCACTGTGAGTTTTTTACTTTGTGTCTTACAATCACTTTTTCTAAAGTATCTCAGTATATTTAGCGCCTTTACTCTCAATGTACAAAAGCTCTCTGCTATTTTCCCACCGCATCAGCATATATAATGCGGGTGCCACATGGGCAGCGATCAGAGATAGCATTACACACCCTCCGAGGCATTTCCTGTGGTGTTTCCTGCTTTCTTCATGACTTCATGTGCTAATGTCCATTAATCCTGTCAAACTCTCGACAGCTCTTTCTGTCTCAGGGTCTGATATCACAAAGGGTCTCTCTCTCTCTCCCTCTCTCTCGCTCCGTCTCTCACAGTTGTCGCTCTGAACTGAAAGCAGCAGACTGTGGGCTCCCAGCATTTCACAGCCGATGGTGGAGATAAGCTTTCTAATGTGTGTGTAGGTGTACACATGCCCGTGTGTGCAACATATGACGGGAAAAACAGAGATCTGCTGTAGCTCAGACTTTAGTAAAAACGGTCACTGTACAAATGTACTGGCAAATGCTAATACAAAGGGATGAAATAAGGTTAAAGACAGTTTTGTTGTGTCTGAAAGGGTTAATGAATACCTAACGTGCAGGGTTTCAGTCAAGTCAATCATGATTTTTATTATGGCTGCCCTCATCTTTCTTTGAGTCACAGCCTTTGTTTGCATAGTCTATTTTTGGCTTCTCGTTTGTCATATTGGCCTTTGACACGTCAAATACCAGACATCATTCATCTCCAGCGGGACACAATTCAGCGGCAGTCTTTGCCATGTCTCCTCCGCAGTCTGCCGTAGATAAGGTTACCCTTTGCCATCTCGCCACACAGTTTTTTTTACACAATTCAGCTGAGTCACCCAATAATTCAGGGATCTAAACTCCAGAACCGCGTCTATCTTTCACGGAAAACCAGCAGTTATTAATAATGGGTAATGACTGCAGGGATTTAGATGTTGGCCCTGCAAAGTTGTATTTAAGCAATAACTCGTGTTAACTGCATCTTCAATAAAACATGTAATATTCACGAGTATAAAGTTCAAGCTGCACTTACTCATATCTGTGTTGGCAAAGATGAAACCAAGGACTCCTGTTCCAAATGTTTTTTGCATATTACACATATCCCATTGGTGGTCACACATCTGACAAAATGGTGCAAATGCTGTGTCTCAGTTTGGGTATTTTGATACGTACACTTGCTGTTTTGAGTGTTTTCACACTATCAGTGATGGAAAAATGCAATTTACTGCGAGTACCTGGATGGTGTACAAATATATGAGTGTGGTATGACACTTCTTGCCCTCATAGGGTGCCATTTTGGCTATAGCTGATTTGAACAAGGAAGCTGCAATATACAAATGTAAGTTGTGCATATGTGTTATATTGATATTTTGGCAGTCAAATGCTCCACCCCTGGTACCCCTGCTGGTAAAATGTTGCCATTGTTCGGCAATTGTACTGCAATTTAGAAACTCCCATGCCAAAATTAGTACATAGCGAACACAGTCTACTACCTAGAAGTGTACTAATGGAAGTATCCAAAGTGACACGTCAGTTAAACAGTGACTGCTATGGTAGTGTACCAGCAGTGGTTTCTATTATATGATCAACATCTATTTTTACAGTAGAAATTGGAGCAAGCGCTGTAAACAGTTTTCTTTAAAGACACTGGCTATGACTGGAAATGTAAAAAACACAACAGCAACAACACATTATCAGACGTGCATAAACATCGTTAAACACAGGAAATATTTATTCTGGAGGAAGTCATTTTGTGTGTCCCACAGCCCGACTCATCTGAGATAAATGGCCGCTTTGAACAGCGCATGATTTGCGGATGTTGCAGTCTATAGGACACAACAGGGCTTTTAGGTGACAACCAAATGAAACGAATATCATCATTTATTTTGTAAAACCACAGCTGGATTCACCATCAAATGATAAACAGCGGCTAAACCAGATTTATATGCTTTTTAAACTTTAAGTCACCAGCTGTATATTTCCAGCAGTGAAAATTGTTTTCAGGCTTTTTTCTAAGTTCACGACCGCAACCTTCTTACTTGAACTCAAAACTATTTGGACTATGGGACTTCCAATTACCTGAAAACGGCCATGCGTGCCTCTACATGTACGGGGGAAAAACAGTTATTAGCAAACTATAATTTCTCTCACTGGAGGACTAGACACTGACATGTTGAGAGGACAGCATTGTTTGTCTGTTCAGCTCCTACCTGAGGGGAAATCCTTATCACTTTCAGGATTTCAGCGGGTTTCAGTTGACAATGAAGTCATCTTGCTGTGAGAAAGACGATATTGTATAGAAAAGGCTCCGAGGCCGAGCCTATCCCCCGTAGGACAATCATTTAGGTCATGACCTCACCAGTGTCAACGGTATTACTCACCAGTCCGTAGAAAGCATGAGACCTATAAATCACAATGTGAAGGATGCATTATTTTTACAGTACAGTCCAGATAAAGCGATATGACACAACTGTGGCTAACACATCTTTCAGTATTTCTCAAGAAAATGAGATTACAGTGACATGTGGACGAAAGGAAGGAGGGGCAGCGATATGAGGAGTCCAGGACTGTGCTGCTCATTCCCAGTGGGTTTCTCAGAATGACCCAATTTCCATTCAGCGATCACAGGCATGTACTGGCCCTACACTGTGTTTTTGTGCCCAAATGATAGGCTATTAATAGAGAAGGAAAGGGCTGAGTTTGGTTTCGGGTTTCCTTTACATTCTGTTTGCATGCAGGGAGGTGACTGGAATCAATTACTGGTAAAAGGGTAAAAAGGATTAACCGTTGTCCAGGGTGTTGCATTTAAAGCAACCCGATCTCTGCAGCGACACATTTCGAGATGCTCGATGTAGATTAAACCAACGTTTTTTTTTACTTGGCCTGTATTTTATCTTCCAGGGGAGAACAAGCACACTGTTTCCAGACAGTAACACACAGTCATAGAAATTCCCGGAAAATGTCTGACATACAATATGTTTAAAGACATGACTCACATGATTTCAAGCATTCATATGAACATCATCGCATAAAAGCCAAATATTTTGACCTGACTGTCTTATCTCATCAGTTGGCATTAAGACTGGAAGCAGTCTCTTTCCAGTTGCCAGGAAATCAGCTGAGACTCCAGGAAGTTACTACTCCCCGCCACATAACTCCCTCTATACTGTTTTTACAGTTACGTTTTTGTATGGAGTAAACAAACGACATATTAAGTGTTGGTTGTAGCTTCATTTTTACTGTGAAGAGAGATCTCTCTCTCAGAAACAAAGCAAATAAATGTACTTCCCAAAACATCTATTTGTTCCTTTTAAATGATGTTCCTTATTTTCTAACCTGTGTTTTACATGATCAGAAAGAGGAAGCTGGTTGAATGTCACAGTGTGAGGAAGATGGCAGGTGTCACTGTCTCATCTGACAATGAGAAGAGAGAGAATAATGATGTGATCATACCTAGAAATGCACTTTGCATTTTATTGCTCATATGTCTCTCTTATACTTAAGCCTCTATGAAGAGGTTACATAAACAGAAAGTTACACAGGGTGTTTCCTAAGAGGTCAAACCTGAGACCTGACCTACACGAAAACAATCTGACCCCCAACTACTGTCTGTAAATCCAACAACCACCTGCAGGGACTGAGACTGCCTCAAGCCAACGGCTGGAGAGAACGGTAAACTGTGAAGTTTAAAAGCATAAAACAACCTGTTATAGGCCCAAGTGTAGAGACAAACACGTAACACACAGAAGCACCATATTTATAGAGAAGTTTGATTATTTTAGCTCAAATCTTCTACAGATCAAGTAGATTTAACCATACACAGGCTTTGTTTGCTATGTCACCTCTGTGTTCAGACTTGTTTTCCACAAACTTAGGGGTCTTACAGTCTTTATGGGAATAACTATAGGTATGGTAAACTAAATAAACTATTGTAAAACGTCTGTGGACCACAGGCCGAAGTCGGAACTAGGTTGCTGCAGCTACTTGTTTATTATTTTAGTATTTTACTTGTCCATCTTGTATATTGTGATCTGCTGTACCAATATTTATCTTGTCTTATCTTATTATCAGTATATATCTTTATTATTATTTATTATTCATGTGCATCTAATTATTATTTATTTATTTATTTATTTATTTATTTATTTATTTATTTTCTCTTATTAATCTGCTCCCATAGAAATAGAAATAGTGCCTGTAATAACCTAAAACATGAATTTTAATATTATAAATATAATAAATATTTTTTTTAAATAATATTTTTAGATTATGAACTTGTTTTTTTATTTACTGCGAGTAACTTTGGACCACTGATCCGCATCAGGTGAGCCGGTACCTCAGTGTTTGATGATGACGTAAAACAACAGGAACTTGTGTGATCGAGGTTTTACCGGCGGACAAACGAGGACACCGTGTTCGAGCTGGCGAACTTGCCAAGTGGGTCAACTTGAAAAACAGTTAAGTGAAGTTAAAAACCCGCTTTTAATGAGGAACGACTTGCAGCAGCAGCAGCAGCAGGGAACCGAGGATTTGTTCATGTCTACGAAGACATCTTCAGAGAAAAACAGTTAAGTGTAAAAGTTTTCTCCTCTGTGTGTGATGCATCGGTGCACAGACATTAGAAAAACACATCCTGGCGTTGATCTGCAGGAACAGGTGTGCTTGTTGTGTTGCTCAGGTGCGGCGCGTGTGAACAGCCTGCAGGCCAGCCAGGCTGCTGCTGTCTTGGATCAGAGAGATAAATGCTGACAGATGAACGCTGATGGCAGATAACAGAGGTGGAACAGGTTGCACAAGAGAAAAATAAGACCAGTGATTGATTGATGGATGTGTGTGACTGTCAGAGAGAACACTAACAGTTTTTGATCCTGTGATGAGACACGATGAACTCTTGACACTGACCTTTTTTTTTTTTTTAAATGGATCTTATATATCATCTTGGAAAAAGAACAATCCTGCCAGAGTCTGATGTTGTTCTCTGGACAGCATGTGCAAACCGGCTCAAATCAACCATTGATGATTTTTTTCTTTAATACTTCAGGCTGTTATGAAACAGCAACAGATGGAAGCTGGGGGTGGAAGTGCACAGTGTTTTGACATTCACAGGTGACTTTCACGCTGAATCACTCCAGTCTTCATAAGTGATGATTAATGCTGAATAAACTACATGTTAAGTTTTGCATCTGCGATTGACGTCAGCTCCCGCTGTTGCATAATGAATTAATGGAAAAAAAAAGTTTGACATTCTCAGAAATAAGGTAATACACTTTAAAAAAAAGATCGATGCCACTCTAATATCTGTGTATCAGTTGGCATTAAGACTGGAAACAGTTGCCAGGAAACCAGCTGAGACTCCAGGAAGTTACTACTCCCCGCCATACAACTCCCTTTGTAAAACGGTGAGATACTGGTTTTACGGTTCCGTTTTTGTATGGAGTAAACAAACGACATATTATGTGTTAATTGGTGAGCTGTAGAATTTGTGGATTTTGATGGTTGTAGCTTCATATTTATCGTGAAGAGAGATCTCTCTGAAACAAAGCGAATAAATATACTTCCCAAAACATCTATTTGTTCCTTTTAAATGATGTTCCTTATTTTCTAACCTGTGTTTTGCGTGATCAGACAGAGGAAGTTGGTTGAATGTCAGTCTCCTTCCTTACACCGTTTGAGGAAGATGGCAGGTGTTCTTCTTCCTACTTCAAAATCTCGTGAGAACGTAATCTGAGATCGGACGACCTTCAACCCTCCCCCCTGAGTGCCACCCTGTAAAGTTAAACCGGGGCCCTCTCTCATGTCCTGTCAGTAGTTTGGTCCCCGTGATTTACGGTCTTCCGCTTGCCTTCTAATGACACTGTGACCCTGGGTTTATATAGCATGTGGCTGTAGGCTTTTTAACCATGCAAGCAGAAGGGCTCTAAGGATAGCAACGTTGGGTTGGTCTGTTCGGTCAGCCAGTCCACACTTTGATCCAGATTGAAATACCTCAACAACTGTCGGATAGGTCGCCTGCAAATTTCCATGGCAATCCATCCAATAGTTTGCAGGCATTCATGAATGATAATGGCTTTCATGATCCCTACACTTTCCCTCAAGTGTCACCTTGACGTCTGTGTTTGTGGTTCGGAGTGAAATGCGTCAACAACTATTGGAGGGTCACCTGGAAATTTCATTTACACATTCATGCCACTCTTTAGGATGAATTGTAATAACTTTGATTGCTTATCTGGCACCAACATGAGATCAAAAATGTCATTTGTCCACTGACCTCACAGTGTGTTTATTGATAACACCAGGTACAGCCACTATCAGGCCTGTCAACTCTTTGTCTTGTTTGAAATCAAAGAGGTATGTCAGAAATTGCATTTTTAAAAACCTTAGTATTAGAGTTTAAACCTGTGAGAAATTATTTTTGTGGACAGGGCAGTGGAAAACATTGTTGTTGTGGACACAGAATTGACATATCTCCTAAGCTTGCCTCTTCACACATTCAGCAGTTATGAGCAACATTAACATTCATTTAAAGTTGTGTTTTTGTCCCCCTGATACCTCTCTCTGACTCTTTATCTGCTAAATAATCCGCTATATTCACCATCTAATTGCTTAGTGTGTTGGTCTGCTGCATGGTGTGCAGTATTTTCTGCTGTAAAGATCTGCCTGCTGTAGCTGAAACAATCCATAAAGGGATGAGAGTGAATCAAAACTGTACTTTTATTAGGCCAGACAGTTAAACGTTGAGCTAAAACTTGCTACAAAGCTCTGTAAAGCCAAGGGGAGATGCGGTTTCAGGTGATAAATCTCTGTAGGTTCATACAGGAGCCACACGTTTTCCGTTATAGCTGCGTTAAATCTCTGATTGTTGTAATTGAAGCCCAGGGGTCGTCTTTCTTTGTATTTAGGATATTGATTGTGTGGAAACTCAGAGGTGACAGATGTCATTGTGTATCATTCCCTCAGATCGTCACAATGCCCGTCTTTGTCACATGGAAACAAACCTGTCATGGTGACGGCTGGTCAAGTTTATGATGAGCTGCAGCTGTCAGGTATCTTTCTCTGTCTCTGTGTCTCCTGATTGATGTTTTTACTGGAAGTCTTTCAGACGGATGGCTCCACGGGATGTCTTTGGTCCCGCGGTATATCACGTTTCTCCCCCTCTGAAGATTATCTTATATCACTCCACGACCTGCCCTATTTATATTGAGGTCCAGGTGGTGTGTGCAAATGTACAGCACTGGTGCGTTTGATGGCAGTGGTTTATAGGGAAAACAGTTGTGCGTGTGTGTGTGCGTCTCTGCCTGTGTTTAATGATTGTATACCTGCTCTCCCGATGTCCAGCGCGAACCAACACTTTTATCTCTGCCCTGCATAAACCAGTTCCAGATTGCATGTGGAGTTCAAAAGCACTGCAGGCGAACAAGACCCAACTGTTCTTCCATAGGAGGCATGATGCGTATCTTTGGCATATTTGATGACCAGAGCAGTTACAGTTTCTGGGAGAGTGCAATAACAACAGATTGGAAGGAGACTTCATGAGAAAATAATGAATGGTTGGATTTATTCTGAGAGACAAACCGGATTTTCTTGATTGTTTCCATATCAGCTCTTTTCCGTTTCAGTCCGGGGCAGCTTGCATTGTAGTAGCTATGTCAAGGCATTTCGACGATGGGATTTGCTGAATCTCTATTTTCTATACAGAGCTACCTATTGTTAGTGTTTTGAAATCCTCCCTGATAAACTGTCGGCGTTGAG